>OX335695.1:7737500-8175000 GCA_946894065.1 Acleris literana | reverse complement strand
ATCTTTTAAACTACTGAAGGATATAGTGTCAATTTCAGTGTTTTCATCAATTGCTAGAGTGATTCAAGAGGAAGGTTTTTATGTATAAAAAGTTCTGGATTATGTACAGGTGTTACAGAAAACTCACATAAACCGAAGCGAAGCGAGGGCGGGTCGCTAGTTGTCTATAAGTCTCGTGCATGTCTCTACCATCAGGTGGTCGGTGCGCTCATTTTCCTTCGCTATGTTATAAAAAAATTACACCATCATATGAGATTAAAGTTTAACTAATAAAGATCACGTGTTCTATCTATGTAGTCTTGTTTAGTTAATGTTTGATTAACCAGCCATTTGCAACGGAATTGTATGATTCGGCTGCGCGATTCTGAGTGGATTTAGATTCTGTTAACCGGAAGTACTGATTTAAAGATGGCTGCTAAATTATCTTTGGTCTTGGCATTCTGAGTTAAATTGCGATGTCCTTGTCTAATTACTAGACAAGCGTAGATTTAATAAAATAAATGTTTAAAAAAACAAAAAACCGCCTTCAAAAAGCAAAAAATAACTTCTTTAAAATGGTAGGTAAATAGGTCAGTTCAACTGAAGTCTGCTTTTGGTTAAAATATTGTTGGACGCCGACTTCAGTTGGACTGACCTATTTACCTACCATTTTAAAGAAGTTATTTTTTGCTTTTTGAAGGCGGTTTTTTGTTTGTTTGTACGAGTTACAGTGAAAAATACCAAAATCGCTATAGGTGTGCCTATAATATTTGAGGAGTTCTCTTGATTTCTCCATGATCCCATCATCAGATCCTGACGTGGTGACAATGGGACCAACTAGAAAGTATACCCATTCGAACAACGAAAAAATTTTTCAAATCGGTCCAGTGGTCTTCGAGTAATCGGGGAAAATACATAAAAAAAAAATATATATATATATATATATCCCGACGAACTGAGAACCTCCTCCTTTTTTTGAAGTCGGTTAAAAAATAATTTTTGCTTCTTTTTATTTAAGGGCAGGCATAGTATAAATAGAAAAGTAGTTCATCTCCAGCTCTTTGGGAGTTTCTGTTATCTATTGCCGCTAGGGTTGCGTCGATGCGCGTCGATACTTACGAAACCTAACACGGCGATCCTCACTGACTAAACCGGCTTGGTGCGTCCTGTTGAGTTTGCTTGTGATGGCTCGCGGCGCGTATGGTCGACGCACGCACACATGCAAGCCGCGCGATATACCTTTGAAGACGAACTTCTGTTTATGCTGTGGGATAGGGCTCTTATTGAATTAAATCTCTTGTGTGGCATTATCTATAGGGACCTTATTGTCGATGGCGCTTACGCCGCACTGCGTCACGCGACGTTGTATTTATATCGGAGCATCTTTAATAATGGCGGAAGCGCCATCGACAATAAGGTCCCTTTTCATAGATAACGCCACATATGATGGGTTACGTAGAAGAGAAACAAGAAAGAGGTAGTTAATGAAAAGGTCTGTCGAAGAGAAGGAAGGGTGCGGTCATTTTATATCCTTCTATGAGGAGGGAAAGAAGAAGGCAATGGATAGAGAAAAGTGGAGGACATTTCATAAATAAAACTACTCCGGCATTGCTTTGAATTAAAAAATAAAGAGGGTCCGCACCCTATACAATATAAAAATCGCAGTTTAATAGTGTACGGAGGTACGGGACCATTCATGTGTGAGTCCGATTCCCCGCCATTAATATTCTCTCTCGCTTTTCCCTTAACTATTCATACTCCTTGCAACCTATAGTGACTCCGCCTATCAAGACATCAGCATCTATCTATTCTTCTAACCAACTTACCTCGAGGAAACAAAGACTGACGCAAGTAACTGATGAAGACCAAGGTCGCATGACGTGCCGGAGGCGTTGACATTGCGTGACGTGAGCTCTGGATTGTCGCCAGGTTCAATCTTGTTCATAAATCATATTGAGATTGTGTATAATTAAACATGTCCTTTGGTGTCAAGGTATTGGTCTAGATTTTTTGGGGCTTTGACTTCTGGGTTATGTCCTCTAACCTCTTCTCTTCAGTGAATCTTACTGAAATTGTGATGTAATCAATCTTATATTGATGTTTTTTGAACGTCTTTAAAGGCACACAAGCAGACGGGCCAAGACTAGCTCTAGTATTAGCGATATTCGAAAACTGTCATAAGATTTACGTAAGATGAAGATCGATTGTGTCAGCCACTTATGTCGAAAATCGCCATCGGTTACGTTAGCGATATGCATCTTTTCTAAACCCCAGGTCTTCTGATGGTTATTGTGATCGAAAATGCAGGGTTATGGACCAGGACAGTGACATGCATTAAAGCTAGTAACTTCACTGGATTTCTCATACTAAAACACAGAGGTAACACTAGTTCGTCTTTTCTATAATTATGTGAACAGCTCCAATGTAAAAGAAAATATGGGTTGTGTTAGATTTGAGGAATGAGTAGCAATAACTCTATGAAACGCAAGCTTTAAAAACCCGACTGCATTTTTTATACTGTCGTCGATATACCTACATATGTTAATAATTGTCATTTGGCCATTGTTGTTATTTAAATTTTAACAGTTTAGGTATCCTATGACACTCTCGCTGCGAAGACGAATCCAATGATACCTCATTTGTCAAAATCGTCCAAGCCATTTTTGCTGTAGCGGGGAACATAGAACTGGACATACATGACGGTGAAAAACATAACCCTGCGCCGCAGTCGGGTAAAAATTAGGAGTGATCTTTGAGAATTGGCACGTGTAATATGATAAGAACTGATGAGGCAACCGAATGGTTATCATTTATCAACATTAAAATTACTTTTAATACAGCCATATTTATGTCTAGTGAAGTGAGGTCATCATAACTTTGCACTGTTTCAATGACTGGCGTTAATCACAAATCGAATGTCACCTTCAAACGGGGCTTGAAAGCTGATGTTAACGCCTACATTATTCGGATTAAACGATAAATTTCCACTTGTTGCCAACTGTGAGCTTACAGCGTTTTCTTTCAAGGTACCAGGCAACAATGAGTTACGAGGATGTCGTCTTTAAATAAACGCCAACGGAGAAATGTAAAGACAAGGTTGAAGTGGTTAGACCCATTTCTCAGGCATATCTTTACTTTAGAAGTAAATTGATAGGCATTACAAGGGCATTACGCATAAGAATCAACTTCAGCTTCTCAAAAGGGTACAGCTGGCTATTGCTATCAAACGTACCTATACTTGCAACTGACTGTAGGTGTATTAGTCACTCGTGTTCATATAAAAACGGAAAAGCCGATAGCTTTAAGGACCTGATCGAACTTTATCAATTAGTCACTTGAGCTCTACTTCTGTTCGAATCAGTTAAATGTATGACTTCGGTCTTTGTATCATCCTCATCATCGTCAGCTTACAGTACAGCCTGTTGGATAGAGTTCTCTCCATGTGCAGAATTAAGGGAGCTGCATACGTGACGTAATCAGGACGTTGACGGGACGGGGACGGGACGTGGATGCATACATTTTTGGTTTTCCTGTCCCGTACGTGCAATCGTTACGTATGCACATTCCGATACATTTTCTATGAAACGATATTGTCGTCTCGTCCCGTACCCGTCCCGTCCGTGTAAAATCACGTTACGTATGCAGCGCCTTTTATATATGAGTAGGTATGATTCCTTGAAATCTGACGATCCGAGTACTGTTAAGACCTTGGTTCCTTATCTGTGATGGCCAAATCACTATTTGTTTTTGTCATATTTGACCTCCATAATAACCTCTTAATATGCCACCATCATGCATCAGTTTTTGATAGAAGGAACGGGTTAGTAGAAGAATGACTAAGTCGGAAAATGACCACATTGCTATTTGTATTTAAGTCTGTCTTAGCAAAGTCGACGGAGCCCCGCACGGCGGGGCGCCTATTCTTCAGCAATTTGCCCTTTGTGCACTTGAAGTTACTTAACGACTAAGCTACCTAGTAACGCAAACGAAGTGGTAATTTTGGGAGACGGTATTTTTGCGACCGATTTCAAATACTACCCCGAAGGAACAAGATAACGTTGAAGTGGCCAGTATTTGGTGCGATTTTTCTATTTGTATAGACATCTTAGTTCTAAATGCGGACAAAAATACTATCCCGTTGACATAGCACCGGTCTTTACATCTGCTGATAGTGATTTGGGCACCGTGCCAAACTAGCAGTTTATTCAACATTTAGCTCGTCGCCGCGTTACAATTCTAAATTACTTCTTTAATGTCCATGGTTTCGTCAAAGCTAAACATATTTATTTAAATATTGCCCGCGTTGAAATCTTTTATCGTGATTCCTTTAAAAACTGTCCAATTTTCTGCGAGTAAAAAGTACCCTATATGCTTCCTCGGAACTTGAGCTATTTCCATAGCAAATTTTATCGAAATCGGTTCAGCCGTTTAGTCGTGAAAGCGTTACAAACAGACAGACTAGTATGGACTAGCTGTTGCTAGCTTAGACGTCATTTATCACGATTCGTTTGGGAACTATCCAATTATCTGGGATAAATAGCAATGTGCTATCCCGGGATTTAAGTTACCTTTATACCTTCGTTAAAATTGGTAATACTTATAAAATTAGTATGAACTTTGTCTATGTCTTGCTGAATTTTTGCACAATGAAAGATAGTGTTATCTATAAAAAGGGACCTTATTGTCGATGGCGCTTCCGCCATTATTAAAGATGCTCCGATATAAATACAACGTCGCGTGACGCAGTGCGGCGTAAGCGCCATCGACAATAAGGTCCCTTTTCATAGATAAGGCCACATGAAGAGAACTTTTCTGGTAGACTGCAGAATTACATGCAAACGAGTGGACTGAATTAGTTGTTTACGTGACGGTTGTGTAATGCCAATTACGCAGAGTCGCTTACAATACTTTATCTACACACATATTATAAGTACTCTAAGATGGGTTCAGAAGCCGAAAGGCAAATGACCAGCATTACCTGTGGTAGTAGGTGACAGCCATGACAGCTGTAACGTAATTTCATTACGTTATCTAATATTGTAAGGTAATGAGATCCAAATTTGGAACATCTTTCAAAATTAACAGCTGTCATCGCTGTCACATACTACCACAGGTAATGCTGGTGGCCTACGGGTTTTGAACAAATAATAGAGGACTTATGATAAGTGTGTAGATATTTTTTTTTACTGAACGGCCCCTGTTTTCTAAACATCTTTTAGAATGAAAACACGTGCCGACGGCCGCTTCTTGTTACAGGTGACATTTCCATTATTTCGCTAACCTTCCAATCACACCTGCAAAAGCCGGATAGTGAAGCCGTGAAAAACATTATTATAATGATGAAATCATACAATAGGTTACACAGACGGCTTGCAGCCTTGACTACGTACGCAGCAATTGAAAATAAACTATATGTCTAAATATATGTTAACTTTTGCAGTCGACAGTAGTTGACGGCGCGTGAGTTGGCTGCGCGGCCAAGAGTAAGGCCGGGAAGGGTTATGTCATCCTGGTGAGTGATGATGGATGGAGACAACCCTTGGACTCTTGCTCGTGACCTAGCCGTTTACATTTTAGACGGAATTCTGCTACCAAATTAATTATCTATTCCGTTGCTAGAATCTGTTTCTACTTGATAGCAATAGCGTAAATAGAAAAAAAGTAGTTCGTCTCCGGCTCCGGTTCGACTCTGTTACTTATTGCTGCTCCGGCACGTCGCTCGATACTTAATACACACGCAGCCAAATGCGGTCCAGATTAAACCGGCTCGGTCCGTCCTGTTGAGCTTGCTTGTGGTGGCTCGCGGCGCGTTCGGTCGAGGCACGCACACATGCATGCGCGAATATACCTTTGTTTGAAGACGAACTACTGTGGCAGTAGTGATTTTAGAAGTATATTTCGTCTCCGTGGAAATTGTTTATCCTTTTACCGTCGGGAACTGTACAATTTTCTGGGATAACTAGCCTATGTCATTCCCGGGGTGCCAACTATGTGTATACCAAAATTCATTTTATTTAGTCCACTCGGGCGCAAGTGGTGTCAATACATGACTTTTACGTTACGATATTTTTGCGGTTTACGTCGCTCGACACTCGCGGCGACACGGCGCGGTCCCGACTAAACCGGCTTGTTCCGTCCTGTTCAGTTTGCTAGTGGTTGCTCGCGACGCGTACATACGAAGCCCGCACACGTACAAGCCGCGCGATATACCTTTAATCTCGTAAGGCCCAGTGTGCAATCCGAGTACATAATCAAGGAATTTAATTTGAACTGTGTTGCAATGGGAATAAGGTTTATTTTTCTATCTGCATAATCTGAAAATTGCACAATCGAACAAACGTAATTGAACTTTATTGCCTTGATGGTAGATTCAAAGTCGAACTTGCAAAAAACTCCGTGTTTGTAGTATGATGGGCCTTACGAGGTTAAGATGGACTACCGTACAACGGGGTAAATAGGAATGGCGGGGTAAATAGGAATAAAGATCTGCTTTTCTAAACCGGTCTCTTAGTCCCATTACTAGCGGACCGGAGATCAACTGTTGTTAATATCTGAACGACCGAGGTGTTTTTTGCTACTGGTGAACAGCATTTAAATCAGCAAATAACGTTTCAGGAAGAAAAACACGTTGAAAGTGAGGTCGTGAACACGGGTTCAATGTTCCTTTTAATTTCAAGTTTTAGATATGTATATAAATATTCAATTCTAACGAAGGATTTTTTAATTTTGTACCATTTTAATGTTTTTTTGAGACTAGTTTAGTAGGTACCTAGGTAGGTACTTAGCTTTGGCTAGATTGAGTGACCCTAGTCAAAATTCCGATTAACCTCCCTTGCGAACCTAATAACCCCGTCAGGGGTAAATTGGAATCCAATAGGGTTTTTGTTGAATTTCTCAAAATTTGGCAATAATTTGGGAATCTAAGGCTACTAAGCATCTAAAAGAGCTTACCACACATTTTTATGTAGTAACTTAAACCCTATGAATTACGGAAGAAGGTTAAAATTCCAGTTGAAAGTGAAGATTGGACCAATTTACCCCGTTTTACGGTACTGGATTATACTACTGTTATATTTTTACTATGACTGCTCTAACAGGATTTCTTGGATATTATTTGACCGCAAGTTTTTATCACTAGGTCACTCCGTATCGTATAACGATCAGTATAACCTGTTCTTATGTTAAATACTATGTATGCAATTTCCGGTTGTATAAATGTTACCAGGAATGTGTTCCAGATGGTATGATCGTTGTATATGGTATAATTGATCAAGAAAGTCCTTTACCACGTTTGGACCTTAACGTCATACAAATAGAGTCGAAAAGTGGTGAAGGATTTTCTTGGTCGACAGTGCCACGGAGAGCGAGCCTAGCTTGGGGTTGGGGCGAACGAAATCTTGTTCCTGAAAATGACAACTTGGATCAATTTCTTGATGCGTAAAGCCAATGATATAATATAAAAAGAGGTAGATATGTTACCTATACGGTATCCCGCGTGTAAAAATGGCCCGGCTTACGCACACATAATCAGTAAATATTGCAGTTACACACTAATTCATAAATGACAAGTGAAAGCAGGATGGTATGTTAATTTCCTGGAGCGAAACAGAGACGAGTTTATGTTGCTCTGCAGACTAGTTCACGGTTCCGTTGACGGCGCAAGACTAAGTAAAGGTGTACCAATTGGCTTGGTTTTAGGGTGCCACTATCGAAGTGCGTATAACCTATCTACTTCTTTTTACTATATTATATCATTGCATAAAGCCCTAACTGCAATTCTTATCAAAATGTTTCGAGCCATTTCCGAGAAACTAATTGAACGAATTAAAAACCTAATTTTTAAACCCGCGACCAATATGTGACCAAAATGAATTGGTTTTTTTTACGCCGATTTTTTTTTTATAGTTTAGCTATACGTAGAAAAAACGGTCAAGTGCGAGTCGGACTCAGTGAATAATCCTTTCCCATCGTTTTATATCGGATAAGTTCGTATTTATCTTGCTTTCTCAGTTAACTTATTGATGGGTACAGATGTAGTGAAATATCCTTTCACATCGTATTTTCTCGGAAATGTTCGTATTTGTCATGCGACTTCAGTCTGACTCAGTACCCATCAAGACAACGTGGGGGAACGTCGCATCGCGAAAGTGATAATCGATATAGAGTGGTTAATACCAGAGTATTTTTTTGTTAATTAAGATTGTTTGTTTTCAGTTCTTTTCAATAGTCATGCCGAAAGCATTAATACGTTTAGATCGACAAGCCTGTGAAATTATTTTCAATATTTATTTATATTTCTTCTTGTTTACCTTATTTCTATATATTTGATCGTGGTGGTTTTAACATCTCGGTGTGATATACTTCAAACTCGTAGTTTGACATTTGACACTGATAACTAAAGTACTCTATTTATTTAATACAAACATGTCACTTAATAATTCAATAATTCATAGACACGTCGGCATCATTCGGAAGTAGACGTGAGTTCGGAGTTTTCACGATGTGAAATGATTATTCACTAGATCTGTACTGAAGCTAATTGAGAAAGCAAGATAAATACAAACTTACCCGACAAATCACGATGGGAAAGGATGGATTCGGTCACTTACGGCAACTTTCCTCGCACGACCACGTGCCTGGAATGCCCACATCCCTAAACGTCCATGTCGCTCGAACGACCATAATACTAAAAAGGCCACATGCCTTGAATGACCACATCCCTGAACGTTCATGTCGCTCGAACGACCATAATACTAACTAAAAAGGTCACGTGCCTTGAATGACCACATCCCTGAACGTTCATTTCGCTTGAACGACCACTTTTACAAGTGTCGATGCCTTATAAAAATTAAAATGTTAGTGTCCCATATTCTGCTACGACACTGCCTTACGAACAAGAAAATATACGAAAAGAGAAGTGGACGAACAAGGAAATGTACGAAAAGAGAAGTGGACGAACAAGGAAATGTACGAAAAGAGAAGTGGACAAACTGGGAAATGTACGAAAAGAGAATTGGTCGTTCAAGGATGTGGGCGAACTAGGAATTTGGACGGTGGTCAATAAAGGAAGTGGCCATAAGTGACCGAATCCGAAAGGATTATTCACTACATCTGTAATACTAACAACTATTTTGGGAAATTGATGTAATAAATCAGGAACCGTAAAAACTAACATGGATATTACGTAAACGTCTTTCATCTAGTACTGACGTGAGTTCCGATGCTCGAGACAAGTCATAGACAAATGTAGACCTTATGCTGATAGCTTTAGGACTCGCGAGTTTGAAGTTGGTATATAGACTATGTTTAGCCCGCGTAGTTTCGTAATGTCAAGGTTATTCTTATGTAATGTGAAATTTAAGGGCTGAAAATGTTTACTGGTGGAGGGACCTCGTGACCTCGGACCTACCATCATCTTTTTACCCGACTGCCGAAGGAGGAGGGTAATGTGTTTCATAGCCTATATATGTATGTTTGTTCCTTTGTGTCACTATAAAAACTAAACCCGTTGTCCGATTGTGATGATTCTTATATCAATCGATTTGTCTTAATCTGGTGTGTGTCACTGAAGATATGACAGTAATAAAAATTCAATATGGCGGCAACCAGACGCCATATTGCGCAAATTAAAAATTAAAAAGTCGACCAATTGGGGTATCATTGAATAGGGATTTAGAAATCATCTTTAGGTTTCTTTCATCATTTTTAATTTTGAATGATCATTTAGGATTTATAACGATTTAAAGTTGGTTAGCAACAGTCGGGTTTTGAAAGCTTGCTTTTTGTTATTCTTTAACCTGCCGCTAAACAGCAGTGTTAGCATTGTTATGTTCCGGTGCGGGGTTAAGACAACTAAGATTTACTAGCATCGGTGGGGGACATTCCACCTTATGCTTGATTTCCTCCTACGCTGCCATCGGTCGCTGACGTCGGTTGAGCGTACGAATATATGGCAAATCTGACGCGGACGTCAGCGTCGCTGTGCGGTGTCCCATAGAACATCCTTACTAATATTATAAACGCGAAAGTTTGTATGTATGGATGTTTTTTTACCCTTTCACGCTGCAACGGCTGGACGGCTTTGGATGACTTTTGAAATAAAGATAGCTTATACCCTGGATTAACACATAGGCTACAGGGAATAACGATATTCGAAATCGACGCTGACGAAGTGTCGGAAAGAAGCTCGACCAACGTCAGCGACCGATGTCAGGCACTGGTCCCACCGCCGGCGAGTAAGCGATGAACTATCGGCGATTTTCTTGCCCTAGAAACGAACAAAAGATAATCGCTCCCATGTACATAAATAATAATATTTCTTTGTATTTATTTTAGCCGTTTCGTCAAGTCGTGCCCAGGCCGTTAGACCTATAGCATTTCGACACGCTAGGTCAGTAGTTTACTGTTGCCATTGTCACGCTATAAAACCGTTAATATCTCAATCCTAGGCTAATAGAAATAGTCTAATGTCAACAGGTCAACCACCTAACAGGTAAATCTGTTAAGATGTGGTATTTTTACATGCTTTTATTTGAGTTTACGTATTTGTGTTTGGGTCAGGTCTTGCAAGTCAATCTAACCTAACCTAACCTGTTTATGTGTGTATCTGTGTGTCAATTCTGGGCGTCGTAGCTCAAAAACGGATAGACGGATTCGGATGCGGTTTCACAAGAAAGCTAGGAAATTCGGGATGGTTCTTAGCGTGGTTTCATGAAAATCGGTTGGGCCGTTTACGAGATATCAGCTCTGAGAGTTAGGGCCGCCTTTATACATACATTCATACATAAACTGTTAGATACATAACCAGAGGTCGGAATAGGTAGTGCTTATTAACCTAAACTTGACTCATGTTCATTCATGCGCGAGTGAGATGGGAATACGTTATTGAATGAAGATGCAACAAGTTTAGGTTAATAAGCACTACCTATTCCCACCTCTGTACATAACCCTTCTTTTCGCTTCGTGAAGTCAGGTAAACAAACCATATTATAATGCCTTCGTTTTGGCGTGATACACACAGACAAAACCAATAACAACCCCCTGTTTTAATCTCAGGGGTTAAAAATAGAGTGGCTATTTGAATTCCTCGCATTCCCGAATGATAATACAATTAGTTTGGGCTGTAGCGTGTTATGCACCGTGCTGAGATCAGACCGATGGCATGGCGCCAATGTTTCGGCAAAGGCTGCGACGAATCTTAACGTGGCGTGGGCGGCGTATTTACTCCGAGATTTTTCTGCGCTTGGGATTACATGAAAATTGAATGTTTCTATGACGTTTCTCTCTTATCTTGTCAAGTTCCCTTGACACTGTGGGGTGTGTAATTGGGTACTCTTCCTACACATACTGTTAGCGGAAAGCGCATGTTTCCTTACGATCCTACTAATATTATAATGAAATGAAATGAAATAGTTTATTCCGGAAAACAGGTTCCATAAAAAGACAAAAATACACAATTTAAACTTAACTAAGAAACTATAATCTAAAGAAACTAAACTACTATATAGGCGGCGCCACGGGTCACCCGGATCCCGCGATGACAGGCTTATGGTAGCCCCTCCAACGCTCGTGAAGCGGGCTCACGTCCACTCCCTTACCGCCGAAAGCAGAGTGTTGGAGGAGGTGTAGTAGATGGCCCTTCTGGCGGTAGCGCTCCTCGCGCGCAGCAGCGCGAGCCAGCCGGGCGCGCGCCCCTCCGCGAACATGACGCTTGCGCTGCACCAGCGCGGCAGCCGGAACATGGCGCGCCATGCGTCGTTGTACTGCACGCGCATATCCCTCGCGGCAGCACAGGTGTAATGTGACCACAATTCAACTCTATAGACACTAGTGCAGAAACTTATGAACAGTTGCCTTCTGACACCTTCGCTGCACTTGGCGAACCTTCTGGCTAGCATATTCGCCCGCACCGCAATAGCTCGTCTCTGTCTCTCTATGTCTTTGTGGTCTTTCTTACTCGACAGTAGAATGTGCCCATAAATGTCAAAGTTTGTGTGTTAGTTTGTTACTCGTTCACGCTGCAACGGCTGCAACGGCTACGCGGACGAAGTCGCGGGCAGAAGCTAGTGTTTTCGTATAGTACCGTTACCGAGATCTTAATATGCTTGTAAGTCATTTTACTTGCTGTAATCTTCATAGGAACACGTTTAGTCACGGCTGCTTGGGTAGGGCATGCAGTACCGGGCCCGGTTCCGAAACTTCCATTTCCCGGTAAGCAGGGACGGTACCGGGATTCCCGGTTCTCCCGGTTCTCCCGATTCTTTATTTCTTTACCTCAAATCACCGCAATCATGGACATTTGAGATAAAAAACGATTGAAAAACATTAGGAAACTTTGAATATAATAAATAATTATGCAATAAAATCATGCACGTTTTCTTAAACAAAAACATATCTTGATTAAGTAAAATACTTACTAGAAAGTTATTTGTTGTTACAAATCTAGAGATCAATTATTGCAAATATGCCACAAAATATGATGGATGTTGATGCGATGTTGCCGCTTGTGCCGGCTTCGTCGCTCAGCACGGGTAGCACAAGTTGTATTTTCTCGCTTGTCGCTCAATGCGTCTCTATCGTTACTAGATGGAAAGGGAGATCCGAGCGATAAACAAGTCGCGGACAACATGTGCTAGCCGTGCTGGTGTGAATTGGATATATGTGATACGCGCCACGATATTTGTTTGGTATTTATGCAAAGAACCGGGAGAACCGGGATGTAATCTTCAGTACCGGTTCTTTAGGACCTGTGAAATTCCCGGGAATTACAGAACCGGGATTTCCCGGGAGCATGCCCTATGCTTGGGGGTAAGCAAGTTAGATGATACTAGTAGATTTTGCTAAAGGTTCCCAACGCAAATAGATAAGTTTTCTCTTGTATATTAAAAAATTAAGTCAAAAAAAAAAGAGACGACTCTACCATGCGTCATGCTGACGAAATTCTAAGCTTTTCTGATTTTCTTAGAATGTACCGTGTTGTGTCGATAATAGGGTCGCGTATTGAAACAGTTTTGTTACAAGTTTTCCTATCATTAAATATGTTTGAACACCTAAGTAAATGAAGCACTTCAGTTCCTGTTAAGGTAAACTTCTGTGGGTCGCGAACTCGCGACTAATGCGATAGACGCGCACGACTTGCTGCGGTGTATGGCGTCGCATCGCATGGTAGCGGCCGACGACTAAGCGAACTGCGCGATACTGAGCGATTAACCACTGAGGCGGCGTCATACGTTTATAGTACTTTATTTATACTATACTGTCGTATCGGCCGCAGCTGCAGAGCGATAGTCGCGTCAGTGGTATCATCCGCGACTCATTGAAGTCTACATTAACATATCGAATATGTTTGAAGATATTGCTTGGGGGTTATGGTGTCCGTGTGTAGTTTAAATTCAATATAAAAATGACGCTAAAGGCATTATTTGGCGACCGTGACAAGGACCCTTTTCCTCAAATCTCATTTTCAGATTTTTGGTGTGGTGACAAGTGATAATTAATGCAATGCATAGTTAACGAGTTTTTACATCACCGGGACTTGAATAAGCTGCGCCACGTACACCGAAATGTCACTGTCAACCTGTCATGGTCAGGGTGGCGCGGAGCAACGCAAGCGACCGCGACGTTGCGTGATTTGTGGCGTGTCTCAAATATTTATATACAGATGTAGTAAATTAACCTCCATCGTTTTTTGTCGGATGATTCGTATTTATCTTTCTCTCTCAGTTGACTTATTGATGGGTACTGAAGCTAATTGAGACAGCTGCAATCTCTCGAGCGGTTGCTGGTACCTATATAATGGCGACTAGGGAATGCAATTTAACCGGTTATTAACCGATTTTGTATGAAAATAACCGGTTAAAACCGGTTATTTGCATTCCCTAATGGCGACTGGTTCTTTCAGAACTGATATATCTTAAACGGCCTATCAGATTTTCATGAAACCTAGCCAAAAAACATCCAGATGAAATAACCTTTCGTTTAAAAAAAAACGCGTCCGATTCGGTCCATCCGTTACGATGCCACAGACACATGTACACAGTTACACACTTTAAACTTATTATATTACATAAATTTTGACAGGGGTAAAAAACACCAGTGTGAATGTCGATCCTTAAACAGAAAATAAACCCAAGACGTTGACATACGGAACCGTTTCGTTCTGGCGTGGTGCCAACCGGAGGGGATACTGTTCTATCATTGTTCAAATCGTTTGTAGTCTTTTGTTAAACTTTCTTAATCTAATCTATATCGTCAGTGTGTTGTAACCATTATAGTATAAATAGAATAATAGTTTTGTCTCCGGCCCTTTAGGAGTTTCTGTTACCTATTGCTGCTCGGGCGCTAGGATTGCGTCGATGCGCGTCGCACGCAACCTAATGTCCTGATCACACGTACCGAGTAGAGTGGCGAGACAGCAAATTGGTACTCGGCCGAGAGAGTAGACTGGGCGAGTAGGTGTTTACACGCATTTTGATTTTCCTGGCGACAGTGGCGAGTCAGATCACTTTCGAGACATTCGTGTCGACAAATGCACGTTGCGCGGCCGCTCGCTACGACGACGCTACTGGCGAGTGATCGTGTTCATACCTGCCGAGTGGCGAGCGAGTCGGCGCGGGGTATGCTGAGAGGAGTGCGGGGGTGGGCACTCGGCCTAGTAAACAAACCAAGGTCCGAGTGGCTCGCTCGTCATTTTGCTGGGCCGAGTACTCGTCACATAGTACACACGAACCGAGCACTTGGCCGAGGACACTCTCTCGCCACTCTACTCGGTACGTGTAATCAGGGCATAACGCGGCGACGGCGCGGCCCCGAATAAACCGGCTCTGGCCGTCCTGGTGAGCTTGCTTGTGGTGGCTCGCGACGCGTACGGACGAGGCACGCACACATGCAAACCGCGGGATATACCTTTGATTGAAGTCGAATTACTGTTTATGCGCTTAGAGGGATCGTCCATTTAAAGCAGAGGTCCCCAAACTTTTTTGTCTCGTAGACCACTTGGCAGTTTTTTCGGTTTTGGGTAGCAGCTTACTTATTAAAAAAAATCTTCGGGGTCTTTTGCACGGATAAAATGGGAAGTCTAGTCGGCTATAAAATTGACACAGGCAACAATTACAATTTAGCAGGGAAAAATATATTTTGCAAAATAAAAACTTAGACGCTAAGTAAGTAGCCTACTATCTGTTTACGAATATGGATTATTCCATTAATGGAAAATCATTAAAGTCAAGACCTGCTTGAATGGGATCCCCATTTTCATCTCATGGACCCCTATTTTTTTATTTCCGCTCACATGGACCGTTGAATTCGTTGTTCTGCTTTTGACGTCGGACGAGTTATTTTTACCATTTTCGCCTTCAGACATGCAGAAATTGCATCATTGCGTGCATGATCTTATCAGTTATGTATCTGAAAGTAAAACGATACCTTGAATCCTGACAAAAGGATTTATTTGCATCTCTGGTGTCTATACTAATATTATAAAGAGGTAAAGTTTTGGACCTTGTATCTACTGAACCGATATTAAAAATTATTTTACCAATAAATAGTACATTATTGCCTAGGCATGGAAGTAGGCAATTGCGGGCCGAGTATTGGTTTAAACAGACGAGCTTGCGAGTAGTAAGTGGGCACGGGAACAGTTGTTTATAAGCGCTAAACAGATTGAACGCGGGCGCGGGTCTGGATTTCGGGTTTATGGCGAGATGGATGTACCGATTTGGACACGTTTTTTTTAAATGAAAGCTAGTTTAATCAGGATAGTTCTTAGCTAGGTTTCATGAAAATCGGTTCAGCCGTTTAAAAGATATCGGACCCCAAAGAAGGGATTGAAATTAGACATATAGAGTGTTATTATCTCTGAATCTTTCCGTTATTTTTTTAACCGCAACTGATACTAACAATACTATAATTTTCGCAAGGCCTACAATTTTATACTTCTTCGCTGACGTCCCACTTCCTTGTCATACATTCAATTAACACCTGCCCAAACAATATGTGAATTAACGCGATACTAGGGGCGAGTATTGCACGATTTGGTTGCCAAGGTGCTGCTGCCGAGGTCAGTCACGGGCTTTCATACGTATGTCACGCGTTACACATGTAGTGCGTAATCATTCGATATTTTGACCCCCGACGCAAAAGGAGTGGTGTTATAAGTTAAGTGTTTGTGTCTTCCTGTGGCGTCATACCTACCTAAAATATCGTAAAAGAGATCACCAAAAGTGAAATTAAAATTCAAATCGGCCAAGAAATATGCATGATACAAGCATTTTAAACTGCTAATTAGACAGCGATTAGATATGCACTGTGACGTCATTTAACAGGTCGGCCATATAAACTCCATGTTAAATTCTGTTTTGCTAGAAATAGAAACAAATCTTTGTTGTCTTTTTTTTATACCACGACGGTGGCAAACAAGCGTACGGCTCGCCTGATGGTAAGCGGTTACCGCAGCCTATGGACGCCTGCAATACCAGAAGTATCACATGCGCGTTGCTGACCCTTTTTAACCGACTTCAAAAAAAGGAGGAGGTTCTCAATTCGTCGGGTTTTTTTTTTTTTTTTTTTTTATATATGTATGTTCCCCGATTACTCGAAGACCACGGGACCGATTTGAAAAATTTTTTCGTTGTTCGAATGGGTATACTTTCTAGTTGGTCCCATTGTCACCACGTCAGGATCTGATGATGGGATCATGGAGAAATCAAGAGAACTCCTCAAATATTATAGGCACACCTATAGCGATTTTGGTATTTTTCACTGTAACTCATGCATTTGCTTTTGAAAAGTACTATATGGTGAAGTGGAACTGATGATGAAGACCACAGATGGCCACCGGAACTCCTTAACGGTACCTATTTCAAGGGGGGGATAAGATATTTCGATAAAGGAAGTTGAGCGACTATGACGAAGCACATTTAGGTTTAAATATGACTATGACATTCCCGCGGCGTTGTCTGCGGCGAGCTTGAAATGTTCTATAGTTTCTTATTAATATTTAGAAGTGGAGCTACGTAACAGCATAAATAGGATCACTAAAAAGTATAACATAAAATAAATGTTTAAAAAAACAAAAAACCGCCTTCAAAAAGCAAAAAATAACTTCTTTAAAATGGTAGGTAAATAGGTCAGTCCAACTGAAGTCGGCGTCCAACAATATTTTAACCAAAAGCAGACTTCAGTTCGACTGACCTATTCACCTACCATTTTAAAGAAGTTATTTTTTGCTTTTTGAAGGCGGTTTTTTGTTTTTTTAATATTGAAGCTGTAAAAAAAGTCATGGATATTCCCTATTGTGACAAACCGTTTGTGACCTTCTCGATTGTTATAAATTAGTGTCTTACATATGAGCACTCTGGCGATGTACTGAAAATTGGCGTCCCATCAAGAGTAAATCGGAACGTATCCAGAAAATCGGTACGTCTCGCGAAAATCGGGACGTCTGGCAACACTACCAAAAACCCTGAAACCTTTTTTTTTTGATAGAACAACGCTATATTTGATCTGTAAGTTGCCACACATTTTTAGTTAATTTTTAAATTGAAACGAGACTGTTTCTGGCGGCGATCCAAAAACGAATAAACAAGCGTTACACAACATTAATTCTCGAGACACTAAGTTATAGCTGTTAATTTTCATAAAACTAACTTGCTTTTAGCCATTCATTGTACAGTTTACAACACTTTTACCTGACTGTCCAAGAGGCAGGATTTTGTATGTCTGGATCTTTGTGCTCTTGGGCTGAACGTGTGGCCCAATTTCGCTAAACGAGGCGCAAAATTCGACGCGTCACTGGGTAAATAAATAGAGGCCCATTTTGTACCCTGTCGGTACGGAACCCTAATGACGACGACGCGGTGGCCTAGTTGGTAGTGACCCTGCCTACGAAGCTAGCGCTCCTTGGTTCAAATCCCGGTAAGGGCAGATATTTGTGTGATGAGCGCGAATATTTGTTTCTGAGTCATAAATGTTTTCTATGTATTTAAGTATATATTTCTCTATATAAGTATTTATATCGTTGTCTAGTACCCATAGTACAAGCCTAGAGCTTAGTTTGGGACTAGGTCAATTGGTGTGACATTCTCCTGATATCTCCTGATATTTAATGAAAACCATTCCAAAATGGTAACTATAAAACATTTTTATTCTGTTTTTTTTTCAGCAATAGCTTTAGTTCCCCCTTCCTTTAGGGGATGATTGGGATGAATATCCAAAAATCCCTTCTTAGCACACCCCTATGATAATAAATAATATAAAAAAATGCCACCCCTATGATATCCAAGGAATATTCCCTACAAATTCCAAGTCCATAGGTCCGACGGCTTCGGCCATGCGTTGATCGATCAGTCAGTCAGTTTCTTCTTTTATATAATTGCGTAGTTTGAAAGATCGAAGCGTATATACAGAGGGACAGACGGCGAGAAGAGCACCCCACAGTGCGGCTAGCACTTGCCCGCGACTTGGTTGTCGCTGGGATCGCTCTTCCTATCTTCAGTAACGATAGAGACGCACTGAGCGACAAGCGAGAAAATACAACTTGTGCTACCAGTGCTGGTTGGGAAGTCCTTCTGAAAGCTATCTCTGTTCCCACCACTTTCTACCATCGGTAGTCCAGACGCTGGGGCTTCCATCCGTATGTAGTCGAATTGTTATTCGAACTGCCAAGGAGTGAAGAAAAGTGAGACTTTTCTCCCGTGTAGTTGCCGCGTTAGAATAGTGCCACTCCATGTCTTCCCGTTGATGTCGTAAGAGGCGACTAAGGGAATAAAGGCTTGTAGTACTGTTAGGCGATGGGCTTGCAACCTGTCACTAATACACTGGTAATGTTAGCCTAATTGTGCAAAATGTGGTAACAGTTTTTTTTTTTTAAGTTTTTGTAATTTTGAGCTTTGCCTACCCCACTCTAGCAATGAAGGCATAGTTTTATGTATGTAGGGAATAGGCTTTTTTCTGAGGCGTGGACCATCCTCGTCCTCACTTAAAAGGTGAGATTGAGGCCATCGCAAAACCCATTTATTATTTTTTTAAACTCGTACCGGTACCTATAAGCTAATCCCGGGAGTTTATGCCCTATATGGGAATTAACAATCGGTCTTTAACATTAATTTAAACTGGCGACGATGCCAGCTCAACGTTACATCATAGATTAAAGATCTACTATCGCAGTTGGATGAACATCGTTGAGGCTTAGAGAGATATGTGACATGTGAATAAGCGGTTATCAGAAAATATAGGGTCATCATGACAGACAGATAGACATCATAGCGACCTTATTATGATTCCTGTAGTGTTTGGTAGGAAACACTAAAAACACCTTTGTAGGGTTTCGTAGTCAAACTAGGAACCCTTATAGTTTCGCCATGTCCGTCCGTCCGTCTGTCCGTCCGCTTCCTAGCTCAGAGACTTTGAGTACTAGAAAGCTGTAATTTGGCATGAATATACATATTAGTCACGCCAACAAAGTGGTAAAATAAAATCTTGAAAAAAATTTTTTTTAGTGTACCTTCCCCTACACGTAACCTGGTGATGTATTTTTTTTTCTTTTCTACCCCATAGTGTGTGGTGTCGTTGGATAGGTCTTTCAAAAATATTACGGGTTTGTATGTGTATTGGGATCCGTTTATGAAATATTTAGCTTTAAAGCGCTAATTTTTGTTAGAGTCAAGTGACGTTAATTTGTGACCCATTTCAAGAAAAATATGCTTGAAGTTGTCAATGTCATTAGAGATGCCAAGTCATTTGTAACTTTTAGGAAACTCAACCTTATTGTTGTAGAATGTCAGATTGACTTTGGACCTAAGGTGGGTCACAAATTAAATTCCTTGACTGTACCACAACATGCTACCGCTAAATGTGTTTGCTCAAGCGCAACGAGTAGGTTTTCAACACTGTTTAGACCTCCACTTGCACCAGGTGCCTATTCTCTTTTAACCATGTGGTTGACTCGTAGAGAATGCCTTTAGGCATTAAGGTCGCCATTTGTACTTTTTACTTTTGTATTGTGCAAAAAAGTTTAAATAAATAAATGATTATCTTTGTTATTAATATGGGTTATAATTGATATAAATTATATCCTATAGTATTAAACGAGCTATAGCCTCGCCTCGGCGGTGGAAAAGCACCTTAACGAGTTCAAATAAATTTTATAATGTAGCGGTTTACGAAGGCGACAAACGATCCGTCAAGTAGTCGTCTTCGGCTAATTCGTTTTCAACCCGAGCGACACTAAGTCTTCCAGGAACTATGTTTACCTATTTATCTTTCACATGACACGTTTTGCTATCGAAACATCGAATGTGTAATGACAAATGTATTGCTAAAAGACAAGGTACGCATTACCCATTAAAAAAATCCTAATGCCTTTTTCTTCTTGCATCAGCATACCAGCGCAATGGTACTGATTGCATCGATTGACATCAGAATATAGTACATTGTTGCAGAGGATAGAAAGTACGCGATTTTTGGACGAAACGTAGTTGAGGCCCTCTAGTGTGCGAGTCCATAAATTGCACTTTCTACCGAGGCAGACATAGTGCTTTTCACAACTACTGAGAGGAAATAAAATAAAAATTCATATTCAAAACTCAAATTTTAATTTATGTGAATGTGACATGACCGCCAATTTTACCATAGATAACTTTTTTTAAATCTGGACCCCTATTCTCGTGGCACTCGTGAATAATAAACTAACATGCGAGATGAAGGTGTCAACTCCATATAAAATTGTATTTGTTTCGCCATATCTCCCATGTAATTTCATCTCTAGTGGTGCGAGACTAGGGGCCAAGTTTGAATTACATTTAAAAAAAAAGCAGTGACATAGTTTTTAGTCTGTGTATCTTTTAGTAAAAATACACCTAATATTTTACGACACAAAATGGTGTGTTCTGATTGGTCGATTTCAATTTTTCACTTTAAGGAGCTATTGGTTACAGAATTATCAACAAGCTTTTAGAGTTGTTGGCCATTCTGTAGCTCTGCCTACCCCAAACTGGGAATAAAGGCGTGAGTTTATGTATGTATGTATGTAAGGAGCTAAGACACAAAAATTGATTGATTGATTTTCATTGGTTCTTAACAATGTTCTCGACCAATCAGCAAACACGCCGACAAAAACATTCTTGGTCTGTCCTTACAAGTGACGTTTTGTGACCCCAAACAAGACCATCTATGGCCATATTTCCGAGCAGTGTTGTGAAAATTAAATATCATCAGCCATTGAGGAGTTCCTAAGGGCGTCTTCCATTCCCATCAATAAATAGTCTGTGGCAATACTGCCAATTGAAATTGGCAAAGAAAGATGTAAACACAACCAAACGCACCAATTTACGATTATTACTCGATAATCACGTGCCTTTTAAGATCAATCATTGAGGTCTTAGCAATGATATACACTTGATCTTTACTTTCACATTCAGCTTAAGATTAAATACATACATACATACATAATCTCACGCCTTCGTTCCCAGAGTGGGGTAGGCAGAGCTACAGAATTACAAACATCTCTAAAAACTTGGTGATAATTCTATAACCACAATTTGCACAATTAGGCTAAGATTAAATAACTATTAATTATACGTTATTTTAAATAAAAACACGCCTATTATTATTTATTTATTTTAATGGCGTCTACAAGTTATGTAATTTTGCCAATGTCAAGTATAAGCAATTGTACGGTGAATCGTCGTTGTCTTCCAGTCCCAGTCGGCACACCATTGAAGATGGCGGGCATCCACTTCAATGGCTTGGAGTGTTCTTGGCCGCTTGCTCATTCAGAACCAACTTTTCACTGATATTTTATTTGATGCATATGCTTCGTCAGTGTTGGAGGTTACTTCACAAAGTTGCCCTGGATTTGCAAACCAAAATCAACGAGAAAGTAATTTACAAAAAATTAAATAAATAGACGGATGTTTTCAAAATGACAGCTAGATAAGAACCCCAAAAACACGCTTGATGAATATTTGAGGTTGTGTCAAACAGGTAGGTACTATTTGTAAATGACATAGGCTATACCAGCTAGACGTGTAGACGTAATATACTTATATAAATTAGAATTTCGTAAATATGCAAAGTTTAAAATGCACGAGTCTGTCATACTATTCAATCGGCTATGGAAACAAATCGAAGAAAATAAAATAACTAATACAATTCGTAACAAACTGATTACCTCGGGCCTTGAGCGATAACGCAGTGATAACGCCAGCCTGGAGTCATCGATCATGTTATTTTGTAGTTTATAATGTTAAGAATAATGCACAGTACCCTTGCGTTGAGGAAGATTATCGGGTCCGTGCGGTGAGCTTGTTAGGTTAGGTTTTGAGTTTGGTAGTTTCGAAGTTTACCGATAGATGGCGTTAGTGGTAGGCGTGACTCGCGCGCAGCTAGGTTAATCGTTTGATTTCAGTTGTAGCGGTATTAGGTTGTCGGAGCCAATAGAACAATGATTCACATCAGAATTTAGGCACATAACGCTACTCTTGTAGCGATGTTTATATTGATGATATTGACATTCATTTGTATCTACTATATGCTTAGATTACGGACACATTATTAACGGACTTCAAAAAAAGGAGGAGGTTCTCAATTCGTCGGGATATATATATATATTTTTTTGTATGTTCCCCGATTACTCGAAGACCACTGGACCGATTTGAAAAATTTTTTCGTTGTTCGAATGGGTATACTTTCTAGTTGGTCCCATTGTCACCACGTCAGGATCTGATGATGGGATCATTGGGAAATCAAGAGAACTCCTCAAATATTATAGGCACACCTATAGCGATTTTGGTATTTTTCACTGTAACTCGTGCATTTGCTTTTGAAAAGTACTATATGGTGAAGTGGAACTGATGATGAAGACCACAGATGGCCACCGGAACTCCTTAACGGTACCTATTTCAAGGGTGGCGATAAGATATTTCGATTAAGGTAGTTTGAGCGACTATGACGAAGCACATTTAGGTTTAAATATGACTATGACATTCCCGCGGCGTTGTCTGCGGCTAGCTTGAAATGTTCTATAGTTTCTCATTAATATTTAGAAGTGGAGCTACGTAACAGCATAACTAGGATCACTAAAAA
The DNA here is from genome assembly GCA_946894065.1 of Acleris literana. Taxonomy (NCBI): domain Eukaryota; kingdom Metazoa; phylum Arthropoda; class Insecta; order Lepidoptera; family Tortricidae; genus Acleris; species Acleris literana. Next base: position 8,151,939 of record OX335695.1, on the reverse strand, counting down.
GTATAAAATAAAATAAATGTTTAAAAAAACAAAAAACCGCCTTCAAAAATGCAAAAAATAACTTCTTTTAAAATGGTAGGCGAGTCCAACTGAAGTCGGCGTCCCACAATATTTTAAACCAAAAGCCGAATGCAGTTGGACTGACCTACCATTTTAAAAGAAGTTATTTTTTGCATTTTTGAAGGCGGTTTTTTGTTTTTTTAATGCCGATGCATCTCCGGGAGTGGAACGGATCCGGAATGAACTTATGAATCTCGTGATGGTTGGCTTTAAACTTGTCTCTTCTGGCTTTTAATCCTGGTAATTTAAGCTTTTAGGATGTGGCAAAACGATAGCTTGTACGAACATTGACAATAAATATTGAACGATGACTTCACAATTCATTATTGTCAAATAACTGCTACCTTGTAAAGATCGCGGGAACGCGGTGGATGCGAAAAGCACAAGACCGGTCTGAGTGGAGAGCCTTGGGGGAGGCCTATGTCCAGCAGTGGACGTCTTTCGGCTGACATGATGATGATGATGATGAAATAACTGCCACGCTTATTAGTAATTTAATAAAATAAAAGTTTAAAAAAACAAAAACCCGCCTTCAAAAAGCAAAAAATAACTTCTTTAAAATGGTAGGTAAATAGGTCAGTCCAACTGAAGTCTGCTTTTGGTTAAAATATTGTTGGACGCCGACTTCAGTTGGACTGACCTATTTACCTACCATTTTAAAGAAGTTATTTTTTGCTTTTTGAAGGCGGGTTTTTGTTTTTTTAAACTTTTTTTTTATTTTATACTTTTTAGTGATCATAATTATGCTGTTATTCTCCCATTTCTCAAGAAACAATAGAACATTTCAATCTCGCCGCAAGCAACGCCGTGGGAAAGTCATAGTCATATATTTAAACCTAAATATGCTTCGTCATAGTCGCTCAACTATCTTAATCGAAATATCTTGTCGCCACCCTCGAAATATATACCGTTTAGGAGTTCCGGTGGCCATCTGTGGTCTTCATCATCAGTTCCACTTCACCAAATAGTGCTTTCCAAGACCAAATACACGAGTTACAATGAAAAATACCAAAATCGCTATAGGTGTGCCTATAAATTTTGAAGAGTTCCGTCGATTCCTCATGGATTCCACCATCAGATCTTCATTTTGAAAAAAATGGGACCAATCTGGAAGCACCAGCTTTCAAATAAAAAAATAATCTTCAAAATCGGTTCACCCAGTCAAAAGTTCTGAGGTAACAAACATTTAAAAAAAAAACAGACGAATTGAGAACCTCCTCCTTTTTTTGAAGTCGGTTAAAAAGCAGAAAGAACATGAAAGTCCAGGTTTGTTATTTCCGTGTATTTAGGAGTTTTATGTAAGAATGTATGTATGTAAACTCTGTATTGCACATAAAATCAATAACAAGTAAGTACGTACATAAACTCAATATAACGTGTACAATGGCGAACTTATCCTTTTAAGGGATCTCTTCCAGTTAACCTGGCTGTGATTGAGGAAACTTACGAGGATAGGCAAAATTACAAGAAGTGCACAAAAAGTAAATAAACCGATAAATCTAAACTTAAATAACCATAAACTATACTTATAATAAGTACACAAATAAAATAAATGTATCTAAATAACAAATATAATTACGTATACATATGTACGTGTATGTTTTCATGGTCGGTGTATAGTTATCTATAGGTACATATTATAAAGCTGAAGAGTTTGTTTGTTTGCTTGAACGCGCTAATCTCAGGAATTACTGGTTCGATTTGAAAATTATTTCAGTGTTAGATAGCCCATTTATCGAGGAAGGCTATAGGCTATATATCATCACGCTAAGACCAATAGGAGCGGAGCACCAATGAAGAATGTTTCAACCTTCTACGTTAACATAATCGCGGGTTAAGGCCGAGCCACACCGGTTGCGTGACGTGCACGTGCGCGTTCGCTTTCCACTGCGTTGTATAGTATGAATTCTCATTACGACATGTCACTATACAAAGCAGTGGAAAGCGAACGCGCACGTGCACGTGCACGTCACGCAGGCGGTGTGGCTGGGCCTTTAAAGTTCGCGTTAGCCCAAAGTAACTATTTCACGGGGACGAAGTCGCGGGCAGAAGCTAGTTGATTTATACTACCGTCAACGTACCTATTCTATTTATTCTAGTAAGGCTTGTTATTTTTACCCGACTGCCGAAGGAGGAGGGTAAACTGTTTCACAGCCTATATATGTATGTTTGTTCCTTTGTGGCACTATAAAAACTAAACCCGTTGTCCGGTTTTTTTGACTCTTATGTATTTGTCTTAATCTGGTGAGTGTTACTGAAGATATGACAGTAATCAAAATTCAATATGGCGGCAACCAGACGCCATATTGTGCAAATTAATAAAAAACAAGTCAACCAAGTATGACAAGTGGGGTATCATTGAATAGAGATTTAAAAATCATCTGTAGGTTTATTTCATCATTTTACATGTTGAATGATCATTTAGGATTTATAACGATTTAAAGTTGGTTAGCAACAGTCGGGTTTTGAAAGCTTGCTTTTTGTTAGAGTTATTGTCATGGTTTATTTTTCACTTATTTTTGATTTATTAAGCGTACATTACAATCTTTATATTGACAATTGACCCGCCAAATAGACCATTTTGTTATGTTTGCGAAATCGCGCTCAAACTTAAATTGTCTCGTCATATGTTTGACGTCATTTTCGTCTTTCCCTAAATACTTTTTTTTAATCCGCAGTCGGTTCAACACGTTTCGTAATCGTCTTGATCCTTTACAATAAACATCGCCCATGTAACGAGTCGTCGACCTCTTTCGTTTTAAGCAAAAACGGCCGGCCATTTTAGTGTTTTTTGCCGATGTAGACCAAACTTGGACTTGGGCCATGGAATTAGCGGGCTTTGAGATTAAACCTACGTTCATACTAGTACATATTATACTAGCTGTTAATAATAGAAAAAAAACATGGCCTATGTTACTCAGGGAATATGTAGCATTCTGATGGTGAAAGACTTTTTCAAATCGGTCCAGTAGTTTCGGAACAAACAAACAAACAATCAAATCTTTCCTCTTTATATTAGGTAGACATGCAACTGTGAGTCTTTCTGTTTGTTAAGCCTTCATGGTTCTACAGTGCCGTCCTAAATAAAAAGGACGCATGCGCAATTTAATAGTCAAAGTAAATTTAACCCACTTTCTTAAGAAGTAAGGTCACTAATATATTCGCGGTACTATGAGACATACGCCCTTTTTTGAAGGAGGGTAGAGCTTGTTTAATGCGAAGATAGCTTGGTCCCAGAAAGTCCTACGGAAAAAGGCACATCTACTATATGAATTGTATTGCACTTCCAACCTTATTATAACCCTTGAAAGTTTAATATGCTTCTATGAATTAATTGCACTTGTGCCTTTTCTCCGTACGACGGAAAAAAGGGACATGCAGTATTGATCCCGGAATAATATAAAAAGGACTCATTCGCAATTTGATAGTCAAAGCAAATTGAACCCCTTGTCTTAACTTATAAGGTCACTAATACATTTGCAATTCTATGAGACATACGCCCTTTTTTCTAATGGGGCCAGCGTAGGCAACCCTTTCTTTCAGAGCTGATATCTCTTAAACGGCCCAACCGATTTTCGTGAAACATGCTGATTAATCTAGCTTTCTTTAAATATAATTTCAAATCGCTCCCAATACATCTTAATCGTCAAGTTCAGGTAGCGTGTGTACTTAAATCTGAGTTTACACGCAACTTGTTTTTTTTGTTATTTATGTTGTTCAAATAATTATGTGTTTGTAACCTTCTGTGGTTTCACCTGATGGTTCCAACGAGGACCAGTGCTGACTTTAATGCCAGCATTGCGCTGAGTTGGGACCATTTCTTGGCTACTTTCTTCTTTGACGTTTTTATCTGTTCTTGATTATCTTTGTCACGAATAAATGATTTTCTTTTTCTTCAACTCAATCACAAGTTGATTGAATAAAAAAAAACCGGACAAGGCGAGTCGGACTCGCCCACCGAGGGTTCCGCACATGACACGGTTAACTCAATTCAAAATTTGCACCGCCGCCGTTCCTTGCATAAAGACCCTGTTTTTTTTTGAATTAATTAAAAAGGTGGCGTTTACAGATTTTTTCCTATATTTGAAGAAAAAGACGGTATTACTTGCCAAATTTCACAGTTCTAAGTCAACGGAAAATACCCTATAAATTTTGATTCCCTTGACAGTGTCGATTTTTTTCACAGCTTCAAGGGGCTGTAGACTTGAGTATATGGTTTAAATTCCAACTCGATATCTCCACGCGTTCCCGAGATAAAGGGATAGACAGACGGACAACAAAGTGATCCTATAAGGGTTCCGTTTTTTCCTTTTGATGTACGGAACCCTAAAAACGCCGACCCCATTCTTTTTTTTTAAATTACTCGTCGTCCCGCTGTTCTAAGAAATCCACAAGCCTCTCAATAAAAACCGAGGTATTCTATAGCCTTTTTATACGGCTAAAAAACTGCAACAGTATTTAAACATGATGCCGTCTCACTCCCACCGGTCCGGGCGCGTGCGACAGCCAACGATGCGTATAATAGAGGTTTGGTACACGATGTATGGAAATTACTAATAAATATTGATAATGGAAGGAGTGTATGGCGAGACAGTTTCGAATCATCAACATCATCATCATATCAGCCTGTTGCAGTCCACTGCTGGACTGGGTTGCAGGCCTCCCCCAAGGAGCGCCACAGCGCGCGATCTCCCGCCCTTTGCATCCAGTCACTGCCAGCTGACTTCTTCAGGTCATCTGTCCATTTAGCGGGGGGGGGGGGGGGGGGGGGGGCAGTTTCGAATAGGAACAGTAGTACAGCGGAAAACGGAACCCTTATAGTATCACTCGTGCGTCCGTCTGTCAGTCATAGCCAATTTGCTCCGAAAGTACTGGACCAAATCAGGTGAAATCTGGTAGGATGGTGTAATCCTCTGACCCAAAAACAGATGTGCAAAGTAAAAATTTTTTTTTTTAAATTAGGGTCATTTTTGGGGGACAAATTAGGAAATTAAAAAAATGTTTGGCGAACCTTAATCTGTCACAACAAATGAAAGGGCTTGTTATGAGGATCTCAAGTATATTTTTGTTATTTTTGAAAGGTTAGGTGTTTTGATTTTATCCATGAAAGACTAAAATTGACCATTCCCCCTGGTCTCCTAAACTAATGAGGCTTAAGTTAAAAAAAAAAAATGGAGAATAGAACTATTCATTGCTTGTAGATTAAAGGAAAACCTATAGGAATTTTATAAAAAAAAAAACGTATATACGGAAACCTCTCCACGCGAGTTCAACTATCACTTGGCTGGTTTTTGAAAAAAAAAAAATTTCAATAAAACTTAGTGATTTTTTTAGTGGGGAGAGCGGTTCGGTCAATGGTCATATCTCACGATCTTATTTAATTTGTCAAATTTGCTTTTATTCCAAATAAATCATCCATAAAAAAGTTAAGTTTTGCCCACCGAAAACCGGAATCAAAGATGATGTCATCAAAGTAATCAGTGCTTGCATGCACGTCTGTCGTAGGCAGTTGATGACTCACTATCAATTGTAAATAGGATGTTTTTACGCTATTGTAGCCTACTGGGCGGTAAGCTCTTTTTACCCGACTGCCGAAGCAGGAGGGTAATGTGTTGCACAGCCTATATATGTAAGTTTGTTCCTTTGTGTCACTATAAAAACTAAACCCGTTGTCCGATTTTGATGATTCTTATGTCAATCGATTTGTCTTAATCTGGTGAGTGTCACTGAAGATATGACAGTAATCAAAATTCAATATGGCGGCAACCAGACGCCATATTGTGCAAGTTAAAAAAAAAGTCGACCAAGTTGGATATCATTGAATAGGGATTTAAAAATCATCTTTAGGTTTATTTCATCATTTTTCATTTTGAATGATCATTTAGGATTTGTTAGGACCGTATGAAATTTGAATTAAGAGTTACCATTACTGCTGCCTGTCAGCTAAAAGGGTCCATCATTAGTGCCGTCACGCTATGTTTATCGTTGTCTGGTACCCATAGTACAAGCCTAAAGCTTAGTTTGGGACTAAGTTAAAATTGCTAAACGGATTTAGATACATTTTGGCACAGGTAGTTCATATCCTGGATTATAATTATTGAATAGATAAAAACACCAAATAATGGTGCCCCCTTCTTTCAGAGCTGATGTCTCTCAAACTTAACATGGAGTTTATATTGTCGATGTGTTACATGACGTCACACGGCGTTTCGGATCTCTCTGTCTAATTAGCAGTTTAAAATGCTTGTATCGTCCGTATTTCTTGGCCGATTTCTATTTAAATTTCACTTTTGGTGATCTCTTTTACGGTATTTTCATATTTTTTTGAGAAATACGATTTAAAGAATTCATGGATATTCCCTATTGTAATAAATATTCCATCAAATAAGGCATATATTCATTTTCACAACACTGCTCGGAAATATGGCCATAGATGGTCTTGTTTGGGGCCACAAAACGTGACTTATAAGGTCAGACCAAGAATGTTTTTGTTGGCGTGTTTGTTGATTGGTCGAGAACATTGTTGTCCAACTTTAAGAACCAATGAAAATCAATCAATCAATTTTTGTGTCATAGCTCCTTACTTACATACATACATACATAAACTCACGCCTTTATTCCCAGTTTGCTTGCTGCATCTCCTTAAAATGAAAAATTTTAATCGACCAATCAGAACACATAATTTTGTGTCGTAAAATATTAAGTGTATTTTTGCTAAAAGATACACAGACTAAAAACTATGTCACTGCTTTTTTTTAAATGTAATTCAAACTTGGCCCCTAATCTCGAACCACTAGAGATGAAATTACATGGGAGATATGGCGAAACAAATACAATTTTATATGGAGTTGACATCTTCATCTCGCATGTTTGTGTATTAATCTCGAGTGCCACGAGATTAGGGGTCCAGGTTAAAAAAAGTTATCTATGGTATAATTGGCGGTGATGACATATTAACATGAATTAAAATTTGAGTTTTGAATATGAATTTTTATTTTATTTCCTCTCAGTAGTTGTGAAAAGCACTATGTCTGCCTCGGTAGAAAGTGCAATTTATGGACTCGTACACTAGAGGGCTACAACTACGTTTCGGCCCTCTAAATGACTCGTCCAAAAATCGCGTACTTTCTATCCTCTGCAACAATGTACTATTGACATCAAGTTTACATATGTATTCCAAACAGCCCATTTATTTTCAGTACGAGAAACTGGCTCAAAAATAGCTTGTAAAATGTGAAATAAACAATGACAGACAAGCAAAAAACATGTCAAGATAAACGAAACCTTGTAAATATTGTTTAGTTACAGTTACATTACTTAAGTGTTATCGCAATTAACTATTTAAAAAAGTTGCTCAATACTTGATGACTGATTTGGTGACAAATTTCAGTTTCAAAAGAAAATAGTTCTTAGTAGAAAGAACTTAAGATTTCAAGCGCATTGCCTACTAAGCAATGCTTTTAAAGAACTGGAACAGGTTATGTTTTCGCAAATTGATACATTGGTAGCATTTTGTTAGGTGCAAGGGTGAAGATCAAAGCGTTCTGAGGGCCTATTGTTAAAACAACAAACAAACAAACAACTAATTTTTAAAAGTCGTAAGTAATGGTTAAATCTCAAGGAAATGTGTCAAAGGGCATTGGGTAAATTTGTTTGAAGAATATTTTCTTTTTTTTTGAAGCGGCCACGGATGTTTTTTACATAGTTATTTTGAGGACCTCTAAATACACATAGATATATATAATTTATGGCGTTAAATAATATCGGAGCGGATATATTAAAGATTTAAGTATTCAGGTTTTGGTACCAAAAGTACGCCTAAGTATGAATATTTAAATATCTCGGCTCCGATGCTCTTAAGAGTATTTCATTATATAACAAAATATGTTTATTTTGAATAACTCTACCACATTTTACCACTTTTACGAATGGCGGCTCACCTTGAAAATGTATGACTGTTACAAATGACACTTTTACCCAAACCCATTTTCGTTTTTTTTTTTTCAATTTTTTACAATTGGTTGAACAATATTGATTAAACAACGGGGCCTATAGGCCTGTACAGATTAAGTTACTAATTTAATCGAGTAGCGAGTATTTTAGAGTTGTAGTGTAGAGAAGAATACTTACCACACGAAAAAAAAATCGTTTTTTAGACACATTTAGATACTAAAATACTCGCTACTCGACTAAATTAGTAATCTAGACTGTACAGGCCTTAACATTATCACTAACTGTTGAGTTTTCTGCCGCTTTTTCTTAGCAGTGTCCTCATGAGAAGCGCTGATAGATTTTATCATGTAAAAGTGCCCTCCCTGGCTATGTCTTTATATTTAGACTGAAATCTAAATTGGTTAAAACTCGATTGCCGATTAGTGACGCACCCTTGACTTCGTAATTTTTATAGCCACTTGAAAATTTACACGTTAATACTTGATTTCGTTCCTGAAATCAGCCTTAACAAGTTGTAAGTATGTAAGTAACTCGAAATGAACCTATTTTTATGTACGTATTTTGCTCTTTTAAAATACATATCTACATCTTATGCAGATCTTGAGAAATCTTGTTTTTTAAAGAGGATGTAAATGTTTGAAACTCCCTCGAATAGGTGTTTAGCTTTTATTAGGACTTGTTCTACTGTCCTTGTAGTCGTCAAAATATTAAATAAATTATACAGTCGCCCGATCCGCTATATCGTGTCTCCTGGGCCACGCACCAAACCACTTTTTTGATACAGAAATCAACCGAACAGGTTCTGTTAAAACTCGATTTTGGTGCCGTTCCGATAGTAATTGTTCGGTCGCAACTGCAGTTTTAACCTGGCAATGTTAATATCGATTTCAGTTTGTAATGCAGCACTTGACCAACAGAGGGCGCTGTTTTCAATTATTGATGCAAGCCAAAATTTATTACAAATCTGAAACTCCAGAGAAATGGAGAAAGTATTGATAAGATCGATATCAATTCTATAATATATACAAGTTGTGGTTATATTATATGCCCTTATCTGCCCTTCTACGGAGAAAAGGCACAAGTGCAATTCATTCATAGAACTATATTAAGCTCTCAAAGGTTTATAATAAGGTTGGAATTGCAATACAATTCATAGTAGGGCATGCAGTATCGGAAGATTTCCAGTATCGGAATTGAAAATCGGTATTGAACCTCAATATCGGAATCTCGGAATTACGCAGGGCGTACAATATCGACTATTTCCAATACCGGAATTGAAATTCAGTATTGTGTCTCAACATCGGAATTCCGATACTAGTATCGGAATTAGGGATCTATTAGAAAAACACACTTTCTATTCAATATTCAATACCGATTTTCAATTTCTATACTAGAAATCGTCCGATACTGCATGTCCTATAATGCATAGAAGGCAACTCCACAGATAACTTTGAAATACTACGTTTTTTTCGATATTACAATATCGGAATTAAAAGGTAATGAATATCGGATTTACGATATTGATAGGCCCAATATCGGAATTCAATTTCGATATTGAAAGTGTTCCGGTATTGCTCCGTCTAATCTCGGAATTATAATATCTGAAAAATTGGTCCGAGATTCCGAGATTTCGAGATTCCGAGATCTCGGAATTCATGCCCTAATTCATAGGTACAGTAGATGTGCCCTTTTTCCGTAGGAGGGCTGTTATACATGCGGCTTCATTTAAATAACAACGTGTATCGTTAAATCAGCAAATAACCGGTAAATTAACGGCAATTGCAATTTATTCATGCAGGGTTTTTTAACCCATCTAACATATCATACTGCCCTCCTAAGCAAAAATGCAATAACTAAATTCAATAGCCAAAGCAGATTCAACTCTCTTCTGTTTGTAACTAGGTTGCAATTTCTACAGATGTTTTGTTTGAGATAACGCCATTATGCTTAGTAGGGCAGCATATCTGGTATCAATAAGGATAATTTTTACAAGGAAAATAAATAACTCGACAGCAATATCCTCGTAAGGCCCAATGTGCAATAGGATGTACATAATCAAGGCAATTTAATTTGAACTGTGTTACAATGGTAATAAGGTTTATTTTCCTATCTTGATAAACTGAAAATGTCATTATCGAACAAACGTAATTGAACTTTATTGCCTTGATGGTAGATTCAAAGTCCCACTCACAAAAAACTCCCTGTTTGTAGTATGGTGGGCCTTACGAGGATATTGTGCCCCCGGTTTCGTTACAATCTTGGGAAAACATATTTTTGAATGATTCCACGAATTATTTGAATAGACGACGCCCGCGACTTTGTACGCGTAGAATAAAAAAAAAAACACGGGACAATCACATGTGACATCAATGTCCCAAACTAAGCTCTAGGCTTGTACTATGGGTACTAGACAACGATATAAATACTTAAATAGAGAAATATATACTTAAATACATAGAAAACATCCATGACTCAGGAACAAATATTCGCGCTTATCACACAAATATCTGCCCTTACCGGGATTTGAACCCAGGACCGCTAGCTTCGTAAGCAGGGTCACTACCAACCAGGCCAGCGCGTCGTCAAAATAAGTTTCTGTCTTAACCTTTTACCCCCTTACTTATAAACGTGGAATAACCTTGGATTAGCTAAACCATGTTACGTCCTTATCTGTCAAATTCAAATGTCACAATGACGGATAAGGACAAAACATGGTTTAGCTACTCCATGGTTATTCCACGTTTATAAGTAAGGGGGTTAGGGGATGAATTTCCAAAACCCCCCTTTTTAGTACACCCCCAGGATATCCATAGAACTAGGGTTATCATATCTCAGGATTTGTCTTGAGATTTCAGGATTTTTGGACTCATCTCAGGATTGCGGCCGGATTTTGCTAATGTTAGAAATCTCAGGATTTTCGGAATTTTCAATAAAAAACAGTACATTTCTCTTCCTAATAGAGAAAATAATTGAAGTAGGTAATCAACTTCGGTACTGATATTTTTAAATTTTTTATTACATTTGAGAGAAAATCTCAAACTCTTAACAGAATCTCAGGAGTTTTCAAAAGAAATCACGCCTTTTCTCCGGACTTTTCATTTTTTCATCTGGTAACCCTACATAGAACATTCCCTCCAAATTTCAAGTTCAGCGGTCCAGCGGTTTTGGCTGTGCGTTGATCGATCAGCCAGTCAGTTTCTTCTTTAATATACATAGATTATTATTATAGCATACATTTAATTATCTATTGCTGCTGCATAATTTTCCGTCGGTCATGCATGAGTTACTTATTGCGACCAAAGTGACAAGTCGGAACTCGTTGGGTGTACGTTAAGTAGGTACACCAGAGATTCTGTTGCTTCCTTCCTACTTCTATCATCAGATCAGCTCTTATACACCAGATGACATTGTCTTCGGGTTTAATTGAGTAATTAATGTATTTCATTAACACAGGAATCATATCCTCGTGTGGTTGCCGAGTTAGAATAGTGCCACTCCATGTCTTCCCGTGGATGTCGTAAGAGACGACTAAGGGAATAAAGGCTTGTAGTACTGTTAGGCGATGGGCTTGCAACCTGTCACTAATACGCTGGTAAACATCTTAGCCTAATTGTGCAAATTGTGGTTATAGAATTATCAACAAGTTTTTAGAGATGTTTGTAATTCTGTAGCTCTGCCTACCCCACTCTGGGAACGAAGGCGTGAGATTATGTATGTATGTATGTAGGAATCATACTATCATAATCACTACATTTTATAAAACAAAGTCCCCCGCTGATCCTGTCTGTGTGTATATTCGCGATGATCGCAAAAACTACTTAATGAATTATGATGCGGCTTTCACCATCAGTTAGATAATTTTTCACGTAAGGTTTTTATGTATAAAAAAATCAAGTTTATTTACGGGTGTTAGAGAAAACTCACATAAACCGAAGCGAAGCGAGGTCGCTAGTGTCTATTAATGTACTCGTAACTATCACATAATTAGGGCTCTTGTGACACCAGGCGTGCCCTAGTTTCATAATAACAGGCACAAGTATTTAATAATTGAGATGTCAAATCGTTTACCAAACGTCATTACGGCCGAGCCGGTCCTGACTGTACACTACGATCGAACTCTTTTGAATTGTTTACGGCTATCGATGCCCATGTTAATAGAATGCAAGTTACCTACTAACTTAAAATGTGCCTCGTGTGGTTGCCGAGTTAGAATAGTGCCACTCCATGTCTTCCCGTGGATGTCGTAAGAGACGACTAAGGGAATAAAGGCTTGTAGTACTGTTAGGCGATGGGCTTGCAACCTGTCACCAATACGCTGGTAAACATCTTAGCCTAATTGTGCAAATTGTGGTTATAGAATTATCAACAAGTTTTTAGAGATGTTTGTAATTCTGTAGCTCTGCCTACCCCACTCTGGGAACGAAGGCGTGAGATTATGTATGTATGTTAAAATGTAGGCTCACAACATAACTTAGCTATATTTATTAATACATCGAGGACTCGTAAAAAGAAAGATATTTATTCAGTAAGTAGGCCGCACGGGCTAGGCTTACGCGTCAGAAATCTACCAGCTCTTCGCAGAATTAGTTTCCTGCACCCCCCCTCCATTCCTAGGATATCCAGGAATATTCCCTCCAAATTTCAAGTCGCTAGGCCCAGCGGTTTCGGCTGTGCGTTGATTGGTCAGTCAACCAGACATTTTCTTATTTTATAAATGTAATAGACATACATTCCTGCCTACGAAGCTAGCGGGCAAATATTTGCGTGATGAGCGCGAGTTTTGTTCCTGAGTCTTGGTGGTTTTCTATGTATTTCTTGATCTAAGTATGTTTATCGTTGTTTAGTTGGTGACCTAACCTATACTGATCACCATTAAAATGATTAATTAATGTGTTGAGTTGCTGAGTTTCTCGCCTCATCACCATCTTATCTTTTAACCGCCCAGCAGCATTCGCATTGTTGTGTTTCGGTATGGGGACAAGACAACCGGTGAACTTACCATTACCGGGGATTCCATCTTAATCCTCAGCGTTGGCAGCTCATTTGGAGTCTTTAGGATTAATTTAAATATCTATATGTCTCAGAACCCACATACCATCAGGTGGCATTTATGCTCCTTGCCATAAAAAGGCCTTCAAACTCTTTTCAAATTCATGTCCTGCTCAAAACTAATATCGTCCATTTGTTCTCAGGTGCGAGGTGGTAGCACAGGGGCACCGCCGCCGGCGCCGCCAGCGTTGGAAGAGAAGAGGTCGCCGCTGCAGCCTCAACAGCAGGGCAGGGCTGCGCCGCCGCCTCAACCCCCGCCTCCAGTGCTACAGCCAGGTAATTGATAGGGTATTCGGTTCTCCGGTCAGAACCGTGCAGTGGTATTCTCTGAAAAATTGGGCAAGTGTGGAATTGCAGACGAAGTGTTCCGTACTTTTCTTGCACCTATTTTTTGAAGTGATAACTTCTTATGGGAGGGTAAACCGCGCCAGCATAGAGGTAGGAAAGCATAGAGGGAGTATAAAAACAGCTAATGGAATAGTACTCTTCGCACCTGTTACAAATGCCCTTCGTTAAAAAGAGACGTCTATAATCTATATATGACCTCTTTCAACAGTGTACCACTTCTTAGGTTTGATAGTGTGTGTCACTCTGCATTAGTGTGCGTAAGTTTGCAATCAGTTAAACAACTTCAATATTAAATAGTTCAGCTTAGATTAGTTTAAGTTATCACTTCTGTCGGGGTTCTGTCTTCTGACGCACACGTTTTTTTTTAAAGAATGGTTGTTATAGCGGTTATTGTACAATACATACTCTGTGAAAATTTAAAGTGTGTGTCTATTACGGTTTAAGAGATACTTACAGGTATTATTAAGGTCGAGCAAATAATCACGTTTGTTATATATTTTATTTAATAACAAGCCGTTGTCCTGGACCCCGTCCACGCAGGAAAATAAACTATGTCTTTATTACTCAAGGATAATGTAGCATTCTAATGGTTAAAGAATTTTTGAAATATGTCTAGTACATTTTGAGTTTATTCGTTACAAAAATACAAATCTTTCCTCTTTATAATATTAGTGTAGATAAATAAATTTATTTCAGAAAATTTAACAGTTGATTACATATCATAGAAATTAAAATAAAAAGATAACTAACCTACTGAAATAATAATAATCCAAAACAGAACTTATAAAAAGAACACCCCCTTCTAACAGGTCCGCTCGCGGCGTGGTCCCTATGACACTGGCTGCATTACCTCTCTGGATAGCTAGCCCAATCCTTTGAGAGAGGTAAGCACCAGCTCTAGGATCTCCGGAGGCGTCTATGAGCCTTAGATGACAGGGCCTTAATGAAACTTTTCATATCAGCTGACCAGGGTCCCATGCTCTCCACATCAAGCGCCACAAATTCGTAATCATTAAGTAAAGATGAATATTTGCGGCGCATGATGGTTTGGGCCTGATCAGCGGCTGCACCGGCCTGATTACGGGTCGACTGGATGTCCGATGACGTAATAATGGTGGCTTTAGCGCTCAATTTTAATTTTGTAGGTGCAAGTTTCGAAACAGCATAAAATCGTACAATTCCGGAAGCGTATTCATCCATATTTCTCTAACGAGTATTGAACGTTTTGCCCCAAAATGCATGCCATGTGACCTGCTGCGATGATCTCAAATGATTGAGACGAGGGCAGATGATGCATGTCATAGGCTGATGATATATGTGTTGTCAACAGAACCCGTGGTGGTGGCTGCACCCCCTAAACCAGCAGTCGTGAAAGCGCCGAAGATACCGAAGGTCAATCAGAAGGTTAGAATACATTTATTTACCCATATTGCAGCTTGATCACCCCAGTGTGTCTATTGCACTAGCCTAGAAAGAGGAGGGGGCATTAGTGTTATTGGCATTAAATCGATCGTATTTGGTTTATTAACGACCTGTTGGAACTTCTAGTCAAGGATCCAACTGTTGATAATTGATCTTCGTCTCTTTAAAATATGTGTACGAAATTTTAATTTCAGCTTATAAGGTGAGAATATATATCTCTGACTGTGTAAAATTTTAAATAATGACAGATCGAGTAGGAACTTTCTAGTTGACTGTATTTCTGATTAGAGATTTTCCTTTTAGATTTGTAGACGAGTAAAAAACCAATATGGTCTGGAATGCAAGATGGGTTATATCAGAGTTAAATAAAGCCCAGATTATAAGTAGGCCTCATAGCCCACCTACTAGATGACTTGAGGTTTTAAGGTGAGTCCAGAGGCTTCACCGGATCAGACTGCGTGGCAAATCTACAGGGCTTGTTACGCTAAATGTGAACAGTGCAAATCATGCGCTCGGGGTGGGTCACATCACATCGCCACGGTACGTCGTAACATGACAAATACCGTCCTCATTACCGCTCCTGACACGCGTTACTGACACGATTACAAAGTAAATGCGGACCTTTAAATGTATAGGTAACGTTAGCCATGGCGCCGTGGAGTCTCATGCTACGACGAACGTAGGTGAGCATTGTTTCTTGTTTCCGAAACTGCGTCAGCGGGCAAGGTCGCGCGGGTAATTCGACTAAATGGGTCAGAGCATAGTCTATGTCGTAGGTTCCCGCTGGCGGACCGCCCACTTAGCAAAACATAAAAAGCTTGGAAATAAAAAGTTACTTAACTACTTACCTTTTAGTGTTCCGTAGTCAAACCCTTATAGTTTCGCCATGTCCGTCCGTCCGTCTGTCCGTCCGCAGCTTAGCTCACAGACTCAGTAAAGCTGTAATTTGGCATGAATATACATATTAGTCACGCCGACAGTGGTAAAATAAACCTTGAAAAATGATTTCTAGGGTGCCCTCCCTACACGTTACGTGGGGAGGTTTTTCATTTTCGAGTCTACCCCATGGTGTGGGGTGTCGTTGGTTGACGTCTAAACCAAAGAATAACAACATCCATGTACAATTAAACGGTTGATTATTTTTTAATGCGACCCACACTTCTACATAACATACATACATAATCTCACGCCGTCGTTCCCAGAGTGGGGTAGGCAGAGCTACAGAATTACAAACATCTCTAAAAACTTGTTGATAATTCTATAACCACAATTTGCACAATTAGGCTAAGATGTTTACCAGCGTATTAGTGACAGGTTGCAAGCCCATCGCCTAACAGTACTACAAGCCTATATTCCCTTAGTCGTCTCTTACGACATCCACGGGAAGACATGGAGTGGCACTATTCTAACTCTGCAACCACACGATTCTAATTTAAATTATTATATACGATTCGTACAAATTCAGTAATCTCTATTATTTTTACGCTTTTGTTTCTGTGTGCGTGAAATCGGCAACTGTGGTGACGGCCGGCGTGGCAATGGGCGAAAGAACGCGTGAAATTTATTCCGGTTGCTATGTTGCATTTAATTTAAATTACATATCAACGGAATGAATAAGAGCCAAATCAAAAGCACCCGAAACCGACGTAAGTGCATGAAATGAAAGGATCCGCAGTAGAGATAGATGATATGGTATCCGCAACACAACACACATAAATTAACCTAGTCCCAAATCAAGCTCTTGTACTATGGGTAATATTCTACACCTTTTTCTCAGTAAATAATGATTAAAAAACCCTGAAGTAAAACAATACTACCTAAAAAAAAAAAATGTTTTAAAAAACAAAAAACCGCCTTCAAAAACGCAAAAAATAACTTCTTTAAAATTGTAGGCACCTAATAGGTTAGTCCAACTGAAGTCGGCGACCACAACATTTTCAACAAAAAGCTGACATCAGTTGGACTAACCTATTAGGTGCCTACAATTTTAAAGAAGTTATTTTTTGCGGTTTTTTGTTTTTTAAAACATTTATTTTATTTTATACTTTTTAGTGATCATAATACGCTGTTACGTTGTCCCACTTCTTAGTTAAAATGAAACTTTAACTTATATCAAGCGCGCCGCAAGCAACGCCGCGGGAAAGTCATAGTCATATTTCAACAAGTAAATATTATTCGTTGTAGGTAGTCGCTCAACTATCTTAATCGAGATATCTTATCACCACCCTTGAAATCGGTACCATTGAGGAGTTCCGGTGGCCATCTATGGTCTTCATCATCAGTTCCACTACACCAAATGATACTTTCTGAATGCAAATGCTGGACTTGTTACTAAAAATACTAATATCGCTATATGTTTGCCTACGATATTTGAGGAGTTCCCTCAATTCCTCACTGATCCCCTCATCAGATACAGATTTGGTGACAATGGGACCACCTCGGAAGTATACTCTATCAAACCAAAAAAATTTTTTTGAAATCGGTCGACAATTGACGGAGTATAGGTTATAGGTTATAGGTTGTGGCGGGCTGTTTTCCGCAACTCGACGACTTAAATATGCGCCTATTTTGCGTGAGAGGGTTGGTGACACTACTCCTGCCAACCCAGTTCCACCAGGAAGCCTAGCAGACCCTTGACGTTGCCGATGACTTCTGGTAGCGACCTCGGTACCAGTCCGAGGTGTCGCGCCCGGTATGTTGCCACCTCTGGGCACTCCATGATGACGTGGGCAGCGGTTTCTTCCGCTGTCATGCAGGCTCTGCACAGGGGGCTGTCTGTAACACCTAAAGTGTGTAAGTGTCTGTTGAATAGGGCATGACCAGTTATTGCCCCAGTTACGAGTCTAAGTTGAGTCCTTTTCAACTTCCGTAGTTTCCGTGACAATCCGGGATTTATTGTCGGGAGGGCTTCTTTGGCCTGCCTGCAGGTGCTTAGGTTGCTCCAGTATCGTTGGTGTTCTACCTTGGTTAAGCGTCGCAGTTTGTTACGCAGCCATCCGAACGGGAGAGGCAATATGGGCTCAGGACCCACCGCTACTATCTCTGAGCCCTTCCTCGCCAGCTCGTCGGCTGCGTCGTTACCACGTGAGTTGCTGTGCCCCTTTATCCATTGTAGTGTGATGGGATTGTTTTTACTTACCTTCGTCAGGGCATTGTGGCACTCAAGTACCAGCCCTGAGGTAACGGTGTGGCTCTGTAGGGCCTGGAGCACTGATCGGCTGTCGGAGAGTATTCGGATCGGGAGATCTATTACCTTCCGTGCCTCTATTGCTGTCGTAGCCACTATGATGCCCATGCATTCTGCCTGGAAGACTGTGCTGTGGGCCCCTAATGGTGTTGAGATGTGTATGTTCAGGTCCTCCGAGAATGTACCGGAGCCGGAGCCTGACCTTGTTTTGGATCCATCTGTGAAGATTCTTACCTCCCTTGGGTTCAGGCCCTCCCAGGGATCTTCGTGGAGCTGTATTTTGTACTTCTTGTCGAAGACAAATGTCTTCGGCACTCTGTCGGTCACCGCTTCTATTAGTGGGTCGTTACTTACCAACTCACATAGGATTTCGGTGTGTGGCACCTTTGTAGTTTTCCATAGGTTTAGTTTTTTGAGACGTACAGCGGTCGAGGCTGCCTCCTGCTTTATAAAGAGGTGTAGGGGTGGCAGGTCGAGTATGACTTCCAGCGATGCTGTCGGTGTTGTCCGCATGCATCCTGTAACTGCCATGCCAGCCAACCTCTGTAGTCTTTGTAGTTTGGCCTCGACGGTCGATAGTTTGGTGCGTGGCCACCAGACCACCGCGCCGTAGCTAATGATGGGTCTTATAATTGACGTGTACAGCCATAGGGTGATCTGGGGGGTAAGTCCCCAGGTTTTACCTACCATTCTGCGGCATTGCCAGAATGCTATCGTGGCTTTGTCAATTTTGCTGTTCAGGTGGTTGCTCCAGTTCAGTTTGTTGTCCAATATTACTCCGAGATACTTTACCTCAGTCGAGAGTTGCAGTTCTGTGCCAAATATCTTGGGGAGTTTGTAATTGCCTAGGTTTCGTTTGTTTGTGAACATTACCATCTCCGTCTTTTTTGGGTTGACGGATAGTTCGTTGTGCATGCACCAGCGTTCCACGATTTGCAGGGCTGAACGGGTGATGTCACACACCGTACCGGTGACCTTACCGCTCGTGAGGATTACTATGTCGTCAGCGTAACCCACCGTGTAGTAGTGACAGTCGTTCAGTTTGGTGATCAGCTCGTTCACGACCAGGTTCCATAGCAGTGGCGAGAGAACGCCCCCTTGGGGGCATCCTTTCGCCACTAGTGCTTGTTGGGCCTTATCCGTTTCTAGTTTGATAATCCTTTTGCTGAGCATGTTACCTATCCACTGCGTCATAACTGCGTTTACACCGTGCCTTTCCAGTGCCACTGTTATGCTGCTGAAGTTGGTCTTGTCGAATGCTCCTTCTATGTCGATGAAGACGCCCAGACATAGCGATTTGTTCTTGATGGCTTCCTCAAGCCTGGAGACCACTGCGTGCAGGGCAGAGTCTGTGGATTTACCTTGACTATAGGCGTGTTGGTTTTGATGTATTGGTGTGTTGACCAGGTCCCCTTCACGCAGGTACCTGTCGCATATCCTCTCCAGAGTTTTGAGTAAAAACGAGGTGAGGCTGATAGGCCTGTATGCTTTGGGGTCCGAGTAGTCACCTTTACCTGGTTTTGGTATGAATGTTACTTTGACCTCCCTCCAGCGCTGAGGCACATATCTGTGCGCAAGGCAGGCTGCTAGGATCACCGTGAGCAGCTGTGTCAGATTTTCGCCGCCCCACTTTAGTAGGGCGGGGAATATTCCATCCAGGCCTGGTGATTTGAAGGAGTCGAAGCTGTTGATGGCCCATTTTATTTTCGTGGGGCTGGTTACCTGGTTTGCGTATTCCCAGTCAGCTTCTGTGGGGACGATCTCCTCTCGCGTCCAGCTTACCGGTTCAGATATTACGCAACCAGGGAAGTGAGTTTGTATGAGAACATTCTCTGCTTCCTCTGGCGAGCTGGTTAGGGTGTTGTCTGGCTTTCGTAGGGAGCCCATGGTATGCGTTGTCTGGTTGGAGAGAACTTTCCTTACCCTGTTAGCCTGTGTGCAAGTTTCAATGCTGCTGCAGAAGTTGCGCCATGAGTTCGTACTTCTGTACCTTATGCGTTTCTTGTAGTTGGACTTGGACGCTTTGTAATTGTCCCAGTCTTGGTCTGCGCCTGTGTTCATTGCTCTGTTTAATTGCCGCCTCATCTTCCTCCTGAGTCTCTCCAGCTCTGGGCCCCACCAGTTCACGCGCTCGTTGCGCATGCTAGGCGGGCTAGATAAGGGACATGCTTGGTGGTAACACTCCAGTATTGAGTCCGTTAGGAGGTTTACCTGTTTTTCAATCTCGTCGCAGCCCACTAGCCGGTGCAGAGACTCTACTGGCGGCAGAGTCAGGTCCAGTAGCTCCGCGTACTGCGTGCGATTGGTCTTGCGTGGGTTTCGTCTAGGGGTTGCGGTGATTGTGTTTACCTGAATGTCGAATCGTAGCCATCTGTGATCCGAGCACGACATCTCACTAGATACGTGCCAGTTCGAGATATGGTTCGAGGCTTCTTCAGTTGCTAAGGTCAAGTCAATGATTGTTTTACTGCGTTTGTTCACAAATGTGGGTTCTGACCCCCTGTTAAGGATATTGAGGTTGGTTGTTATTAGGTATTCAACAAGAAGCTTACCTCTCTCGTTGCCTGTCTTCATGCCCCAGATGGGGTGATGTGCGTTCGAGTCCGTGGCTATGATCAGTTCCAGCTTGGACTCTTCGCAGTAGGTAATGAGCCTGGACATGTCATGCGGCGGCGGGTCTTCTGCCTCTGGCATGTATACCGAAGCTAGTACTACTTCCGGCAGGCTGGAATCCTGCGCCCCGCGCACCTTGACGGCACACAGGTCTCTAGAGCAGAAGCTGGTTAAGGGTTGCGCATGTAAATTACGAGTCGTGTAAATGCAGGTCCGGGGATTGTCCGGACCCGTGCAGACAATGAGCTTACCTCCGATGTTCCGGAGCCCGCATATAGCGCCCTTCCTGACCCACGGCTCCTGGATCAGTACTACGGCTGTGTCGTTGGCCTCCAACCACTTCCGGACCTGAGCCGTTGCGGTCTCGCTGTGGTGGAGGTTGGCCTGTAGCACACTACAGCTGGTCGAAGGGGGTACCGTCGCCATTGGAGCTTAGCCCCGACGCACCCTCCCCATCTTCACCCTCACCGATGGCCAGCTTGCCTAGTCCCTGTGCGCACTCTTCCCCGCTCTCCGAGTGGTCGCGTAGGAGTTCCTCCTCATCGAGCTCGGAGTTAGGGGCGCCCTGCGTCAGGGATTGGGACTCTGGTTCAGCCACGACTACGTCGTCAGCCTCCCCGGTCACCGCGGCCGTGTCCATCGGTTCGTGTAGTGTGCTGCATCCCGGAACATTGATGCCAGGGGGTGGAGTTTCCAGAAACTTCCCCCTAGGTCCCTGGAACTTCAGGTACACCGACCCACACAAGAATGTGAGTCGGCGGTCCCTTTCCAGGATAGCCTGCACCTCTGTCTCCGGGATGCTGACAATGGCGAAGGTTTCTGAACCTTGCCTGTCAGCGCTGATTAGCAGCCACCGGTCAATCTGCACCCAGGCGTTCTGGTACCTAAGGGAGTTGGCTACAACCCCAAAATTGTCCCAGACCCCCGGGAGCAGAATGCCGCAGCGAACTCTGCGCGGCACCTCGCTCTGGCGCTTAACCACCAGCCTGTCCCCTGATGAGAGGGTGATGGCGGCCACGCACCGCTTGAGCCAAGCCACCGCCGCCTGGTCGCCGCACCACATTCTCAGGGTCCCGTTAACATGTAGCGGTCTACCCTGGAACTGCGGTCCGGCTCCACTCTGGGGGTTTTGCATGGCCTCAGCCATGACGTGGCCCTGGATCAAATTGAGGGCCTCGTCAGCGAGTTGTGAGGAGAGGTGACCTGTGGTTTCGGATGTTACTGCAACCATCAGGTCAGCCTTTGCTGCGTCCGCGTATGTTGCTTGCGGGGTCCCGACGGTGGACTCGGTCCTCTGCTTCTTGGATTCGCCTCTCGGAGACAGGGTCTCGTCGAGGCGCATCCTTTTCACAGGGGCCCGAGCCACCGGGCTGTTCTTATGGGCTCCTTTCCCTTTCGGTGGGACACGGTTAGCTGCCGGTTGGCTAGGGCCATCGGCAGCTTCCTGCACCTCCACCGCGTTGGGAGCACCTGATGCGGTATCAGGCACCGGAGCAACAGAGGCAGCTTGTTCCGCTAGTATTTTGCGATACTTGCGCCTCTGTTTTCTGTTTTTGTGCCTCTTCTCCCCGAGGCCGATCGCGCTGGAGCCAGGCGCATCCCGTTTAGCGGGTTGCTCCTTTTTCCCCCACGTGGTCAGCACTGGGGTAGACCAGCTAGAGTCTAGCTGGGAGGATGTTGTGGGTGGCAACGCCGGTGTCTGCCCCGTGGTTGCAGATTTCTCCGCAAACGGGACGATCTCCGGGTTGTTTGTTGTTGTCAGGTGTTGTGTGTGTGTGTGGGAGTTTATGTTAAAGTGTGAGGTCCACGCTCGGGGTTTCGGTCCTGCTGGTTTCCCTGCAGACCTACCGCCCCTCGCAGACCTTTTGATTGTGTGTGGCGGTCCCTTGGCACCGCCCCCGTATGGGTGAGTGTTTGTGGTCTTCGAGGTCGAAGGCGTTGCCTTGAAGCCACGTGTGAAGGACGGTAGCGGCACTTTCGTGCCACGTACCTCCTGCTGTGTTTGGTTTGTTTGGGTAACTGGCCGGGCTTTCGCCCTACCGCCACCTTTGTGTGATGTTTGTTTGTGGTGGGATCCTGCGTTACTAGTACCCGCACCATGTGTGTTGTGTGTGTTTGAAGAGGACGGCACATCCAGAGGAGCACCGCTCTCATGTTTAGCACCTTCGGGTTTCCCCTCCGGCACTATCGGGGTTTTGGATCTTGCATGTTCCATGTTTGTCCTGTTTTTATGTTCATCTCTCGAGTTTCCCGCCCTCCACGGAGCCCGCACCTTTGGGGATGTCTTCTTGCAAAAAGAAAAAGATCACCAGGAGTACTCGAGAGAGATAGACATGTTGGGTTGGGTATCACTGCGCGACATCAGGGGCTGCAGACGTATGGCTGGGTTGATCGATCCGGACCTTCCCAGTTGTTCCACACGCCCTTGCCCCGTCAGCATGGCCGACACCCTGTCCTCCCAGAGGACCCCCCCATGTCTCGCCTGCGAACCGTACCCACCTCGACCGTACGGACGCGTGTCCATTACCTTGCAGTGGCTAGCTGCAAGGCTACCGTTTTGCCAGAAATTCGGACCAAAGGGGGCGTGTTGTCTCCCGGTAGTACTATCCCGACTCCGTTCGACTCAACCCCCCAGGACTCCTGCATCCTCGCATACGGCGCTCAACTGCGGAGGACTACCGCAGGTAGGCTGGATAGTCCATCGGGCCGCCTACAAACCCGATGGAGCCGAGAGATCTCAGCCATTGCTGGTACAGAGAGGGCACAGAGGACTCCGTCAAGTCTACCAGCAATGTTGCCCGGGGTGTGCCGTGGTAGTTGGTAGTATTCCGTTCGGGTTTTTACGTCCTTGCGGTTTCCTACCATCCACCCACACTAGGAGGCGACACTCTAAACACCCCTAAAAATTGACGGAGTAATCGGTGAACATACATAAAAAAAAAAAATACATACAGTGGAACGTATAACCTCCTTTTTTGAAGTCGGTTAATAATCAAGTGTAAGTTTGGCTCGCGATTCGAGTCGAAATCGAATTCAAATCGGAATATAATAATACCTACTGTGCGTGGAACCCTCGGTGCGCGAGTCCGACTTTTGCTACACTCGTTATCTTTGCAACCGCATTTTAGCTAACCAAATTTAATTAATTTAATTCTCGTTTGCGGTTGTAGTGTACAAATCATCCATTATGGTCTACCTCAGTGATCAAATTACTGTTTCTAGCCCGTACAGGTATGGCTGTCCGAATGCGGAATGCGGCGAAAACAGCGATTCGAATGCTTTATCCCTCACAGTATTGTTAAAGAGTGCGAGGGATAGAGCATTCGACTCGCTAGCGAGTACGGTAATTGTAACTCATAGTAAGGGTTACTGTACCCTTACCATGAGTTACAATTACCGTATTTGCTAGCGAGTTGAGTGCTCTGTCCCTCGCACAACCTCGCAGTGTTGTTATTGAGTGCGAGGGACAGAACATTCGACTGGCTAGCGAGTACGGTAATTGTAACTCATAGTAAGGGTTACTGTACCCTTACCATGAGTTACAATTACCGTACTCGCTAGCGAGTTGAGTGCTCTGTCCCTCGCACACCTCGCAGTGTTCTTATAGAGTGCGAGGGACAGAGCATTCGACTCGCTAGCGAGTACGGTAATTGTAACTCATAGTAAGGGTTACTGTACCCTTACCATGAGTTACAATTACCGTATTTGCTAGCGAGTTGAGTGCTCTGTCCCTCGCACACCTCGCAGTGTTGTTATTGAGTGCGAGGGACAGAACATTCGACTGGCTAGCGAGTACGGTAATTGTAACTCATAGTAAGGGTTACTGTACCCTTACCATGAGTTACAATTACCGTATTTGCTAGCGAGTTGAGTGCTCTGTCCCTCGCACACCTCGCAGTGTTCTTATAGAGTGCGAGGGACAGAGCATTCGACTCGCTAGCGAGTACGGTAATTGTAACTCATAGTAAGGGTTACTGTACCCTTACCATGAGTTACAATTACCGTATTTGCTAGCGAGTTGAGTGCTCTGTCCCTCGCACACCTCGCAGTGTTGTTATTGAGTGCGAGGGACAGAACATTCGACTGGCTAGCGAGTACGGTAATTGTAACTCATAGTAAGGGTTACTGTACCCTTACCATGAGTTACAATTACCGTATTTGCTAGCGAGTTGAGTGCTCTGTCCCTCGCACACCTCGCAGTGTTCTTATAGAGTGCGAGGGACAGAGCATTCGACTCGCTAGCGAGTACGGTAATTGTAACTCATAGTAAGGGTTACTGTACCCTTACCATGAGTTACAATTACCGTATTTGCTAGCGAGTTGAGTGCTCTGTCCCTCGCACACCTCGCAGTGTTCTTATTGAGTGCGAGGGACAGAACATTCGACTGGCTAGCGAGTACGGTAATTGTAACTCATAGTAAGGGTTACTGTACCCTTACCATGAGTTACAATTACCGTATTTGCTAGCGAGTTGAGTGCTCTGTCCCTCGCACACCTCGCAGTGTTCTTATAGAGTGCGAGGGACAGAGCATTCGACTCGCTAGCGAGTACGGTAATTGTAACTCATAGTAAGGGTTACTGTACCCTTACCATGAGTTACAATTACCGTATTTGCTAGCGAGTTGAGTGCTCTGTCCCTCGCACACCTCGCAGTGTTCTTATTGAGTGCGAGGGACAGAACATTCGACTGGCTAGCGAGTACGGTAATTGTAACTCATAGTAAGGGTTACTGTACCCTTACCATGAGTTACAATTACCGTATTTGCTAGCGAGTTGAGTGCTCTGTCCCTCGCACACCTCGCAGTGTTCTTATTGAGTGCGAGGGATAGAACATTCGACTGGCTAGCGAGTACGGTAATTGTAACTCATAGTAAGGGTTACTGTACCCTTACCATGAGTTACAATTACCGTACTCGCTAGCGAGTTGAGTGCTCTGTCCCTCGCACACCTCGCAGTGTTCTTATAGAGTGCGAGGGACAGAGCATTCGACTCGCTAGCGAGTACGGTAATTGTAACTCATAGTAAGGGTTACTGTTCTCCCTATCGCATTGTCCAAGTATGCACAGAAAAGTAATTCGTCTCCTACAACATTATTTCAATACCTAATTAACGTTGAAAATGATTTCTCTATGTATGTTTATCGTTGTCCAGTACCCATAGCACTATCACGATCGTCAATTTGTGACCCATTTCAAGAAAAATAGACTTGAAGTCGTCAATGTCATTAGAGATGCCAAATCATATGTAACTTATAAGAGACTCAACCTTATTGTTGTAGAATGTCAGAATGATTTTGGACCTAACGTGGGTCCCAAATTTAACCCATTCATTGCCGAGGCCTCATATTTTTACTCATCACGCAGTGCCGCCACCTTCCACGCGACAGTAACATTTTGGTATCAGCATTTAAGTACATTTGGTTTCTAGCAAAAAAAAACAAATAACTCGAGGACGCGAACTCGGCATTACGATTACACATACATGGACGCGAATTCGCGTCTTCGGCAATGAATGGGTTAAGTTCGTGACTACAAGGCTGGAGCTTAGTTTGGTACTAGGTCAATTTGTGTTAATTTGTGTCCCTATGTTTTTTTTTAAGTTTTTTCAATAACTACCGTTTGACCGTAAAGCCAGCCAGTTTGGAGCGCGCAGGTTCACTTTGTCCATATTCCCATTTGGTCCACATTCTCATCTCAGCCACATTCCCAACTCGTCCACATACTAATCCCAAATGGTCCACGTCCTGTCTCGTCCATAGTCCACATTCCCAATTAGTCCACATTCTCAACTCGCCTGCATCCTAACTTAGGACTGTAGGGCTGTTTGATATCAATTCGATCACTCGGTTGTTCACTAGTTGTTGGGAATGTGAACTAAATGGAAATGGGAATGTTAACGAGATGGGAATGCGGACGAGATGGGAATGTGGACGAGATGGGAATGCGGACGAGATGGGAATGTGGGCGAAATGGGAATGTGGGCGAGATGGAAATGTGGACAAGATGGGAATGTGGACGAGATGGGGATATGGACAAAGTGAACCTAATCGGTTCTAAATTCTTAGTAATTTACACCCTCATCTGAATGAATGTCAAACTAAACAGCTTGACGAACTGGATTCCTTCAAGGAGACTTGACTCCAAAGTATCCATCATCATCATCATCATGTCAGCCGAACGACGTCCACTGCTGGACATCGGCCTCCCCCAAGGCTCTCCACTCAGACCGATGTTGTTCTTTTCGCATCCACCGCGTTCCCGCGATCTTTCGTCGTTTCTGGTAGCCGGGTCTCTGCCGGAGATTACCTAAAGCACCCCCTGCCCCGCCGTTACCATGGCCGCTACCGGAGCCAGGAATAGCGGGGCCGCCGGGGACTAGGGGTCTGGGCTGTTGTTGTACATTCATATTTAATTGGCTTTTGATCTAGAACCGTTGGGGGGAAAATGCCGTAGTATGTCGTGTTTATAATTCCTGGCGTAACAGTATAGGTTATAAATTTAACATGTGTGTCTGCATGTGGCATCGTTGCTCGCAAACGTATGAACCGATTCGGATGAAGACTACAATCATAAGACCATAACGGAAGACCAGCGCTGGCTTTAAGGATAGCGAGGCTGAGTTGGGACCGTTTCGCAACAAGTTCTCTCTGTCTTGTTCTATTTGTATCTATGTATAGTACATTGTTGCAGAGGATACAAAGTTCGCGATTTTTGGATGAGTCATATAGGGGGCCGAAACGTAGTTGAGGCCCTCTAGAGTACGAGTCCGTAAATTGCTTCTACCGAGGCAGACATAGTGCTTTTCACAACTACTGAGAGGAAATAAAATAAAAATCATATTCAAAACTCAAATTTTAATTCATGTTAATGTGATCACCGCCAATTTTACCATAGATAACTTTTTTTTTAATCTGGACCCCTATTCTCGTGGCACTCGAGATTAATAAACTAACATGCGAGATGAAGATGTCAACTCCATATAAAATTGTATTTGTTTAGCCATATCTCCCATTTAATTTAATCTCCAGTGGTTCGAGATTAGGGGATTCGCAACAATACAAAATTACATTTTCACAACACTGCTCGGAAATATGGCCATAGATGGTCTTGTTTGGGGTCACAAAACGTCACTTATAAGGACAGACCAAGAACGTTTTTGTCGGCGTGTTTGCTGATTGGTCGAGAACATTGTTGTCCAACTTTAAGAACCAATGAAAATCAAGCAACCAATTTTTGTGTCATAGCTCCTTAAAATGAAAAATTGAAATCGACCAATCAGCACACACCATTTTGTGTCGTAAAATATTAGGTGTATTTTTGGTAAAAGATACACAGACTAAAAACTATGTCACTGCTTTTTTCTTAAATGTAATTCAAACTTGGACCCTAATCTCGAACCACTAGAGATGAAATTGGGAGCGCCAAAGTTCAACTCACATAACATGAATTAAAATTTGAGTTTTGAATATGATTTTTTATTTTATTTACCTCTCAGTAGTTGTGAAAAGCACTATGTCTGCCTCGGTAGAAAGTGCAATTTATGGACTCGTACACTAGAGGGCCTCAACTACGTTTCGGCCCTCTATATGACTCGTCCAAAAATTTCGTACTTTCTATCCTCTGCAACAATGTACTATTTCTCCCACATGCTCGGAAATGTTAACCTTACTGTTGTCAAATCAGCCCGCGAAGTTCTAAGTTCCAGGCCCAGGCAAAATAAAAAAAAACAAAGTTATTATTTACCAACGGCAGCGGCCGCGAAAAATGTATGAAATTTCATTACGTACCTGGTGATTTACTTTTTAAAACCATGTTTGGACTAGGATAACTAACTCCAGACAGCCAAACACTCGTGCAATGAAAATTCTTCCTTGTATATTTTACATTTTAAACGTCATAGACTAAAAAAGTTAAATATTTCAAACAGCGTTCACGGCGTATTTAAAAGTGTATCAAATAGTTTGACGTTTATTTTAAAACTAATTGCGTTCGTAAACAAAATAAATTGTCGAAATAACATAAACGCGTCATAAATGTTATAATTTATACTGTATTCTATTCAAATTGAATTTATTACGTTTAAATGTGTGATATTATTTAATTAATGCTTTATTTCAGTGTCATGCTAAATCGTACGATTCTGTTCTTTTTTTCAAGGAAATGTTGGGACTGTGTTGAATATTATTAACAATTGTGTAAAATTTCCTCACATTGTTGGAGAAAAGCACTATACAAGCCTCGACCGGGAAGGGCGGTTGCTGGACTCTTATATAGCGCGGCCTCGACTGCGTCTCGGCCACGCTAACTCTACTCGTCCCGCAACGGCCTATTACCCGCTCTGTGCAGTAATGTACTATTTCTCAAACATGCTCGGAAATAACGGTTTTCCGATTGAAACACATGGACGGAAA
Source organism: Acleris literana (assembly GCA_946894065.1). Lineage (NCBI taxonomy): Eukaryota > Metazoa > Arthropoda > Insecta > Lepidoptera > Tortricidae > Acleris > Acleris literana. The sequence goes on along the minus strand of OX335695.1, from coordinate 8,122,897 downwards.
ATGCCTCTTTTTACTCCTAGGAGTAAAAAAAACATATGAAAACACTTTCCGTCCATGTCCATATTGTTTTTTCAAAAGTGCTCTCTATTGCGTATAAAATCGAAAGGACCATGAAAAAAATCCCGTACACCCAACTTGTGGGGGCGCAGTGAGGGGCGGCGGCGCGGCGGGGCTCTGCGGAGCGGCGGCGGCGGGCGGCGGCTCGTTGTGCGTGAAACTATCTTAACTAATACTCGTATGACGCAAACAAACATTCTCTCCGAATTTGTCAAAGGATTTAAAAACATACTTATAATCATGTATTTGTATAATTTGCTCACATTGTTTGAGAAAAGCATTATGTATACCTCGGCGGAAAGGAGGATTTCCTGACTCGTATTTTAGCAGGCCTCGCTATTGCTCGGCCTGCTAACCACCTCATCAGGAAATCCCTTACTTTCCGCGCCTAGGCAACAATGTACTATTATATACATAGAAAACAAGACTCTGAAACAAATACTCGCGCTCATAACATCACACAAATATTTTTCCTGGGGTACTTCAATTCGGCGCTCGGTCGGTTGAACGAGTGAACGTGCCAAACCGGCGAGTTTAAGTAGTCCCGTCAGAGCGCACAAAACACATTTTAGCGCGTGCAATCTCAATTAGGCAGCAGGTCTTCTGTCGATAAGATAGAACGTATAAAGCTGCCTAATTAAAAATGCACGCGCTAAAATGTGTTTTGTGCGCTCTGGGGCTACTTAATACTGCGGCTCCACTGAGGCGGAGACGAGCGGAGCTGTGCCAATATTAACCAATAGAAGGCGCATGCGGTCACGTCGAGCGTAGCCTAGCGTACGTTAGTTTAGATTCTATCGGTTAATATTGGCACAGCTCAGCTCCACTCCGCTCATCGTAGCGCCTCAGTGGAGCCGCAGCCACATACACACACATACACGTACATAAATAACACTACAGCACGGCTAGCGCATGTTGTCCGCGACTTGTTTGTCGCTCGGATCTCCCTTTCTATCTAGTCTGTAACGATAGAGACGCACTGAGCGACAAGCGAGAAAATACAACATGTGCTACCCGTGCTGACCGTGAATCGAACCCGGGACCGCTAGCTTCGTAGGCAGGGTCACTACCAACTAGGCTCTACGTGTGAAGTCAACGGCCAATGCCCACACATGACATGGCCCTTCAAATTGCTTAAGGATTCCTCGTTGAATGGTGACCGCCATTTCGCCGAGTTATAATTCCTTTTGTGGTTATCCGTAAGTTTAACAAAGCGTGGTCACCAGGCAGCGGCTCAGGACAGTCCCGCGGCTACCGGCAGCAATGCACACCACTTAAGTGGCTATTGTTAAGTAGTGATGGGATCTATTCGGTCACATTAGTCGTGTACGGGATTTTGTAATATGTACATAGCTGTAAAATACCCAAAGCGTTAAAAACTTGGGCATTTTGTTATAATGAACTTAAATGACCAGTTTAGTGTGAGCTACTTAATAATAACATTATAATGAAACTAGCAACCCGCCCTCGCTTCGCCCCGATTAATGTGAGTTTGATGAGCATCATGAGATCTGATGATGGAGCCGAAAGGCAACAAGGTCTTCTTAGTACTTAAAGAAGACACGCAGTAAAAAAAAACATCCCTCAAAAATCTTGTCACACAAAGGATTGTTTTGACAGAAATGTATTCATGCATAATTTGTTGATGAGCGATAAGACGTCGTAGAGTTTATCGAGAAACTGAGTGCTTGCGTTAAAAAATAAACGTAGAAGTGTGGTCACCGTAAACGCACGGTCCGGGATTGTCCGGCCGCTTGTGGAAACAATGGTCACTCATTGCTTACGTGCGTGTGTAGTGATGGACTATAGTTTACGTTTGTAGCGCGCGGGACTTTTTGATGACCTTGGTACTCGTATTGGCTTGGAAGTATTGGTTAATCTGCAAATAAATCTGGATTAATTAGGTAACTTGTTTTTTTTTCATTGTTGACAATTAAATAAAGGGTATGTTTTGTTGATTGCCGTGCATTAATTTATAACAATTTTGTATTGTTTTTAGGAAACGCTGATATTCAACTTTATATGATAGGTATACACCTACAAGAGAATAAAAAAAATATCATCTACTCATCATATTCATTGGTTATAATTTTATAACAAAAACACTGCTATTACATAAAATGTTTAAAAACTCTAAATGATGAATCCAAGTGATCATGAAGGTGACTTCTATTTATAAAAGTTCTTTATGTTTTTTTTGATCCGCGACGTGTCCCGCCTTACTAATGCGCTCATACATTGGCGCAACCGTTCTATGTAAATTTGACTGAAACCCTATAACTAGGAAATTGTCATGCCGATCGAAATCTGTTTTTGATTCGCGTCTTCTTGTTCATGAGCAGCATTATATCCCGGTATTTTTATTCCAATTATTTAATCCCGTTCTCCCAGCAAGAGCGCCGTGTCACATCACTAATCCAGTCGTGCGCCCAGCGCCTCTGCAAACGGTCGCGCCGGCCGCGCCATTTCGAATTTCGAACGCGTTCCAAAACAAAATCTATTTTCAAATTCAAATTTGAATTTGGATTCGAACCTCTGCTGGTTTTGCTATAAAAAACGTGGATTTGGATTGTTTATAGTGCAAGCAGAGTTTTGAGATTTTTTTGTTGTTGTAACGTTCTGTGTTGTGCATAGAGTTTTATCAAGTTGTTTTATTGCGAGATTCGTTCTGGTGACACAAATTGGTTGGTTGTTTCATGGTATAACGCAGTGCTATTATATAAAGCGTGTGTTTTAGAAATTAAATTCACGCGGTACTATCGTTTGCTCGTGTGTTTGCTCGCCAATGATGGAAATGGGAATTTGATCCGCGGAATGTGCGCAATAGTGTTCTGTTTATGACAACGGTGGTAAAATGCCTCTGGCTACCCAGTCGGGGACGACAGTCGTGAGCATACATTTTTCTTATTATAAATATCAATACGTTTGCGAAATGAGGTGCCGTGTTTTGGTTACGGTCGAGGAGTTTTATGCTGGCGTGTTCTGCACCGTGGATAAAACAAGATTTGTTTTTTTTTTTAATTTGCTCCTATTCGACGATGAAGCGGTGTCGCCGTTATTTTTACTGCCAGTTGTATTTTTAATGCTTTTTTCTTCCGCTTCTCAACTGTTTTCTTATCGTGTTGCGTTTTTACAATATTTTACTGTTACAAAGTAGACAAGGGAAATTGTGTTGCGTAATACGGGAAATAGAAAGTTTTATTCGTAATGTCACTCTTGGCGATTTCGTTTTTAATTTATAGTAATCATTGTACTTATGACTTGACTCTTAGCACACACCTATGTCTCGCTAGAGAACTATGGGTCTACTTAGTCTTATAGGGTTTGCAGTCCCGGGAATTTTTGGTACCGAAACTTTTGGCTTGTATTTGAAAGTACCAAATTTCCCGGGAAATTTCGGGAAACTGCAAGCCCTAGTCTGGGTAAAAATTTATGGATAATATGGATATTGACATTAACAAACTCATTGTGCAATTTCTGTTAAATATTTAACCACGTAAGGCCCACCATACTACAAACAGGGAGATTTTTGTGAGTGCGACTTTGAATCTACCGTCAAGGCAATAAAGTTCAATTACGTTTGTCCGATAATGGCATTTTCAGTTTATGGAGATAGGAAAATAAACCTTATTCCCATTGCAACACAGTTCAAATTAAATTGCCTTGATTATGTACATTCTATTGCACGCTGGGCCTTACGAGGATGTATGTATATAAACTATTTATTTCACGAACAGAAAATAACAAAGAAACATAAACACAAAAGGTATGTAGAAAGGCGAACTTATACCTCCAAGGAATCTCTTCCAGTTGTCGTATTAAGATCAAAAATAATTCAGAGAATCATCCTTACTGAATCACGTTTGTTTTTTTCAAGCTGATGTTATTGACCAATTTTTAGGGTTCCGTAGCCAAATGGCAAAAAACGGAACCCTTATAGATTCGTCATGTCTGTCCGTCTGTCCGTCCGTATGTCACAGCCACTTTATTCCGTAACTATAAGAGCTATACTGTGGAAACTTGGTAAGTAGATGTATTCGGTGAACCGCATTAAGATTTTCATACAAAAATAGAAAAAAAACAATAAATTTTTGGGGTTCCCCATACTTAGAACTGAAACTCAAAAATTTTTTTTTCATCAAACTCATACGTGTGGGGTATCTATGGATAGGTATTCAAAAATGATATTGAGGTTTCTATTATAATTTTTTTCTAAACTGAATAGTTTGCGCGAGAGACGCTTCCAAAGTGGAAAAATGTGTGTCCCCCCCCCCGTAACTTCTAAAATAAGGGAATGATAAATGTAAAAATAATATATGATGTACATTACCATGCAAACTTCCACCGAAAATTGGTTTGAACGAGATCTAATAATTAGTTTTTTTTTAATACGTTATAAATCGTAAACCGCATTTTACCTTTCACGGAACCCTTCATGGGCGAGTCCGACTCGCACTTGGCCGCTTTTTTCTTATTTAAGTCTTTGACATTTGTTTGACCTTGTTTTTACCGAAAGGCATCAAATTGTAATATTCACTGAGAAGTAATTACACACTGCAAAATTAATTTAGTTTCTTAAAATAGATCATTTTTCTCCTCCTTTTTATTTAATGACACTCGGACACTTAAGAAGTAGTAATGTACGTTGTTTTACCGTATGTAATGTAACAGTTAAAACAGTCATTGAAATTGAAATTCCAACAGACCTTAGGGTTTCCATTTGCAACGCATGCGCATAATATAGCAAAAATCCATGAGCCTCACACTTCCCATAGTTTCCGTCACCTGGCCTGCTTACCTTATCTATATTCATGGCCCTGGCATAAAAATAACCTTTGAGTCACATAATTTGAGTTAGGTTAATAATAAACGAACCTAAAGCGTTTGTAAAAATTAAACAGTACTTGGAGTATTACTTACAATGCATAAAAATGAAGAAATAAAATTGATACTTGGGTCAAATATCAGTTACTCACCACCATCCTCGTAAGACCCCAAAACCTATTTTAGTAACATAGTAATTGCAACCTTGTTGATTTATCTATAAGGTGCCTTTTATGTTGGGTGATGTGTCCTAAAGTGATAACCTGGGGACTCGGGAGGCCATGCAGTATATACAAAAAGTGCAACGCAGTTATTTTAATTTCTGCGGTGTTATTTCAATCAAATTTGCTATGTAGACAGAAAGCATTGTTCACGTTGAACTAATTGAAACTAGAATCCAAAACTCGAAGCATTTGTTTGATATTTAATAGAGACTAGAGGGCGCCCACGGCTTCGTAGTTTCGTACGCGTAGAATTGGTTTCTCGCTACTCCTCATATTTTTCCCCGTAAGGGGTCGATATTCTAAAAATCTTCTCTTAGTGCACTCTTAGTAACCAAGGAATTATTATTTCCAAATTTCAACTCCTTAGGTTCAGTGGTTTAGGCTGTGCTGTCTGTCAGTCTGTCATTCAAATAATAAACAAATAAATATCAGGGGAAAGTCACACAAATTGACATAGTCCCAAACTAAGCTCTAAGGCTTGTACTATGGGTACTAGAAAACGATAAACTTGAACAAATATCTGCCCTTACCGGGATTGGAACCCAGGATCATTAGCTTCGTTGGCAGGGTAGCTACCAAGTACCAACTAGGCTAACGTGTCGTCATATGTACTGCCGGTACTGGCTGAAAATCAGCGCTGTAGGTGTCTGACACCTCAGCATTTTGCTGAGCCAGTGTCCGTTTCACCGCCGCGAGGACACACATTTGCGTGCTGTGCCTGTTACCTTCATTGTTTTCTTGAATAATTTGTATATTTGTGTGTCTTATGGTTGGTGAATAAATGTATTTCTTCTTCTTCTTCTTCTTCTTCTTCTTCTTCATATGTATACATTAGGAAAGGTCACTTTACTTGGATCTGGATTTTCCCGCAGTCGTAACTAACGTAATACTCTTATCTAGAAAGCCCTTATCTGCCATGTTATTCTGTCACGAAACTCATTTGTCAACTCGACGGACTAATTATTAGCTGGCGAGTTTAATTTGTAACATAAGAGCTTATAAAAAACTTTTGAGTGAGTGGGGTCGCTCAACCGATAAGGAGCCTTTTTTATCCCCCAGCTTAAAAAGATATAAGTAACCACGTATATTTGTGTATCTGTCTCTGTGGAATCGTAGCTTCCAAACGTAGGGATTGATGTAAACGCGGCTTGTTTAAAAATAAAAATATTTAAATCGGGGAGCTAGGTTTTATGAAAATCGTTTGAGCCGTTTAGAAGATATCATTTATGAAAGTAGGGGTCACTTGTATGGGTTTTTTTCTTTTTAACAAGAGAATAGGACCTAAGGTAAATTCTTTACTTACGAATGCCTATTTTCCCGCGGTTAGTAACGTAAACGCTTATCTAAACAGTCCTTATCTGTGTGTCGAATCGTTCAAATTCCTTTAGTCGTAAGCAATAGAGTTTGAAGTCCCGGGATTTTCAAAACCGATTCTGTAAATAAAAAAATGTAAATTCCCGTTTTTTTCTATATAGTTAGTACGGGAACTTGAATTCGACGACTTGTTTGATAGTTACAGTGTTGCCAATTTTGTATAAAATTAAATAGTGACGAGAATGATGATATGTAAAGATCGGATAAATATTTAATTTAATATTTCTTATGGTGTATTATATAAACCTGGGAGACGGAGCGTTCAGGTTAAAAATTGTTTTCCCCAAATAAATTGACAGATCGAATTGTCGCCCCCATAAATTGCAAATTTCATCGAAATAGTTGGTGGCGTTTTCAAGAACGTGATTACAAACAGCACCTTCAGAACAATAGTGACCTAATTGAGAAATTTTAAATTTCGACTTAGGTCTCTATGATAATAAATTTATGACTCAAAGTTTGAAAGCACAAATTTTGAATTAGGTCATTATTGTTCTAAAGGTGCGATTATGGTCCATTCCAATAGACTTGTCTTATTTAGTAAACACTTTTATAACCTCAAAATGCATCATTTTTGGATAAAATGCCCGTTTTCAGCTGAATAAAGCAACTAGAGACCACGTTTTGCACACCATTGTCCTGGTTTTACATCATGGATAGTTGTTTTTACGACAAAATTGATATTTTAGGCGAAAAGGGAGCACTTTGAGGTTATAAAAGTACTAAAAGAGACAAGTCTGTAGGAATGGACCATATACTTTTACAAATATTGCTCATTAACTCGTTTAATAGTACCGAACAGAGAACCCGCTTAGCTGAGTTGCTGTAAGTGTTAAAAAAAAACGCGTCCAAATCGGTTCATCGGTTTGAGAGTTACGATGGACAAATACACAGACACAACTTGGGAATGCAAATAACCGGTTATAGCCGGTTTAAACCGGTTATTTTCATACAAAAAACGGTTAATAACCGGTTAAATTTCATTCCCTACACACAACATACGTTAAATTTAAATAAAACACCTTTTTTTTGGTCGGACTGTAACGATACATAAACGATTCTTCCAAAAATCAAGGACAAACACATGTTCTTCACATAATGTTCCCTCAAATATATGTATTTAGGACAATAAAAGGAAACCGTCCGTGCGTCAGCGGATTTCATTCGTTACTTCTGAAACGCTTATTAGCTAAATTGCTCTGTAATAACAACTGAATTTATCCTTACGCGTTACATGCCCGAGTCCGTGTCTTAGATATAAATGTGACGCAATTTGGAGCTCTCGGTTCTTGTGTTATTGTATTATGCAGTAACAACGAACTAGCCCAGCTTGGCCCGCCATCTAGGGTTTAATTAGGGTATAATTAAACGTGCTATGCGATCGATGCCGGTTCTTTTAACACTAATATTAGCTTTACTTGTAATCAACTATACTCTGTTTAATCTAGGATGATGCCTGTGACAGCTCATGTAAACACAAACGTAGCGACACGACGTTCACGAATTTAAATAAAAAAACAAAAACCCGCCTTCAAAAAGCAAAAAATTACTTCTTTAAAATGGTAGGTAAATAGGTCAGTCCAACTGAAGTCTGCTTTTGGTTAAAATATTGTTGGACGCCGACTTCAGTTGGACTGACCTATTTACGTACCATTTTAAAGAAGTTATATTTTGCTTTTTGAGGGCGGGTTTTTGTTTTTTTAAACATTTATTTTATTTTATACTTTTTAGTGATCCTATTTATGCTGTTACGTAGCTCCACTTCTAAATATTAATGAGAAACTATAGAACATTTCAAGCTCGCCGCAGACAACGCCGCGGGAATGTCATAGTCATATTTAAACCTAAATGTGCTTCGACATAGTCGCTCAACTACCTTTATCGAAATATCTTATCGCCACCCTTGAAATAGGTACCGTTAAGGAGTTCCGGTGGCCATCTGTGGTCTTCATCATCAGTTCCACTTCACCATATAGTACTTTTCAAAAGCAAATGCGTGAGTTACAGTGAAAAATACCAAAATCGCTATAGGTGTGCCTATAATATTTGAGGAGTTCTCTTGATTTCTCCATGATCCCATTATCAGATCCCGACGTGGTGACAATGGGACCAACTAGAAAGTATAACCATTCGAACAACGAAAAAATTTTTCAAATCTGTCCAGTGGTCTTCGAGAAATCGGGGAACATACATAAAAAAAATAACCGACGAATTGAGAACCTCCTCCTTTTTTTTGAAGTCGGTTAATAATTAATCGCCTATTTTTACCCGACTGCCGAAGGAGGAGGGTAATGTGTTTCACAGCCTATATTATGTATGTTTGTTCCTTTGTGTCACTATAAAAACTAAACCCGTTGTCCGATTTTGATGATTCTTATGTCAATCGATTTGTCTTAATCTGCTGAGTGTCACTGAAGATATGACAGTAATCAAAATTCAATATGGCGGCAACCAGACGCCATATTGTGCAAATTAAAAATAAAATAGTCGACCAAGTATGACAAGTGGGGTATCATTGAATAGGGATTTAAAAATCATCTTTAGGTTTCTTTCATCATTTTTCATTTTGAATGATCATTTAGGATTTATAACGATTTAAAGTTGGTTAGCAACAGTCGGGTTTTGAAAGTTTGCTTTTTTTAGAGTTATTAAATAACTCGCTTGTGAGTATAGTAAGTGATTTAAGTTACAAGATACGACTGTCACAAGTATCGTCCTAGATTGAACAGAGTATAGGCAGGTTATGACATCTTGAAAATCGATTTTAACCTATTTCTAGTATTGTAATTGACTTGAAATCTTGCATACTTATTTAATTTCGATGACAATATTATAATATGGCACCTTTGAGCTGGTAGGATGATGGAGGCGGAAGGTGGCCATAGGAACTCCTCAATGGCAAATAGTAGGTCTGTCGAGTTTGGGAGATTTTGACTTGTCTTTTAATAGCGAGCTGGTCATCAGTGTTAGAAGTAATGTCGGGGAAACAATTGTGTTATTAAAACAGTAATTTTTTAAATTTGTCTCATTTATATAGCACAAAAATATAAAATTCGAGTACAAAATGTTGTTGCGCGTTTTGTAAACAATTTATATTTAAAGCTGATAAAATAGATTATCGATTTTAATTAGTTATAGATTATTCCTAAAAAATGTGGGAAATACGTAAGTAATCTGCTTGATCTTGATAGTGATTTAAATGTAGTTTTGGCTTAAAATGCCTTTAGCTATTTTCGTTCTGATTAAATATATTTATTACCTTTATTATTCGAGTGCTCATAAGGAGAGTATTTCTGCTTAGTGTATATTTATATGTATGTTCTTTGTGACCACCTGTAGACTAAACGGCTTGACGGAATTTGAAATGCCAGTTATCGTTGGAATGGTCGTTTTCCAGAAGTTAATACTTTAATCCATTTCCGCTTACATTCTCATGTTCTAGAAGTAATGCCTATCTAAACCTTTAATTTCGTGCCAAGATATAAGCTAAAATTCTATTTAAACTTAAGTTATAATTGCCAGTCCTGCTGCTGGAGTAGCGTTCAGGTATTCTCGGCTGACGCACGGCGACTCTACGACATCGAAATAGGTTGCGACTCGCAGAGTTTCGCGTCGTCATAGCAACGCAATTTATTGTAGATAGCGTGCAGCGGTGATCGTTCTCTTTGCTTCTCTGCATGGTTATTGGGTGACGCGAATCACAGACTGATAACCCTAGCGTACACGAAAGAGCACGTGTTATATGTCTGAGAGTGAAGGCATGATTAGGAATCACTTTGTACCTAAACACCGGTTTTGTTCGAGAGTGATCCTTCTGTACGTTAGTACTTTAAACTATTCTGTGGCTATAGTAGGGTTTTAAACTTTTTATATCTTAAATATCTGGATTGCACTGGAATAAGATTAAATGCCTCTATGCTAAAGCGCGGACGCGCCGACTACGAAGAATTTCATATATTGAGCTTTATTGTAGGGCGCCGTATTACTATAGGGAAAAGGTTTACAATCCATGACGCCGGCGGTCAATGTCGATGTGCGAGCGCGACGATAATATTCTGCGCGAGTGACAGAGACAAGTAATGGTGAGTCAATGTACGGAATTCTTCGTCTTCATCCGCGCTTCAGCATAAAGGCATTAAATCTCATTCCATTTCAATATAGACATTGCAATTACGCTGCAAACTTCGTTTAACGTATGAAAATATAAGTGCTTTACTATTTCACCGCTTACTTGCTCACTCTCATCGAAACACAGACAATTGCATGGCAGCAAAGTCAGCTGGTATTGCATTTGGTTCCATGCAGACTATTCGCGACTAGGCCTTCCACAAGGACCGACGACGATCTACTGAAGATCGCGGGAAGCCGATTTATGACAGCAGCACGAAACCGGCCGTCGTGGAGATCCTTAGGGAAGGCCTATGTCCAGCAGTGGACGTCTTTCGGCTGACGATGATGAGACAATTCATAGTAAAAAATGTCTAACGTCTAGACTAGAGGTAAATATTATAAATAGTTCTGGCGTCTAACCAAACAGAACGCCGCAAATACTCTTTTATATTGTGACGCTTACTGTTAACTCTATTTTTTAGATGTTAGAATATTTATATACGACACGTGACTTGATCCAATTATAGTTTATTTTCTTGTCAGGGGCAACGTCCTATTTAATAAAGAACAGTGATTGGTATGGAGTTGCCTCTAGGACAAAAAATCAATGGTGTAAAAACAAAAAAAAAAGACTGCATTAAAAATGTCAACTGAAAAGCGAAAAATAATCTATTGAAGTAATAATTATTTATACGTGAGCCCAGCCCAGCAACTTATTTAGAAGAGCTAATTAGATTTGATTAACGTAAGCACTTGTACTGTAGTAAGGTTTTAATAAGGTTCTGTCAAAAATTTCATTTTCGTCACTAGCTTTTTTTGCTGACTCTTTTTTTTCCGCTCAGACATCATCTGCTTATCAAGACGAAACTAACGAGCCCCAACTCGGCGGGTACATATAAAGTACCTACAGCAAAGATTCCGTCGCCACATTCCGTCTCCATCATCAGATCAGCTCAATGGTACCATAATATTGCATTGTCATCCGGTTTACACATGTATTCCAAATTTCAACCCATTCCATTGACGGGAACAGGTTCAAAATTTACTTTCAAGATTTGACCGACAGTAAATTAAAAGCTTAAAATCAATATTATTAAATATTGATTTTAATTATGAATTTATGATAGATCTTCGGTTCGTTCGTGCTGTTGAAATATCCAACTACTTAACTACATGTTTGAAAAGGTTTTTTATCAAAGTAAAGTGCTGTTTAATGGACGGCCATATTTTTATAATAATCGCGTTAATTGTTAATGATGACATTGGCAATTATTACTCATAAGTAACGTATTGCATTGCAAACAGGGTTAATACCAGCCAACTGCGAGTCGCACTAGCGCCCCAAGGGTTTCGTTAAAACTTGTAGGTTTAAAATCGATCATATTTTATTTTGGGATAAAATTACAAAGGGTGATGGGCGATTTTGTATGGACCTTGTTCCCATCCTCAAACAGTCACGGGATGCATGTCCATATGTTCATTAGGACCCCAAAAAAAAAGACAAAATACCTATTATAGTACCAAAATCGATGGATATTTTTAATGAAAAAAATACCTTTCAAGAGCCAAGCAAGGCAAGAATGTATACGACGTATGTAACGCATACGATCATGATTTTCAAAGAAAATCCCATATACAACGTGTCCCAAAACTCAACGATAAGCCGGCACCAGAGGATGGAGCTGCTTATGATTAGTCGAGAAAAAATAAAAAAGATAAAAAAGATAAAATAAATTTATTTAGTAAGTAGGCCGCTCGGGCACTTTTACACGTCAAGATACTACCAATACCAATACCAATAAGGAAAAGATATATTTTTTTCCTTATTTTTTCTCGATTAATCATAAGCAGCTCCATCCTCTGGTGCCGGCTTATCGTTGAGTTTTGGGACACGTGGTATATGGCGATCATCGCCATTGTAAAAATACATCATGTTGCGAAGATCTATAAACTAAGACATGTTTAATCTCTGTCGGTGGGTGGGGACATTTTCGCCCATCGTCCTTTACATTTTTTTGGACTTTTCCCTTTACCTTGCCAAATCAGCCATGTACCAATGTGATGCCACTCAAACTAGGCCAAATCTGGTCTGCTCAGTACGACATTATTTGTGCACGTGTGTGCGCGTCGTACGTGAAGATTTCGCCTCCATGCTTCATTTGAAACTATATTAAACTAGCTTAAAAACCTATGAAGCTATTGTAATGCCCGGCAAAAAGACAATCCAGCCGGTTGAAGATCGCACTAAAGACGCTGTTGGTGCTGTTCTGTACGCTGCATTATAGAGGCAGCTTGCTTTTTTTTATGGCAAGGAGAAGGCACGCGAGCACTCGCCTGATGGTAAGGCTGCGGCTCCACTGAGGCGGAGACGAGCGGAGCGGTGCGTAGCTGTGCCGATATTAACCAATAGAATCTAAACTAACGTGCGCAAGGCGAGCTCCACGTGACCGCATGCGCCTTCTATTGGTTAATATTGGGATGGCTCCGCACCGCTCCGCTCGTATCCGCCTCAGTGGAGCCGCAGCCTAAGTGGGATCTGAGACCCATAGATATTTGAAATCTCAAGACTACAATCTCTAAACTGCAATCTTAAGACTTCAAATGCGTTGCCAACCCTGAGGACTAAGATGGAATGCCTCTATGCTAGTAATTTCACCGGTTGTCTTATCCCCACACCGGAACACAGCAATGCAAACCCTACTGCTTGGGCGGTGGGTTAATGGATAAGATGGTGGTAGCGATCCGGACGGACCCTGCACAAGGTCCTACCACCACTAACGCCTACCTCCGCGTACTTATAGTCCGCGCGCGAGCTCTGAGAAATCTCAGGATAAGCAGACATCAGGGGCACGTTTTATAAAGCTACAAGTTACAATTTTACAGGTCTAAACTGGCAACACTGGTGGTTGTCATTGGTCGAGGTTGTGTCAAATGGGTAACTTGTAACCTGTAAATTGTAATTTGTAGCTTTATAAAACAGGCTCCAGGACTTAGTGCAGTGATTAAGTCAATATAACGTTAATGATGCCAACTAAGGCGATAAGGGGGTCCATATTGGCTCATATAAAATTGGTCTTTAGATTTTTTAAACAAATAAAGATTTGTGTCTATACTCATCATTTCTTCGAAAATTTTTACTTATACTTTTTTGTTCATACTTTTTTAAGTCATAATCATCGCAACTAATAATGCATTTTTTTCAAAAACTGTTACTTTTTTTAGATTGTTATAAATCTAACCTAACCTAACTTAAATTTATCTACACGTAAAATATTTAAGAAATTCTGAAAAGTGTACGGTTCCATGAATATTGGCGTTATAAGTTTAGATGATTATAAGTTCCGATCATTAGTATTAAAAAATATTATGAAAATTATGAAGAGTGATCATTAGGTTGTAAAATTATATGAGATACATTTTCGGGGTTCCAATAATCTAATTTGCAATTTTATATGAACTTTGGCGCACCCGCGATAAGGCCAACTCATACTGTGAGAGGCGGGGTACGATGCGATGGGCGTGCGCGGCGCATACCAGTCTTCTTCCCAATCCTCGAATCCTCTGAGCTTGCGCGCGGCCTTTAAGCAATCCCAACAGCATCCTAACCGTGTTATTATACTTTTTATTCTGTTATTACGCGTATTAGTTAGATTCCAGCAATCATTTATCTTTCTAGAGATCATTTTCCCGGCATACCCACAATGTTTACACAGACTGAATGGTACATTGTCCGGCATTGTTGCTCTAACAATGGAAAAGTGCGGATGTGTACGTATATAGTTGCTGTAGTCGACATGATAGTTATTTTTGCCCCGCCTTTATTGGGTTTGACAAGTTATCCGAGGATTGGTGACCTACTCACTGTGATACGGTACACCGAAACGCGGTTCTCGGTCGCGTAGTTTCTGCTTCATACATAAAAAAACAAAAACCCGCCTTCAAAAATGCAAAAAATAACTTCTTTTAAAATGGTAGGTCAGTCCAACTGCATTCGGCTTTTGGTTTAAAATATTGTGGGACGCCGACTTCAGTTGGACTGACCTACCATTTTAAAAGAAGTTATTTTTTGCATTTTTGAAGGCGGTTTTTTGTTTTTTTAAACATTTATTTTATTTTATACTTTTTAGTGATCCTATTTATGCTGTAACGTAGCTCCACTTCTAAATATTAATGAGAAACTATAGAACATTTCAAGCTCGCCGCAGACAACGCCGCGGGAATGTCATAGTCATATTTAAACCTAAATATGCTTCGTCATAGTTGCTCAACTACCTTTATCGAAATATCTTATCGCCACCCTTGAAATAGTTACCGTTAAGGAGTTCCGGTGGCCATCTGTGGTCTTCATCATCAGTTCCACTTCACCATATAGTACTTTTCAAAAGGAAATGCATGAGTTACAGTCAAAAATACCAAAATCGCTATAGGTGTGCCTATAATATTTGAGGAGTTCTCTTGATTTCTCCATGATCCCATCATCAGATCCTGACGTGGTGACAATGGGACCAACTAGAAAGTATACCCATACGAACAACGAAAAAAATTTTCAAATCGGCCTAGTGCTCTTCGAGTAATCGGGGAACATACATAAAAAAAAAAACCCGACGAATTGAGAACCTCCTCCTTTTTTTGAAGTCGGTTAAAACCCTGTTTGGGTCACACGACGGCGCAAAATGAGTCGGGGTTTTGTATGCAGAAGAATTAAGATCAGCAGAAAAGATACCCTCGTTGGGTTTCACCCAATCTCGAAAAGTTGTCATATTTTCGCATGGATATTTCACAAATCATGTGGATTCTTGCCTGGCGCAAAGACACGTAAAAGTGATACGGTATTGAATTCAAGAATATAGGAATTATGACTATTGCAAAGTGCAGTAGTTTTCATATTTATCAAGACTAAACTAATGAGTCTCAACACAGTGGGTCAAAGTTAAGTATAGCCGAGATCCTGTCGCCACCTTTCGACTCCATCATCAGATCCTAGATGTAATAATATTGCTTTGTCATCGGGTTTACATTGGTCCAAATTTCGGCCCATTCCATTTTCGTAAACTGGTTCAAAATTGACTTACATATTTTGAAGCGGGCAACACTGTGTGTGAATTACAAAGTGTATGTTTGTTACTTCTTTCCACGATTTGGCACGGAGATAAGTTATACTTTGTAATATAGGTTACCTTTTATTCCGAAAATATAAAATAGAAAGCTACATTATACCTGACTAATAAAGTCTATATGCCGTTAAACCGACGCAAAGCGACATCAGTTATAATATTAGCGTGATAGAGTTTAAAGTCCCACAGACACGTATAATTGAGTTGTTCGCACCCTCCACTTATGATGTATGAAGGAAGCGAAAGTAGTATGCCAGGGCCGAGCGGGTGAAGGTCTGCCCTGTGGAGAAAGGAACGTTGATTGACGCCGCAATGTTGCCAGTGGACCCTTGAAAGGAGCTGGTGCCCACGACACGATTACGGGTCGCATGTGTACAGAAACTTGGCGGCTGGTAATGCTGGTATAAACCAGGCGACAATGTCGATTTCCAATATTGTACAACCCAGCTTCTTTATCGCATTCAGCTGGCTATTGCTATCACAGGGTAGCAAAAACAATATCGTCCGGATCTTAAGAGGCCTCTTATGATAAAGCCGTGTTCCGCGATCTGGATCTCAATAACCGTATCGCCTTTGGATCTGTTCTTTGGATATATTAAACTTGATCATATTTTCATGAGACTGGCAAACGTGAAAACATGATCAGAAATAAAATCCTCCATAGTTTTATTTTTCAAACATGACACCTTTTTTTGCATGTTTTGGTTGAATCTTCGAAACCCTATGATCTTTAACGATGATTTTTGATTCAGTAGTTGAGTAAATGTAACTTCTTAATCCTGGTAAACCATGTTTTCAATAAATGTTGTGGTTTTAAAGTAAACAGCTTTTTTTGAATTTGACGCTGCCATCGAGGTTCGCCTACTATCTCCATCTCACATTCTTCGCGCGGAAGCACATAAAGCAATCCCTTTTCATTCTTGTGGGGGCGTGGCACAATATGTGGTTTCTTAAAATGTCTTAATTAGTATAAAGACATAAACTCGAATTGCCTTAATAGCGAAACGTCTGGATCTTAGAATGTTAAAAAGAAATAAAGAACAACATTCCGTCGTGACAAACAACAACAAAGAGAAATACGCACAAGAAGAATGTTGTCACGAAATGGACCCAACCCAGCGTAATGGAATAAATACCAATCCAACGATACCCCCGACTTTAAAATATGTCAAGCCATTCCTAATACAGGGCTTTACATGAAGTTTTGAAGAAAACAGACAATAGGTTCTTGCCTTCATCTCGTGATCTACTTCACCTAGTAAGGCTTTCAAAACGTGAATGCTAGAGCCAAATTGCTATGGTGTCTATAATATTTCAGTTCAATCGATTTCTCATGGATTCATCATCAGATCTTGACATCGCTACACAATAGGACCGACTTGAATGTATGCCGTTTCGATTGAAAATATTTTCATCCAAATTACTCCAAATTTTCCGGAGCTGCTTTTAGAACCTCTTCCTTTTTACAAGCTTTTATTTAACTTGCAATGTATGTTTGTATGTATTTTATGTACGGGTCAAATCTTGCAAGTTAAATTTGACCCACTTCCCGTTAACGGAATCGGCTGAAATTTGGACCACATATGTAAACCCGATAACAATGCAATATTATGGTATATAAGAGGTGATCTGATGATGGAGTCGGAGGGTGGCGACAGGATCTCCGCTAATCTTACCGTAGACCCACCGTGTTAGGACTCAATAGTTCGGTCTTGAAAAGCAGATAAAGATTTTTTAAAAAATAGTACAGTCGGCAACAAATGCTTTTCCAAAAATGGAAGGACAAAGCCAGACCTTGGCTTAGAAAACTTTTAAAAATAAAGCGGTCGAATACGAAGGATGTTGATATGACCTGTTTTGTATGAGATTTAAATTCAGTATTTTATTACTTACACGTTTAGGGAACTTTTGTAAATAACGAGTAATGTGCTGTTACGATTATTTCTAAATATTTTTTTTAGACAAATTCTTCAGATAAACTAACACCACAGCATTGTTTCTATATCAAATAAACCCAATTCTATAATTTATCCATCACTATTTTTTTTTAGGCCAAAACTTCTATGGACCCCTGACTTTGTTCTTTTGACATAAACTTATTTTAAAGTCGGTTTAAAACACTACCCTCCTTAGGCGGCCGTCACGTAAAACTTAAGCCCTTCAGAAAACACGTTTCTCTATACAAACTTTGGTTAAGTAATCTATGTTACATCACAAAACTCGCCGCCCCAGTAACATATTAACATAGTACGTACTATCGACCTTGAACTCTGCTCGCCAGACGTATCTATATCCAAGCATAGGTTAATAGTGACGTATATGACGATGATTTACATAGGCTAGTCGTTTTAAAAAGTGCTAATAGAATAAATGTATAACTTGCTTTATTCGTAGGTATGTCGGTCGTTCCCGTTGAAATCTTGTAAGTGAATTTTGAATGTCCCGTTATCGTTAATGGACTAAAATTTTGAATAAACAGGGTGCCCAGAAACCGACGTCAACCCGCCTAGGGCTGATAGAGCAGCTAAAAGTTATCAATTTAACCCCTATGTATGTTCAGCGATTTTTACTAGTTTCGGAGATAGTATTGATCATTTTAATTTGAATTTTTAGGTTTCTCTTATGTCCATGTCACGAAAAAACATTAATTTCATATTTTATTTCATAATCTTTCAGTGGTATCTTACAAAATTGAATCATTACGAATCAGCGCAGGTTTTAAATCTATTTACCCGTTTTTTTTAGTTTTTTTTTTTTTAATTAACCTCATAAAGTTATGAAATAAAACATGAAATTAATGATTTTTCGTGACGTAGACTTAAGGGAAAATTACAAAAAACTAGTAAAAACCTCTGAACATACATAGGGGTTAAATTGAAAACTTTTTAGCTGCTCTATCAGCCCGAGGCGGGTTGACGTCGGTTTCTGGGCACCCTGTTTATTCAAAATTTTAGTCCATTAACGATAACGGGACATTCAAAATGGACTTACAAGATTTCAACGGGAACGACCGACATACCTACGGACGAACAAAGTTATACTGCTGTTACCAATTCTGCCCTCCTAAATAAAAAGGACGCATGCGCAATTTGATGGTCAAAGTAAATTAAACCCTCCATCTTAAGAAATAAGGTCACTTTTACATACGCGGTTCTATGAGACATACGCCCTTTTTTCTAAGGACGGCAGAATTAAATGACTGCTGGGCGCCATGATGGATAGAAAACACATATATCCAGCGTCGCAAATCTCTTTTTTTTACCCGACTGCCGAAGGAGGAGGGTAATGTGTTTATCAGCCTATATATGTATGTAGGTATGTTTGTTCCTTTGTGGCGCTCTAGACCCAAAATTTTGATAATTCTTATGTTAATCGATTTTTCTTAATCTTGTGACTGTCACTTAAGACATGACAGTAATCAAACTTCAATATGGAGGCAATCAGACGCCATAATGTAAAAAAAAATGTCTACGAACTATGATAATCGAGGGTTGCTTGGTCAAACCCGATAAATCGAAATAATTGTTTATTCAAATTTGAATTGTCTTGATGTATTCATTAATTTTCTTTTTGACACAACAAGTTATATCGACTTATTGGGTTTGACCACGCAACCCTCGAATGTGGGGTATCATTGAATAGGTATTTAAAAATCATCTTTAGGTTTCTTCCATCATTTTTAGTATTTAAAGCTCATGTTCGATTTATAACGATTTAAAGTTGGTTAGCAACAGTCGGGCTTTCAAAGCTTGCTTTTTGTAAAATCTATATTTTCACCGCCATCAAATTAAAGTTTCTCGGTTACAAATTTACACCTTGTACAGTCAACTACAAAGATATGTATCCATGTTAATCTTACAAAATGAAGTAAATTTTCGTATGCCATTCTTAATTACCCTTCCTTCGTGACATTTGAATTATTCAGAGGAAACAAGCGGGATACATAATTATTGCATTTTAAACGAGTCGATCACAATGTAAGGTTTTATTGATACTAGAAATGTCACGAAGGAAGGGTAATTAAGAATGGCATACGAAAATTTACTTCATTTTGTAAGATTAACATGTATACATATCTTTGTAGTTGACTGTACTCAACATACTAAATGTAAAACAATTAATCTAAGTTAGGTTAGTGAGACAGTGCTTTGACAGCGGACATATTGTTAAAGCACTTACGCCATTTTAATGTCGTTTACAATGATTAATCAGTACACTTGTTTAAAAAATATGCCGTTGTAAGAATAACAGTGGAAACAATAGCTGACCTCGCGTGTACTTTGGTAAATACAAAATGACGTAACACCCCATCAATAGTTGCAGTGTCATGTCATGTCATATGGCGACGCATATAGTCGACGAGTATAGTCTGCAAATTGGCAAAGATGTAAACACAACCAAACTAACTAATTAATACTCGTTAATCACGTGCTTTTAAAGATCAAGTGAGGTCTTAACAATGATTTATATACGTGATCTTTACTTTTACATTAAGTATATGATTTAAAATCACACCCTTGACGAATATTTGAGGTTATGTGTGATTTGTTTACATATTTGGCATTTCAATTGACACAGACTATAGTGCACCATATCATACGACATCGCACATTGTCGGGTAAGGTCCTATTCGTCATGCTTTCCTAGTAAGTTCTTCTTAGCGTGTCGATGACGTATTGTATTAGATGGAATCTCACCAATGGTTTGTCACGCGATCCCTACCTAAAGTCTCAGATCTAAGAAGATCTAAGATGTAAATCAATTAGTACGGTTTGACACATAACCTCAAATATTAATCAAGCGTGTTTTCATTTGAAATAACGTATAGTTAATGGTTAATTAATCTTAAATTTAATAGTACGTGATTATGAAGTTATAATGGGAAATTGGTTCGTTTGGTTTTGCTTACATCTTTGCCAATTTCAATTGAGACAGACTTTAATAAGCATGATAAATAAATAAGAACTTTTCCGACGAAATACAATGTCGTATAGCCCGTGGTATATCTAAGCATTGATTAGCGCACCCCTCGTCGTCTGCGCACTGATCACAAGGTCACGTGATCAACATTTTATTCGATCTTGAACTTAAAACCAAGTACAATAGAGCCTTTTTTATTCAAACCCAATGAACCAATAAACCATAAACATTCATCATTCGTCGAATGAAACGTATAACACGTATAAAACAGTTCTTAATTTAAATTCGACGCGCCATTTTGAATGCAAGTTTGCGACCCCCGTCCGACATAAGGAGAAAAAGTCGTATCGTATAGCTTACTTGGTATTTACTTTACCCTTCCTACGAAGATAGCACCGTCCCGGTCTCGATTCCCGAGTCATATCATGATTCCAGGATCATATCCTGAGACTTAGATGTTTCTATCTATCTATTTCAATAAATATAAAAGAAGGAACTGACTGGCTGGCTGATCGATCAACTCACTGAACTGCTGGACCTAGGGACTTGAAATTTGCAGGAAATATTCCTTGGACATCCTAGGGGTGCACTAAGAAGGGATTTTTGGAAATTTATCCCCTAACAGGTCAAAATAGGGGAGTAGCGGGAAACTAATTCTACGCGGTACGAATTCGGTGGCGGCCGCCTATTCTAGTCTCTATATAAGTATGTTTATCTACATCCATATCATAACTTCCCTACAATATGTTCAGCAGCGATAAGCAAATCGCCTATATTAAGAAACCTGTATCTGTGGTTGCATCATAATGTTTACATTAAAGTATAGTGCATCGTAATGTTTACATTAAAGTGTCGGTACCTAAACATTAAAGTATCGTTAATACTGTACCACTAATTTGAAAATGCAAGCCATATATGTACATTATAAATAAAGTTTTTTTTTTTAAGCTTTGGTACTACAAACAAGTTAACAGTAACACTAACTTAATAAAAATACAGGCCATATCTGAACATATAGAAAACTTATGATATGCATGTAGATAAAGTTATGTATGTGGCTATACATAATTAGGCATTAAAACACTCGTGTGATCTTATTATGAAACTCGCCTTCGGCTCGTTTCATAAAACCACATTTATGTACCAGCCATATAATAGTTATTTATGTAACTGGTACATAATGAAGCTTCTTAAGGTACGAGCGCCGAGGTTAGAGCGCGAGCTTGCGAGCGCTCTAATTACAGGCACGAGTACCTTAAGATCTAATTATGTACCGTTGCATTCATAACTTTTTCTACAAGCTTAAAATGATAATGACAAAAAAATAAACAATCGCTAACTTTCCTTGTGTATACTTTCCTCGATTTTTGTGCTAATAAATTACTTGTCGGCAATAGTACATTGTTGCAGAGGATATAAAGTACGCGATTTTTGGACGAGTCATATAGAGGGCCGAAACGTAGTTGAGGCCCTCTAGTGTACGAGTCCATAAATTGCACTTTCTACCGAGGCAGACATAGTGCTTTTCACAACTACTGAGAGGAAATAAAATAAAAATTCATATTCAAAACTCAAATTTTAATTCATGTTAATATGACATCATCGCCAATTTTACCATAGATAACTTTTTTTTTAATCTGGACCCCTATTCTCGTGGCACTCGAGATTAATAAACATGCGAGATGAAGATTTCAACTCCATATAAAATTGTATTTGTTTCGCCATATCTCCCATGTAATTCATCTCTAGTGGTTCGAGATTAGGGGCCAAGTTTGAATTACATTTAAAAAAAAAACAGTAACATAGTTTTTAGTCTGTGTATCTTTTATCAAAAATACACCTAATATTTTACGACACAAAATGGTGTGTTCTGATTGGTCGACCTCAAATTTTCATTTTAAGGAGCTATGACACAAAAATTGATTGATTGATTTTCATTGGTTCTTAAAGTTGGACAACAATGTTCTCGACCAATCAGCAAACACGCTGACAAAAACATTCTTGGTCTGTCCTTATAAGTGACGTTTTGTGACCCCAAACAAGACCATCTATGGCCATATTTCCGAGCAATGTTGTGAAAAGTAATTTTCATTATTCCGATTGGCGTTAATAGTGTGTGAATGTTATTGTTAAATATTTACAAATTTCATGAAAATTTTAATAGTTATTATTAAAATTCACAGTTCTGACAATTTATCATACAAATTGGAATGCCAACCGAAACGCCATTTTGTTGACATCCATATTGAAAGTAGCCATGGTAACCAAATAACAAATTGATGGATATTAATCATCTATTATTAGTAATTTAATAAAAATGTAATTTTAAACACATACTTAGTCTAAATATTAATTTTGTTTTTAAAACAAGTAATTTCAGTTGGTATTAAAATATTTTAAACGGTTTTTTATACAAATTAAGATGTCAAGTGTTCACTAAACGCCAAGACTGATATCCGGAATGACCGTAACCATGGTAATAACAATGCTATAATAATTATTATAGAACTGTTATTACCATGGCAACGCTCATTTTAGAGTTATTTTCACGCTTCGGTTACGCTATAGGTGGTATTCTGATACCATTAACGATATCAATATTAGCGGTTTATAGTACACGAGTAGAAAAACTACTATTACCGTCGTTGTCTAATCCCATAGTACAATCAAACGAACCTAGAGCTTAGTTTGGAACAAGGTTAATGTAAGATTGTCCACTGATATTAATTATTTTATCTAGCTACCGACATCCTTAATTCCTTATCATAACTTCCCTACAATATGTTCAGAAACGATAACCAAATGAAAGTTAAGAAACCTGTATTTATGATGTATTTTAATGTTAACATTAAAGTATTGCATGTTTTTAAAGTATCGGTGACCGATACTTTAATGTAAACATACAGATATAGGTTTCTCACATATTGTAGAAAACGTATGATTTGCATATAGATAAAGTTATGTATGCGATTGTACATATAATTAGGCATTAAAACATTCGTGCGATCTTATTATGAAACTCGTCTTTCGGCTCAATCAAACTTTACATGTCACTTTTGACCAATATTAGCCTGTACTAACTAACTAATACTTATTGTCTCTTACGTTACGTTATACAATCCACAAATCGACTTATGCAACACTAGTGAAACTAGTATTGTTTTTTTTTAAAATACTATTACTGTTACTAGCTGTCTGACATACATACGTCAAGATTTTAGATATAAAATATGATGCAACGAATGTCTAGCCAAAGTTGTAATTATATAATAAGGCGCCATATTAATGTCGCTTAACTTAATTAATGTTACGTCAAATATTATCTGTTATCTACGCTAATATTCTAGAGGTAAAGAGGAAAGATTTGTATTTTTGTATGTTTCTAACGAATAAACTCAATAGCTAGTTCTGCATAAAAATATAATTAGATTAGACAAGCTTTTGTTTCCGAATACCTTTTTTTACAAGCTTAACTTGGTATCTATGTATGTATGTACGGGACAAATCTGGCGAGTTAAATCTGACCCACTTCCCGGTTTCCGATGAAGCTGAAAAAATTCATACACCTTTAGTTCTGATGACAATACAATAATATAGTACCATCGAGCTGATCTGATGATGGAGACTCAGGGTGGCCATAGGAACTCCTAAATTACACATGATAAACCCGTCGTGTTAGGGTTGCATCAAGTTAAGTTGTGAGGCGGGACGGTGTAAATTGAAGACACATTATTTATTTGTGATGTTATCTATGGAAAGGGACCTTATTGTCCATGGCGCTTCCGCCATTATTAAAGATGCCCCGATATAAATACAACGTCGCGTGACGCAGTGCGGCGTAAGCGCCATCGACAATAAGGTTCCTTTACATAGATAATGCCACATTTGACCTCTATGGAAGAGGTTCAATATTGATCAGGAGAGAAAAAAGTCACCCAAGTTTAATCTATATATTTAAAAAGAAGAAACTGACGTACTGATCGATCAATACACAGCCGCTGGACCTACGGACTTGGAATTTGAAGGAAATATAACTTGCATATCCTAGGGGTGCACTAAGAAGGGATTTTTGGAAATTCATCCCCTAAGGGGTTAAAATAGAGGGAGTAGCGGGAAACTAATTTTACGCGTACGAGGTCGCGGGCTTCCTCTAAGTTTGATTAAATTAGTTTTCAAAATGGTGGTTTGTTATTTGATGGATAAGCCACTGCGCTGCTGTTCCACTAATTTTGACCACATGAACTTTTGATTTATCTGTCTTTTATAACTTTTCTATGACATTTGTAAGGAGTGTAATGTTTTCAAGGTTCATATATGTATGTACGATTCTTTATTCCACCTTAACTTCTAAACGCCTGAGCCGATTTAGATGTGTGTGGTATCGTTAGTGCCAGTGTGTGTTGCC
This sequence comes from Acleris literana, assembly GCA_946894065.1. Lineage (NCBI taxonomy): Eukaryota > Metazoa > Arthropoda > Insecta > Lepidoptera > Tortricidae > Acleris > Acleris literana. The sequence goes on along the minus strand of OX335695.1, from coordinate 8,097,869 downwards.
AGTGATGACTTACGGATCTGCGACGTGGGCGCTAACAATGGGCCTTATAAGGAAGCTCAAAGTCATTCAGAGGGCTATGGAGAGGGCTATGCTCGGGGTTTCTCTGCGTGATAGAATCAGAAATGATGATATCCGCAGTAGAACTAAGGTTACCGACATAGCCTGAAGAATAGCCAAACTTAAGTGGCAGTGGGCGGGGCACATTGCTCGCAGGACTGATGGCCGATGGGGTCAGAAGGTTCTTGAGTGGCGTCCGCGGACCGGGAGACGAGCTGTAGGTAGGCCTCCAACAAGATGGAGTGACGATCTTGTAAAGATCGCGGGAACGCGGTGGATGCGAAAAGCACAAGATCGGTCTGAGTGGAGAGCCTTGGGGGACGCCTATGTCCAGCAGTGGACGTCTTTCGGCTGACATGATGATGATGATGATGATGGTATCGTTAGAATCCTTTCATTATCCCGGGTGACATAGGATACCTAAACTGTTAAAATTGAAATAAAAACAATGGCAAAATGTCAATTTTTAACATATGTAGGTATATCGACGACAGTATAAAAAATGCAGTCGGCTTTTTAAAGATTGCTTTCCATGTAGTTACGTCAGGTCTCACTTCACGTCAGGCGCTACGCCTCTGTATAACTACGCAAATTAAAATGGTATGCTACGCAGTTAGCGGCCTTGAGCGAGGGAGATGGCTACAGCGAATTCAAGTTAAGCTGTATTCACTCTAACCAGTCGTAATCAGGTGTTTGTTTCAGTGTATTAATTCTTATCAAATGATGAAAACGTATTCACAAAGGGGATTGGGTAAAAGTGTTGTCATTTGTAAAATTCATACATTTCCAAGGTGAGCGGCCATTCGTAAAAGTGGTAAATTATGATAGAACTATTAAAAATAAACATATTTTGTTATGTAATGTAATACTCTTAAGTGCATCGGAGCCGAGATATTTAAATATTTATATTTGGGCGTACTTTTGTACTAAAAACTTTACGTTCGCGAATTGTCGCTCATACGATGCCTACGGTCAAGTGACAGTCGCGGTCTCCGGTCGCGGTCTCGTGTCTCGGTCGCTTGTCTCTGTCGCGGCGCGAACCGCTACCTTTAGGGGACGAATTTCCAAAAATCCCTTCTTAGTCCACCCTTAGGATATCCAAGTAATATCCCCTCCAAATTTCAAGTTCCTAGGTCCAGCGGTTTCGGCTTTGCGCTGATCGATCAGTCAGACAGTCAGTATTTTCTTTTACATATGGCTATGACCTTGTGACTGTAAATGCAACGATCGATTCTACTCGCTATACTGAACTACTTTTGTTCTGCAACATTAAAAAAAAAGCGGCCAATTGCAAGTCGGACTCGCCCATGAAGGGTTCCGTGAAAGGTAAATTGCGGTCTACGATTTATGACGTATTAAAAAAACTAATTACTAGATCTCTTTCAAACCAATTTTCGGTGGAAGTTTGCATGGTAATGTATAAAATATTTTTTTTTAGTTTTATCATTCTCTTATTTTAAAAGTTACAGGGGGGGGCACACATTTTACCACTTTGGAAGTGTCTCTCGCGCAAACTATTCAGTTTAGAAAAAAAAAATATTAGAAACCTCAATATCATTTTTGAAGACCTATCCATAGATACCCCACACGTGTGGGTTTGATGAAAAAAAAATTTTTGAGTTTCAGTTCTAAGTATGGGGAACCCCCAAAATTTATTGTTTTTTTTCTATTTTTGTGTGAAAATCTTAATGCGGTTCACAGAATGCATCTACTCACCAAGTTTCAAAAGTATAGTTCTTATAGTTTCGGAAAAAAGTGGCTGTGACATACGGACGAACAGACAGACATGACGAATCCATAAGGGTTCCGTTTTTTGCCATTTGGCTACGGAACCCTAAAAACACAAGTTTAGGTAAACAATTGATGTTAAAGTTACGGGGGCGACATTTCCTTGGTTCCGAGCCGTACGAGGGCTAAAGGGTAAATTGCAAAAATATTGTACATAGTTAAGGAGTTAATTGAGTCTTAACTTTCTTCAATTGTTTTTCCTTTGTGTAACGAAAATTATCCATATGATATGACTAATCTTCGTTACAGAAAGGAAAAAGTTAAGGATTGTTGAGGACTTTTTAATTGTGCCCTTAACTATGTACACTATTTTTACAATTCACCCTAAAGGAAAATGGAGAATTGGATCGTGTACATTGAAAATTACCTTTATCTTGTATAAAAAATTTTTTTGGACATTAACCCCTTTTCTGTCAAATTCAAATGTCACAATGACAGATAAGGACAAAACATTGTATAGCTATACCACCGTTACTCAACGTTTATTAGTAAGGGGGTTAGAGTTGGAGTTTAAGTTTGACGAACGTGCTGGCCTAACTGGCAGACCCTGCCTACGAAGCCAGCGGTCCTGGATTCAAATCCCGGTAAGGGCAGGTATTTGTGTGATGAGCGCGAATATTTGTAACGTAGGTACCTTGAGGCTTAGACTTAGGGAGTGGCACGGAGGCTTGGCTCCATGCCACGTGACCTCTTTACTTGGTTGTGCTCCAGGTTCGATTCTACCGGTCGATTCTTAGAAGCGTTCTTTTGCTGGGTTTTTTTTAGTACCAAGCCATGGCCTTTATTTTACTTTGGCCTATCTTGCTTTGATATCCTTAACGATGATATAACAGCTCTTGTAATTGAACAAAATGACGCAAGAATTGTTTTTTCACAACACTGCTCGGAAATATGGCCATAGATGGTCTTGTTTGGGGTCACAAAACGTCACTTATAAGGACAGACCAAGAATGTTTTTGTCGGCGTGTTTGCTGATTGGTCGAGAACATTGTTGTCTAACTTTAAGAACCAATGAAAATCAATCAATCAATTTTTGTGTCATAGCTCCTTAAAATGAAAAATTGAAATCGACCAATAAGAACACACCATTTTGTGTCGTAAAATATTAGGTGTATTTTTGCTAAAAGATACACAGACTAAAAACTATGTCACTGCTTTTTTTAAATGTAGTTCAAACTTGGTCCCTAATCTCGAACCACCAGAGATGAAATTACATGGGAGATACATATGGCGAAACAAATACAATTTTATATGGAGTTGACATCTTCATCTCGCATGTTAGTTTATTAATCTCGAGTGCCACGAGAATAGGGGTCCAGATTAAAAAAAAAGTTATCTATGGTAAAATTATGGCGGTGATGTCACATTAACATGGATTAAAATTTGAGTTTTGAATATGAATTTTTATTTTATTTCCTCTCAGTAGTTGTGAAAAGCACTATGACTGCCTCGGTAGAAAGTGCAATTTATGTCGCGTACTTTCTATCCTCTGCAACAATGTACTATCGTTCATCGTTACCAATTTTGTAAGAAGATTTTAATACAATTGGTTTATATTGTAGCCCTTTGGTTTATTTAACAGGATAGCTATTTAACAAACTGTTAACTAAATGCAAGAAACAAGATGCACGCATGACTCGATGTATGATAGTGGAAGAAGCGAACGAAATGTCAGGATCGTAGCCGGTGGAAAGGAGTGGTCTCTGCCTACCCCTCTGGGAAACAGACGTGATCACGTGATTTAATGTATGTATGTAAGAAACAAGATTTGAAGATTTTCTTTATGAGACCGGAGACGTTATACACTTTACCTACGTAAACAAGCCTTAAGAAAACTAGCTCCATCCTTGTTTAGCACAATACTGTACCATCGATTGTGATAAACATGTTATATAGGTATTATGGGACAATAAAATAGTAGGTTACGTCTTTAAATAAACGCTGTATTTGTTAAGTATTATGTGACGTAAGCGAGTTGTTTTTGTGAATGTTGAGCTACTTCGTGATATTCGCAAGGAAACTCTATTGATATGGTAATCAAGTTAAGTTGTTTAGTATGACGAGCGCTACTAATTTCACTTTCTTTGCTGACATAAAAATTGTTTTATTGTATGCTGTCACGATTCGTGTTATGTGAAAAAATTGTCGCTTAATTTCCTTGAACAATATAATTCCAGTGTCATTTAATTCAATCTATTCACCTAAGTATAAATTTATCCTCTTCCCTCACGCAAGTGACACACAGAATCAACGTAAAAAAAAACTTAATTTTTAATCTTGGTCAGGTTTTTTGTGGCGTCATCAATAATAGTACATTATTGCCTAGGCATGGAAGTAGGCAATTGCGGGCCGAGTATTGGTTTAAACGGACGAGCTTGCGAGTCCGTTTAAAAATACGAAGCCCGCAATTGCGGTTCCTGCCGAGGCAAATATAGTGCTTTTCTCAAAAATCGCAAGAAATAATTTGTGTTGGAGTAAAATCTTCATCGCTTGAACTCATTTTTTGAATTGCATACAAACAGAAACTTCATGTGAAAAAACCATCACTCTTTACCACCTTTTTGTTTATGACAAGGAGAAAGCAAGCTTTGTTTTTAAAAAAACATAAGCTATTCCAGACACAGATAAAAAAGTTATGTTTCGAATAAAATTTGGATGTATAAGACTTGTGCCCTCATTTCATTATGGCCTTTTTCACTTTTTAAAAAGTTACAAGCTAGATAGTAATGGAATTTGTATGCAACATTGCGGGCTTGTGTAGCGAGCACGCAATGTTTTTTTTTTTTAATTTGAGAACTGTCAGTAAACTATGTATTTCGCGTCTCAATATGTAGATAGGAATGTCCACATTTCCGGACATTTTTGAGAAAAATTAATTAAATCGATATTAACCGTTGACGACTGTTTCACTCAGCACTATTCACAAAATCATATTATTTATACGAATAATGATCGCGTGGAACGAATGAAATTTACTTACAGTATTTATTCGCTATCGAAGCGTTCTAAGTCCCATGGTAACGCAGGTGAGAGGGACGCGAACAGTTCCGCGCGCGTGCGAGCGAGTCGGCTGTACCGGCGCGCGCAACGTGGTTGCCACGCCGGAGCCAAACGCTAACCAGTAGAATAACAGCCATGTTTGTGCGTAGTTTTGAGGTTATACGACACGTTTAATAAAATATTTACATTACATAGTGCAAGTGAATTGAATTGAAATTTAATCAGTGCGTGTTTTAATCGTGACCTTGGACATGTAATTGTGTATTTAGTCTGTTATCGGAGATAGTGTTTAGGTATTTGTTGATGGAGGCGGTGCGGTTCGAGTTTTAAGATTGATTTTGGCTGTCATAATAAGTTAACTGTAGTAAGTTAGGAATTAACATGCTGTTTTCTTTAAATTTGTAAATGTCATTGCAAAAGTTAGGTAATTTTATGTATTTAGCTGATTAGTTCTTATTAGGGTAACTTTCATTAAAATGGTAAGTAAGTAATTAAGAAATATAAACTTCGAAGGTGTTACAAAAATTAACCATTATGAATTGTGAAGGTTTACGTTACACAAACGTTTTTTTTAATTAGGTAAGTAGGTAGGTACTTCTTTTACCTTGTTTTATCAGCGTTAGGGCACCTTCAGCTGACATTAATGGATATTTTAACTAAAATATTATACGGTTATTAATAATATCTATAAATATATACCTACCTATACCTATTCAACAGTCCGATATACAGATGATGGATGACTGTGCAAATAAACTTTTTTGAGTTAAGTCGTACCTTAAATGCCGTGTTTTTTTAATGAACAAAGTTTTATTTTATTTAATCGTTTCTTATCATAAACTATTCGTTTATGTCTAAGTATTAAAGATGTGGATGTGTTTGCGTTGAAATGCTAATTATGTGAATGTTTATATTTCGCAATGCAATTACCTACCTATTATGGGTGCATTTTGCGTAGTAAATTATGCAGTTATGCGTTTTATGCGATAATACTTGAATTATGAATACTTAATAGTTATTTTGCTACAATAAAAGTAAAATCTATTTTTAACGTTAATTGTAGGTACCTATTATTTATTTTAAAATTGTTCCAGTAATTAGTACATATTAATCAAGGTACCTATATGATGGTTTACTGACATTTGTAATCATAAAACTGCATTCCAGAAGAATATTATTATTACTATTCATAAAAAAAAATACGACGCGTTGGCCTAGTTGGTAGTGACTAGTGACCCTGCCTACGAAGCTAGCGGTCCTGGGTTCAAATCCCGGTAAGGGCAGATATTTGTGTGAGGAGCACGAAGATTTGTTCCCGGGTCATGGATGTTTTCTATGTATTTAAGTATACATTTATCTATATGAGTATTTATATCGTTGTCTAGTACCCATAGTACAAGCCTAGAGCTTAGTTTGGGACTAGGTCAATCGGTGTGACATTGTCCCATGATATTTATTTATTATTATTACATCGCCGTCGGAACCCCACACTGAGCATGGTTAGACATGCCCTTGCCCGGTTTTTAGACTTTAAAAAAAAACGCTGACACGAGAAAACATCGCAGCGAAACCTGCGCGTGCGCCACACACCCGTTAACCTACATTTTGACCCTGTCGAAATACCAAGGACGGCCGCATACTTTCGATTTTTCAAGCTTTTTGAGAACCAGTGAGCACATATGAATATTATATTAATTAAATCGCAGCTTAATTTGACATTTGTCATTGTGTTTTAAATTAACGACGGCGCTCCCCGCCACTCGAATATGGAATATTTATGAATTTTCCACACCTTAAATAAAAGCTGATTCATGTATTAAACAGTTGAGAAAAAGCATTTTTTGAATAGCTATAAAAATAACCAAGATATAAGCCAACAAAGATTTGTTCCTATCTCTACCCCACAGACCAGGTAGGTTCGTTAGTTACCTTGTATCCCTCAGAGCGGAAAGTAGAAGCCCCGCACGGCGGGGCTTCGTCGGCTTGCTGACAGAGTACTTCTCCCCTTCAAAATTAACGCACAACCCCCCTCCCTCACCTCTCAACTCCCTCCTCCCTGAACCCCTCTATAGGTCAGGCTAGGTTATAATTATGATAAACTCTATTAGGGCTATTAATATGCTTTTTGTATATTAGTACATACAATATTAGTATATATCAGCGTTAGGGCAAACAATATCAGACCGAAAAATGTTAGGACAATCGCATTAGGGCTGATGTGCTTTAGTACAAATAATAATTATGACTATCGATATTAGGGAATTCAAATATAGGACAAAAGACATTATGGATCCCAATAAAGACCCGAAATTACTAGCATAGAGGCATTCCATCTTAGTCCTCAGGGTTGGCGACGCATTTGCGTGTCTTAGGATTGCAGTCTTAAGATTGCAGTCTTGAGAATGCAAATGTCTATGGGTCTCAGATCCCACTTACCATTAGGTGCCCTATGTGCTTGCTTGCGTTTTCCATATCGTCCCTTTACTTTCTCAATCTCGTATCTGATCGAATAGTTAGACAGGAAAGTAAGCTTTATTCTTTAAGCAACATTAGTGATTTTCCTATCTAACTATTCGATCATATACGAGGTTGAGAAAGTAAAGGCACGATATCATAAAGTGAACTGCAAATCCATGTGATGGTGACCCCCACCCCCTATTTCTGATAAAAGGGGTCGCAATATATCGAAGTTTTTATCAATTAAATTGCTTCTTTACTCACTGTAGCAGCATAGTGATAAAGCTCATAATGAAACGCGCATCGATTATTTTAATCGATCAGGTGTGACATTACGCTACAGGAAGGACAAACCGGTTACTTTAATTATCCAGTTCTTAAATACCAACCAGGCTAACGTTTATACAATGTTATCGGCGTACTATATTTAGAACAAATTCTTATATCTCGCTTCGCTTCGGTTTATGTGAGTTTTCCGTAACATCCGTTCATAAACCAGAATTTATACATAAAAACCAGCCGTGAAAAATTATATAATGATCAAAATTAAAATCTGTTGCATGGTTTAGGAGGAGTTAGCGGATATACAGACAGAAAGACAAACAGACGCGGGAAAGCAATTTTTATACTATTTCTATAATTATAAAGATCCCACTTACGATCAGGGGCACGTTTTATAAAGCTACAAGTTACAATTTTACAGGTCTAAACCGGCAACACTGCTCAAATGGCTGGTCGTCATTGGTCGAGGTTGTGTCAAATGGAAACTTGTAACCTTATAAAACTTTATAAAACAGGCCTGTGTGCTCGTGTACATTCTCCGTGAAGTTAAAAAAAAAAACTAACCGTTATGCTCTTACGGTTAAGAAAATACAAACTTCGACTGTCCAGCATTTCCGTTTCGTATTAAGAAAAATGTGCATTCGTGCTAGCATGCAATGACAGTTGCAATGGCGGGAAACAATGGCTCATATAGGTTTGTAGGTTAAACCGAGAATAGTACATTATTGCCTAGGCATGGAAGTAGGCAATTGCGGGCCGAGTATTGGTTTAAACGGACGAGCTTGCGAGTCCGTTTAAAAATACGAAGCCCGCAATTGCTGTTCCTGCCGAAGCAAATATAGTGCTTTTCTCAAAAATCGCCAGAAAAAAATAGTGTTCGAGTGAAATCTTCATCGCGTGAACTCATTTTTAAATTGCATACAAACAGAAACTTCATGTGAAAAACCATCACTCTTTACCGCCTTTTTGTTTATGACAAGGAGAAACGCAAGCTTTGTTTTAAAAAAAACATGCTATTCCAGACACAGATAAAAAAGTTATGTTTCGAATAAAATTTGGATGTATAAGACTTGTGCCATCATTTTATTATGGGCTTTTTCAATTTTTAAAAAGTTACAAGCTAGATAGTAATGGAATTTGTATGCAACATTGCGGGCTTGTGTAGCGAGCACGCAATGTTTTTTTTTTTAATTTGAGAATTGTCAGTAATCTATGTACTTCGCGTCTCATTATGTAGATAGTAATGTCAACATTTCCGAACATTTTTGAGAAAATGTCTTTTTCTCAAATATGCAATGAAATATTGATGTTATGTTCCTTATAACAGGCTGCGAAGTATGACGTTTCAGGTGCGGTTAGGACAAGACGTCGTTAATGGATTTCATACAAATCGTGCAGGCCTAGGCCGGCAAAGTCCTCTTTTAATTTCCATTCCACATAAATTTGTGGCACAGGCATCATGACATTCTGCCACTATGCGTTTAAAAAAAATAAAACTTTGATTTTTTTTGTTGTTTATTTCATTGCATGTTTGAAAAAAGCACTATACATACCTCGGCGGGAAATATGGGGTTGCCCGCCTCAGACCTATCTGATCTGTTTTCGGCCGGCAACCCCTTTGTCCCGGCCTCTGTAGTAATGTACTTTTTAACCACAGATGCAAAAACAGGGGTGTTAAGGTTGACGTGTGTAGCTGTGTATCTGTCTGTGGCACCGTAGCTAACATGACAAAGGCGATATGGATTGACCAAGTAGAATTATATTATTATATTAAAGCAATATTATTATACTTGATAGTTATTTAAATTTCTGTAAATTAGGTTTTTACGATAAGTATTAAATATAAAAGTAAAATACCAATACTAATACAAAAAATAAACATTTTAAAAAACCTAACCTACGAGTGCCGCCGGCAGCGGGGCAGGGCTCAAGCTACCGGTGGTTAGGGCTGCAGAGAGAGGAACCTCACAATACGTGCCGTGTCGAGGAGTACTGCCTTCTCTATCTGGCCCTTGATCCAGCCATCTAGCGAGTCTCTTGTGGTGTTGGCCGATCTTCGCTATAAGACCGTTTGCCGAAACAACTATCGGGACAATGATCGTCGAGTCAACATCCCACATGGCGGTCACCTCGTGAGCCAAGTCAAGGTACTTGCTGAGCTGGTCCTTCTCGGCCTTCACGACTTCACGAGGTTCTCGTCATGCGGGATGGTGACGTCGAGGAGCACTGCCCGGCGTTATATTATTATTATCTGAGAGCTGGTCTGATGGAGTCAGATAGTTGCAAAATGGTTTTAACTCGATAAGTTCCGTCTTATCAATACGTTTGTTAAGAGTAATAGACGTCGATTGAATAATCTACCGGGCATTTGATACCCTACATAGAACGCATGCGAGTGAGAAAGACGATCGTCTAACTCAGAGGTCCCCAAACTTTTTTGGCTCGTAGACCACTTAGCAATTTTTTCGGTTTTGGGTGGACCCCCTGCTAACTTAATATTTACGTTGACATGTAAAAACTAAGCAAGAAATCTTTTTGATTTTTGCACGGATAACATTGGAGGTTTAGTCGGCTAAAAATTGACAAAGGCTACAATTCAAATTTGGCGCGTTTTTGTTTTACAATTTAAAGACTTACACGCAGAGAAAATGAAAACATAATTTATATATATAGATTAGTATTACATAAGTAAAGTAGCTGCCTACTATCTGTGTATGAATATGGAACGCCTCCATCAACAAATACATTACTTTTACCATTAGTATTTTTAAACTAGCAAACGAGCGAACTAAATTTAATTTATCAACACCGCATGCAGTGTCGCATTATATTTTGTTTCTTTGTGTTGCAACACAGCAGTAACTTCTCTACGTAACTTTAACCGGCGTAGTATCTACTTAAGAAACTAACTCTAAAAGTTAACTGGAAGGGATGAAGGAATAACTTCGCCATCTTTCATACCTTTTGTGTTTCTGTTTAATACGGTCTTTGTTAGAGTCTGTCTAATGAAAGCTGAACCTGGGAAAAAGCGGCAAATTCAAAAAATCTTGATATGGTATTACCGATCAATGAAGGAATAAACGATATTGATACTTTTATTATTTTATTTATTTTGGTGGGCACAAAGGAAGAGGAAACGCGTACTATATTTTCATATATATTATTACGAGCGCTATATTTTGATGAAAAGCACTTTAGGTAAAATACGATGACAGTGACTGGAGCACATTTGGTTTTTCGAAATATATTTGACATGAAAATATAGTGATCTGCACGTGTAGCACAAGTTGTATTTTCTCGCTTGTCGCTCTGTGCGTCTCTATCGTAACAGACTAGATAGTAAGGGAGATCCGAGCGACAAACAAGTCACGAGCAACTTGTGCTAGTCGTGCTGTTGATAGATTTCATTGATACGAGAGGTTTTCGTCTGTGTCGCACACAGCATAATAAAACAATGATGATGAGGAATATTATATTCAACCTTTTTAATAAAGTAATTAGAGGTAACATTATTCTCATCACCCTTACACCTCTATCTAACGACAATTATATCTTGGAGAAGAAGCGCCGCAAGAAACTCCAGCAGATCATTTTTTCCAATCATAAAATACAATTATTCTTAAAAGTAACATTACAAGGTAGTAAAGTAATTAATAATTATTTCTAACAACACAAACTTAGTCGTTACAAATGTACGCTCAATAACATTGAGTAAATTAAAAATAGTGACTAGGAGAACAACATGACGAGGTCTCTACGTCAGGAACGATAACTAAAATAACTAACTGGAAAACAGGTTCTTGCAAGCGTGAACAGACAGGACCCCACTGACAACACCCGTTCACGAGTATGACGCTGATCTCAGCCATCGCCTCCTCAACCATGTGTTTAAAAAGAATAATTAATGAGGGCTAATAAAACAACGGAATCTTTAGCACTCCTGGTATGAAGCGACCTCATCCAGCCACGGTTTCTAACTTGGATAACTTTGATGTTAAAACTATCCGTAATAAAGTCTATGAGTTTTATGTTGTAAAAAAGCAAATTCCGACTCAGAACACTTCTGGCAAATTTGAAAGAAAATATGGGTTTTACAGGCTCCAGATAGACTCTACGTAAAATACTGATGAGCAATGGTTTTGAATAAAAAATAAAATAAAAAAAACGTTCAGTGCTCATAGAACGATATGACATTGCAGTCTTGCGACAATGATCTTGAGAACCAAAGCCACGAAACGTGCCAAAAATAAGCCAATTATATATCTTGATGAAACCTATCTTCATCAAAATTACAAGCCAAAAAGATCATGGCCGTGGACCGTCGACATCTGGTTTAATAGAAAATATTTCCTCCGCAAAAAGACTTATCATCATTCATGCTGGTTCCGTAAATGGATTTGTGCACATGCAATGTTGACATTTAGCACTAAGTCTACAAAGGCAGATTAACACCATTACATGAATACTACAAATTTTAACAGGTATTTACGAGAGAAATTGATACCAAATTTATTTGAACCCAGTGTGATTGTGTTTGACAATGCAGGTTATCATGCGGTACAAATTAATAAGCCCCTAAGCACAAACACACGCGAAGCTGAAATACAAGCCTGGCTCCGTGCTAAGTCTGTGAATTTTGATGAAAGTTTATACAGAGAAGAACTTTTTGTTTTAGTGAATCAGCACAAAACAAAGCCAATTTATGAGGCAGATAAAATTCCTAAAGCTAGTGGTCATGACATGAAGTGCTCACACTCTCACCTTACCAATGCGATCTAAACCAGATCAAGCTCATTTGGAATACTGTAAAACGAAAAGTGGGTAGCAAAAATATAGGTAAATCGGCGTCAGAATTTGAAAAAAATCTAAAGGAATCCTTTGATGTAATGCATGGAAGAAGATGACAGACCATGACCTATGTCGAAAACCAATACAAGGAAAAGGATGGAATTACTAATCAATTGGAAAGCTTCATAATAAGTGTATGTGATGGTGAACCTTCCAGTAGTTCCAGTTCAGATGATACCCTAAGACTCTAGGAACTGTAATTAAAATCAGATTCTAAATACTCTATTTCTAATGATTCATCTGAACTAGTGCTGTCATCATCACGGACACTTATAATGAATGATTCTAGTTCTTTAGTTATTCCATCCCTGGTTTTGTACTGAGCTTCAATATTAAGCACATGATTAGTCATTTTCTTCCAATGCTCCGGTGTTATGCTGTCAAAAGACTCTTTAATATTTTTTTCAATTTCAGCTGCTGATACGCCAACATTTCTACTCGCGACTTTTCTCTTCGCCGAACTCCAGATTAGCTCAATGGGGTTAAGGTCGCAATGGTAGGGCGGAAGTCTTAAAACCTCATGACCGTGCTCCCTTAGAATTTCATCGGCTTCATAGATTGGGTCTGCTTTGTGTTTATGTGCCAAGACAAGAAGTTCTGGTACAGTATAATATTCTTCAAAATCAATTTGTTTAGAACGCAGCCACTCTTTTATTTCGGCTTTGCGGGTGTTGGTATTTGGTACCTTATTAATTTGCACCGTGTGATAGCTAGCATTGTCCATGACAATGACACTTGGTTCACTCAAGTTGGGAATAAGCTTCTCACGTAACCACTTATTGAAATTTGTGGCGTTCATGTCATGGTGATAGTCTGCTTTGATTGATTTTGTGCTAAACGTTAATAAAGCATTAGGCACAAAACCATCTTCTGATCCAGCGTGAACAATAATAAATCGTTTTCCAGCTGAGATATTGCCAACTACACCTTGGGTGGAAGGCCCCTGCCACGACTTTTTTGTTTTGTAGTTCTGGTGAACGTAAGTCTCATCCAGGTATATTATTTTTTTACCTTCAGCACGTTTTGATGCAATAGTCCTTAGGTAGCGGTGTCGCCAAGCTGCTATGTCAAAACGCTCAATAAGTATCGAACGTTGTTCAGTATTTTGTTTAAATTCGTATCCATTTGCCATTAGTATTCGGCGTAAAGTCTCAAGGCATCCGGTAAAACCGATGCTTTCTCTCAACTCTGCCAATAAGCATCTGAGTGTAGGCACTTGTTTTTTTACAATATAAAATTCATTTATTTTATTTCGGATAGCTTGGATGTCAAAGCTATCCAAATTAGACACCGTGGCCTTGTGAGGTCGCTTTTTTCCGGGAGTACTAAAGACACCGTTGTTTAATTTTCCCTCATTACTTATTCTTTTTAAAGATGAAACACTGATATCTGTAAGAAGAAAGAAAGTGTTAAATAAACAGAACACCATTTAGAAATACATTGTGTGGTTGCGCAGTACAGCCCCATTGTACAGTCCGACAGCCCTAAAAACATTTGGGTTTAGGTGAAATGAAATTGCATCGGTGAGGTTCTAATCGCAACGGTTTAAGAACAAGGAAGACTCATATAACCCGAACATCTTTTATATCTGGCCGATCAAAAATGACATTAAATAAATAGATAAGGTACTAAAGTGTACACATATTTATGAAATCGACTGTACAGTGTACATTTGGTTCATAAACAACAAAATGCTGTTTGCTCCGCACACAGAAAATACATATCAAATAATATGTTTATGATATCTTTTAACTAAACACCTCCTTATTGTTTTATTGAAACTATGAGTGTCAGTTACATTAATCATCTGTCTATTAAATTAATTTAATAAAATTGTGAATGCTAAGAGATTCAACATGATATAGGGACAGACAATAGGTACCTACACCTATTATATAGGGAAAGACAATGATAATTTTAGTAATTACCGGTCATTGAAGATACTTCTTCCAAATATTTCGTCTGAGTCTGGCAGGCTAACTCAGTTTCCTCAACCTCTTTCAGCTGCTTTACGTTTTCCAGCACACTTTTGTCAACGTGCACGTCCAGGTTTTCTGAAACGAATTTAATTTCGTTTAATTTCTTAATCTCATCGTATAATAGACAGAAAAAGGTAAATTAAACTTAGGATTGCACATAGAGAAATAAGAAGTATCAAAATGAACATGCCGTACTAAAGCCGTACTAACCTATAAATTTGGTCACCGTAACTAAACAATTAATTTTTTGCATCAATAATGCTTTTCTTTCTTCTTGTTTTTCTTTGTACTTCTGTATAATAGTATACAGAATCTCCCGGACACCGCCTCTTATCGTCGACGGCATGATTACTCCGTATTTTTATCAATTTAGATCTCGAATTGACAAGTTTCTAACAACAACGTCAACAACAAAGTCCAAACGACATATTAAATAGTGTTGCCAGACTCGTCAGCCAAGAAAAATCCAGGTTCAGCTTTCATTAGACAGACTCTATTTCTCTGTTTGAACAACATAACTACATTTTTGCATTTAGAAAACATTTCTCTTCGTCGGTTTATTCAGTAGTAACAACAGTCACGTTTGCCATGTACCATCAAGGAATTTGATTGATTAGCAGTTTGACATAAGAGCTACGTAAAATAGCCGTGTTATATATTTTTCGACGTACCACAAACTAATAACACTTGGAAAATTTATAATCCGGCGTTAAGGGCGAAATAGACAAGCATTAAGAATTGCAGAAGTTAATTGCTATCTTACTTTAACTTTAGTTCTAGAGCAACTTTAAAGTTAGAGTAAGAAAACATTTATGTCATCTTTACCTCAGTATAAACTGCATCATTAACTACATTTGCGTCACCAGAATTAAAGCTACCCTCGATACAAACTCTATCAGTGTGCGTGATGAGGTCACAGTAGACTAGAGTCAGTGTCAGTACTTGAGCATGACAGCTGGCATCTCAGCCAGAAGGAAGAGCAGGAGTCGGAAGAGCTGGGCCAAGGTCGAGCAGTATGGACAGGTAAAGACGCAGTATATAAACCCCTTAAAACTAAGGAATCAAGTTCCCTCCAGGGTCCCCTCAGCACTATGACATGTCCTTTAAACGCGGTTTAAAAATAACACACTGAAAGACAGCAACTTCGATGTGCCCCGGGCATTGCTGATGTTAATGAGCGACTGTGACTGCTTACCATCAGGTGGCCCGTCTGCTCGATAGCCTTTTACGGCTATTAAAAAACACCCTCACTGTCACAAATTCCCCCAAGTTTTTTTTTTTTATGTGAATTTTCTATTTGAATTTCTCCCAGGTCTTTTTTGCGATCTGGATCGCAATTGCACATTTTTATTTAGGTCGAAATAGGTAGGTTTAAACGTAAGGAGTAGTTCTTGCAGCTGTATCCCAAAGAGCCCAGAAATTGGAGCTAGATGAAACGACGCTATCAAATTGATTTCTGGAATGGAAAAAACGCGACAGGATAAAACGCGTCAGGGAAAAAGGGTTGGAGAAATCGGACTGAAACCATCGGCATGATCTCCTAAAGCTCTAGTGAAAAATGATACAAGTCTCCCAAAGTTTAGGTGAAAAACGGTATAAGTCTAAATACTTTGTACATGACGTTTACGCTTTCTTATTAAGAGCTAGATCGTATCCGTTTTCAATAGAGCCACAGTGCATCCTAGCGTAAATTTCTACGCCAGTTTCGTCTGTCGTAAAACCAATGTTTCCTTCACCTACCACTACTTCCTTATAACCCTATCTCTTATTTACTCTTTAATCATGTCCATGGGTTTGTGATTGAATTTTTATCATGTCCTTCCCACTAACGCATTCACTGCCGGCAACGCATAAAAACGTCCTGACTTTACGATTTTTGCGAGCTTCGTAAATAGTGGCAGCTATTGCGTTTAAGAAGGGATTTGTTCTTCATCCAATGCGTGTTCCCCAAAAGAAAGAGATGCTGCTTTGATAGACAGTCAGTTCGGTCAACACGCATTGGAAGACGATATTATTATAAGTGTGTTGTGTTCTTGGAACTTTTAGTAGGGGTGTTCGGTAGTGGGTTCTCATGAGGGATTTACTGAATCCTGATGGGTTAGTCTTATAGTGTATTCTATCCTTTTCACTTTTTTTTTGACGCTTGCATATTTTTTGCGACTCCTTTGTCGGTCTGTAGATATATTTAGATCTAACTCCGCAACCAAAAAGACTCCCATGGGCCTCTGAGCGACCAGTGGAAAAAGCGAAATCTTTAAACGAAGGGTGATTCCTATTTGTTCCTTAGAACTAAGAACTTCGTATTAATCTTTGACGGAAGTTATCACATAGAAAAAAGTTACAATACGGAACATATTGGAATCACCCTGAACAAATTCCTGCGCTAGTACATAATGCGCACAACCTGCTCCAGCTAATACTAGATACCCCGTCCCACTACGGCTGGCCACTTATGGTGACCGGAGCGGTCGATCCAGGTGCGAAGTCCTAAAGGGCACGTCAGTGGCAAAGAATAATAACTGCCGAACAAGGGAAGCGCCATTACTGTAATTGGTCATAAGCCCAATGCCCTCCCTGCCATTGTCTTTCACCCCACGAAACGACACACGAACTGAGGCCCTACTTTGAAATTCGAAGTTCGAAGTTACGTTAGCTCCATCCCTGTCACTCGTCATTCGAGACTAAATCGAGAGAAAGGGATGAAGCTATCATAACTTCGAACTTCGAATTTCAAAGTAGGGCCTCTGGTTCAAGTCAACTCGTTTCAATTTATAAAAGAAGAAACTGACTGAGTGACTGACATATCCACGCACAGTCCAAACCGCTGGGGTCTTGAGATTCGATTCGATTCGAGAAGTCACTGGAATCCTCTAGTATATATATATATATATTCCACGTATTAAAGTCTCTTTCCAATTGTCTACAGGCATCGGACTTTACGGATATCGGCGACTGGCCGACGCTAGGCGCCGCAGTGGCCGGCGCGGCCGCTCGGTGTCACTCCACCCCGCCGCCATGCAGCGATGCTGAGACATCGCACCATAATGGCAATGCGGTAGGTCCTTGCTATGTTATTTGGAAGACAGATACACTCTGAAGGTGCGTTTCCACCGTCTGGGCGCGAGGAGATTGAAGTAGCTTATATTTATTGTTTTTTTACACATTTACACCTTTTCACCCGATTGAAGGAGGATTATTTTTTTGACCTGTATGTACAGTCCGCGGGTGAGTTGAATGCCGTCAATGTACGCGATCCAATTCTCCATTATCCTTTAGCCCTCATACCAAGGAAATGTCGCCCCCGTACCATGAGATTGTGATTATATGGCCAAGATTTAATACACTGATTTCACAATTAGACTTTACACAAATAGTTATCTAAACTTAGTTATTTATTAATGTTGCAGAACAAAAGTAGTTCAGTTTAGCGAGTAGAATCGATCGTTCCATTTAAAGCCCCATGGTAGGATGAACATACATTTTATACGCTGTAGTTATTTTTCTTTAATCACGCCTTCGCGTTCAGCTACGAATAGGTGAACATCAGGGAACAGCTGAAACCAGCGCCTTGGGATTGCAGTCTTGCTTTTGATTGCGTATGTTTATGGGCCCTATGGCCCAGCCCAAGTCGTGATCCTTGATCAGGTGATCGTGGGCCTTTTTCATGGCATCATGGCATAAAAAAATGATTTCTAATTCTGTATATTATTTGAAGGTTTTAATTTGAAACAGACCCGGATTTGGAACTTGAAGGTCAGCTGGTAATTAATCGCTTCTAGGTTATATAAATTAAATCTTATACCTATTAATTCTGGATTCCAGGACCAGGAGCGCAAGCCGCTCGAGGAGCATCAGCCCAAGGTCGAGAAAGTGGAGCCGACACAGAACCACAACGTGCAGAACGAGAAACATAACGACAAACACAACAGTGACAAAGCCAAAGCCGCAGGTACGGAACATACTGACCTATTTATGCCGCCATTTTACTGTAATACAATGAAAATAAAAGGTAGCTTCTAAAAAGATTGTGATTGTTGTGCATAAACATTTCACACGAGCCTAACGAGACGTAAGATACATCAAACAGGACGCTGTTATGCAAAAATAAGTCATCCCACAATTATTTAGCAATAAAATGTCAACCCACAACGATAGTACTAAGGGTTGATACTTTATTCCTAACTACTTATGGATTGACACATTATTGCGTAACAGCGTCCTAAGATTTTAGTTGAATCACTAAAGAACTTGCTGTTGTTACTATCAGCTTTGGTTGATATAACTAATATCGTAACAAATTTTTGTCATCTAAGAGAAAATCTCTCTTGGTTGGCTCTCATTTTTTGAGTGACATTGTATGGCAAGAGCTGTTAACACAGTAATGCCAGGATTCCACTGCGAGCAGAGCAGGTCCCGTACGGACTTCATTTGGCTTAAACGGTGACTTAGGAAGGTTCGTTCGCGGTGGAAACACTTGGAAGTCACTGTTGTAAGCCAAACCGAGTCTGTACGGGGCACGCTCACAGTGGAAGGCGGGCATAACAAATAGTCAGGACCCGTATTACATCCGTCGCTCTCGCACTTACATACTGGTCAGAGAGTGACAGATGTTTTATCTATATCGATATGCACGATAATAATAGGCCCAGAGATTGAGGATTCCGTCAAGAATTACACAATCTTAAAAATAACTCTTATTTTATTAGTTTTATAGGCTATAGAATCTCCTCTCTGGGTTTGAATAGTCCTCTTGTAAGACTTAAATCCTATTAAAACTATTCCAGGAGGCAAGGGCGGCAACAAGTCGGGCAAGCACAAGTGGGTGCCTCTGGATATCGACGTGAAGGCGGCGCGGCCGGGCAAGCACGGCCCACCGCACTCCGCGAGACCTGATAATGGTAAATAATAAGCTTTAGTCATAGTATAATAAGTTCTAGTGGTGGTTAGGACCTTATTCAGTGCGTCTGGATCACTACCACAACTTTAACCTCTGCTTTCCTCCAGGGCCGTCTTAAACTATGCTGGGGCCCTAGGGCACACAATAATTTGGGGCCCCTTTTGTAAAGTAAGAAAGCGAATTATTAGTAATTTTTTTTTACTATGATCTCCTATTTAAATTGTCGGTCCTTCGGGGCCCCCTGTGGATGGGGGCCCTGGGCACGGGCCCCGTGTGCCCTTATGGTAAAGACGGCATTGCTTTCCTCATGGACCAACTAAGTATGCACAATTAGTTCAACTGATCAAAACTTGTATCATTAATATGAGGTAGATGTTAGTCCTTCAGCTGGCTCGAAGGGCCAAAATACTTAAAAATAGGAGCTCCGCTAAGCGGAGCTCCGTCGACTCTGTTAAATTTAATTTTGAAAGATTTTAAAACAACTTGAACTTGTTGTGCATAGCTTGTTAGGTCCATGAAGAAAATGTGCTTTGACCTCGTTACGCCCACCATACTACAAACAGGGTGTTTTTTGTGAGTGCGACTTTGAATCTACCATCAAGGCAATAAAGTTCAATTACGTTTGTTCGATAATGCCATTTTCAGTTTATGAATTTAAGAAAATAAACCTTATTCCCATTGCGACACAGTTCAAATTAGATTGCCATGATTATGTACATTCTATTGCACGCTGGGCCTTACGAGGTTAATCTATTACCAAGCTGCATTCGCATTGTTTGTCGGGTGTGGGGATAATACAACCGGTGAAATTACTAGCGTAGATGCATTCCATCTTAGTCCTTAGGGTTGGCAACGCATTTGCAGTCTTAGGATTATAGTCTTGAGAATGATGGTTCTCAGATCCTGAGTGCTCGTTGGCCTTCCTGGCAAAAAAGTTGTTTTTCTTCGGTCCTTAAGGAGTTCCTGTTATCTATTGCGGCTCAGGCGCTAAGGTTGTGTCGATGCGCGTCGCTCGATACTTAATAACGCGGCGACGGCGCGGCCCCGACTAAACCGGCTTGGTGTGTCCTAGTGAGTTTTGCTTTTGGTAGCTCGCACTGAGTAGTCGAGGCACAAACACATGCAAGCCGAGCGATATACCTTTTTTAGGGTTCCGTAGTCAAACTAGGAACCCTTCTAGTTTCTCCATGTCCGTCCGTCCGTCCGTCCGCAGCCTAGCTCAGAGACTCTTAGTACTAGAAAGCTGTAGTTTGGAATGAATATACATATGAGTCACGCCAACAAAGTGGTAAAATAAAATCTTGAAAAAAAAATTTTTTATTGTACACGTAACGTGGGGATGTATTTTTTTTTCTCGTCTACCCCATAGTGTGGGGTGTCGTTAGATAGGTCTTTCAAAAATATTGCGGGTTTGTGGAAACAATTTTTCGATTAAGGTATCCGTTTATGAAATATTAAGCTTTAAAGCGCAATTTTTTGTTAGAGTCAAGTGTCCCCCCCCCCCCTACAGCCAAAATTATAAATACTAAAAATCTGAAAATTATCTGAAATGAAAGCGCATATAATGAAAGTAGTAGGAAAACTATCACAACTAAGTAGACTTCATTGGTTTTTGAGTTATAAACGGTTTAAATGTTTATACCTACCGAAAACGTATTTGCGGTGTTGGTAAACTGACCACGACCTATGTCGGTGTATGGGGATAAAAGTTTTCCAACGGCAAAGTTAAGTTTGTGGCGATGTCTAATTTGTTTGTAATAACGGCTTCGGTTCGGAACCCTACACTGAGCATGGTTCGACATGCTCTTGCCCGGTTTTTTACCCGACTGCGTCAGAAGGAGGGTTATTAATATTGTAGAAACCTGGAAAATAGGGGCCTGACGGGGCCTTTTTATTTCGTATGAAATTGCCTCTAGGACTATAATTGGCAAATTCTATGGTGTTAAAACTTGAGTCTTTGTCTCCATGACGTCACGTCAGTCAGGCAATACTTGTGCCACCGAGGTATAATGCTTTTCGAAGCACGACGTAAGGAACTGATACAGATATATTTGTAAAAAAGATTCCGACGACTTGAGAACCTCCTTTTTTTTAATTCGGTGTATAGCAATTAGATAATTTCATGCCTAACGCACCGCTGACCGCCGCCGCCGACGTCATTTAAGCATTGACATTTTTCAACTGAAACGCACTGTTTTAAAAAACGAACGGTTTTCTTGGCTGTATGGGATTGTTTTTCTTGGTCCTTTCAATTTTGTATGCATTTTCCAGCATATTAAAAAAACAGCAGCTAAATATCTGTTTAAATTTCTGTGCATCGTCAACGTATAGTAGTTCAACTCTGGCCGTTTAGGAGTAATTGTTACCTAATTACGCTCGGACGTAGAGTTGTTAAAACTGATTCCTTACTTAACGCTGCAGCCCTGACTGGTTCAGTCTTCGACAGTCTCCGGCGTTTCTCATCTAGAGAGAATTAGATTTAATTTTGGGAATGTCCGTTAAGGTGTAAACTCGATGATCCCGTATTTTAGGCCTGTTTTCTCTTGTTAGTAGAGATTTTGGGTTACGCAATATGGGGACAGTAAAAACTTGAAAAGTATTATGATTAAGTATGCTATTTACGTACTGGATTACTTTTTAAGATACAATTATCATTAATTTTACAATTCGTAATTTCTACCCAGACAGGAACTATTGTTAGGCGATGGGCTTGCAACCTCTCACTATTATCTTATCTTATCTTACAGATGGGCCCTTTCGGATACACTTCGACCCTTTAGGATCTTTTGTGCAATTACCCTCTTACACACTCAGCTGATCGAATGCGCAGGTTTCCTCACGATGTTTTTCCTTCACCGTAAGAGCATCGGGTAATGCACTTAAGTTAGAAAAACTCATTGGTACATGGTGACCGCGGGGGTTCGAACTCGGTACCTTACGATCACGAGTCGACCCTCTAAGCCACTAGGCCACCGACGCTCTAACCTCTCACTATTACACTGGTAAACATCTTAGCCTATTTGTGCAAAATGTGGTTACAGAATTAGTAACAAGTTTTTAGAGTTGTTGGTAATTCTGTAGCTCTGCCTACTCCACTCAGGTTTGAAATCACTAGACCTAGGAATATACGGGGTAAAATTAAATGACAGCTAGGGATTGCCTGTATCGATAAACTCAATTATCGATGATTTTCCCAAATACTAGTGATCGCTCCAAGTTTTGTTTGTTAAAATATTGTTATTTGAAAATATGCAAATGAAACAAAATAGCAACATAATTCTGGTTATTCTTTATTTTAAAAGGATTTTTTAACCTTTACTCATCATCATTATATATTTTTTCCTTATTGTGTATTTTAGAATGATTGCCCCATTTACTATTGTTAAAATAAACGTCCAGAGTTTGTTAGGAGTAAAAAAATATGATGATGATGAGTGAAGGTTAAAAAATCCTTTTAAAATAAAGAATAATTAGAATTATGTTGCTATTTTGGTTCATTTGCATACTTTTAATAAAATGTTATTTTGACAAACAAAATTTGGAGCGGTCAGTAGTATATGGGAAAAGCATCGATAATTGAGTTTATCGATATGGGCGATCCCTAGTTGTCATTTAATTTTGCCCCGTATATTCCTAGGTCTGGAAATCATGTATGTATGTATGTGTACTGGAGCTTATTTCAATGCTGTTAATTTTTGGTTGGCAGAACCGTATTAAAATCGTTTAGGTCTTTTGGGTACAGACAAGTTGAAATGTCTGTGCAAAAATATGTCATTGTCTGTGGTAAAAAGAGTGAATAGGAATAATTTCAGTATTACTCTTATATTGGTTTAAATTGTAACGATCGCACTCGGAGACTCATTCCTTTTTTTAACTTGTGGATCAAAAACTGTCGATGAGTGCGGCGATAACAGCAAAACATAGATGATATAGTTCAGCAGTTCTATGTTTTTTGATAAACAAATTAATAAAGTTTTAAACTTCGTGTGACATGATACATTTGGGTGCGGTGTTTGAAGTTTACTACTCTCCCCCCCCTCCCCCTGACGCAAGTAAAAAGGTGATATATTAGCGGTCGGAACTGTAGCTGTAGCTCGAGTACCGGGGAGCCTACAACAAAAATACATATAACATTTTCTTGTAAGAATGTAATAACTTTAAACACCACACCCGAATGTATCATGTCACACGAGGTTTAAAACTTGATTAATTAGTTTGACTTTCCCATACATTGAATATATAGAATTAGCTCAGTAATCGATGTGCCCCGCAGACACGGTGTCGCTGAACGGCGAGGACCGGCGCGGCTCGGCGCGCGGGCGCGGCGCGGCGCGCGGCCGCCCGCCCCGCCGCGCGCCGCCGCGCCCCGCCTCCGCGCTGCCCGCGCCGCCGCCGCACCTGTTCCACCACCACGACTACCACCACGACCTGGCGCAGGTACCACCGCACCACACACCGCACACTCACAAACCGCTCTATCCACCTCGTTAGGCCCGCCGTACTGCGAGCAGAGTTTTTTATAAGTTGTACTTTGAATCTACCATCAAGGCGATAAAGTTCAGTTACGTTTGTTCGATAATACCGTTTTCAATTTATGAACATAGGAAAATAAACCTTATACTTATTGCAACACAGTTCAAATTAAATTGCCTCGATTACAAACATCTTATTCCACACTGGGTCTTATGACGTTAAACCTTTGGTGCAGTTTATCCTGAGTATACAGGAAGAGCTATCTTAAGAGGACTTTGAGGCGCCGTTTGAATCGCGTAGTTTTGTACGTATTTGTTTTTTTTCTTACAAAAGCTCCGCAACTACCTACCTTTATGTATGTATGTATAGTTATTTGTTCCCTTGTAAAAGCTGAACGCGTGACCGATTTCAATAAGCGAGGTGTTATTAAATTCGTCTTAGCGTTGTGGGTGCCACCGGGTACTTTTTTTAAATGTGAAATTAACGAAATAGAAAATATATACATGGTAACTAACATTATATTGACGATATTTTCCAAAAAGCAGTTGTTTTTTTAATTAAAACTTGTTTTTTGTCAAACTTGCGTATATAAAACTCTACCTCACAATCCTCTTATACACAAATATACTTACTTACTAATAGGACAAAATAAAAAAAGGTTGGAATTGTGAGCACTGAAATAAAATGCTGCAGAAGAAAAAAGACTCATAATTTTGAAAAATAATACTACTTAAGGCATTTTTGGATTTGTCTATCTGTCCTTATCAGAAATCGAACCAACCAAATACGACATAATCTATAAAGTTAATTCATTCTTGCCATCCTAGACAACACTAAAGAGTAAAATAAAAACAAAAATTCGTGTTTGATAAATGATAATTCATTAAAGCAATGCTTCAAGACAAATATAATAAACAATATAAACACAGACATTTTACAGAGCTAATGCGAACTTGCTTGACTTGTATGACCTTTTTAAATGTTAATTTTGCTTCCGATAAGTAAACTAAAGAAATTACAGAAAAATTACCAGTATGAGGATAAATCAAAGTTTATTTTTTATTTTTGTTATTACGTTTTCCTCTGTTGAAACAACCCATACACAGAAATAAATCACAGTTGCAATTTAATTATGTTTGTGTTTTTTTTTTTTTTTTTTGCAAATTTAATATGTTTACGGTCAACATCAATCGACACAAGTAATATGGCGCGCGGATAAGCAATAATAGACCCTTCGTCAACGACGTAAGCACTTTCACGCAAGCCTTGTTAATTGTGTTCTGCTACAAAACAATTGTCAGGGCATACACAATAGCTAAGTGTACTTGTCCTTGGTATACGCATTTTTCTTAAACGTCACACACTTTGGTATCTGCTTTGAGTATTCTTACCTATAGTCTGTGTCAATTGAAATTGCCAAAGATGTAAACAAATTAGTACTGTTTGACACATAACCCCAAATATTCATCAAGTGTGATTTATTTAAAGTAACTTATAATTAATAGATTATTTAATCTCAAACTTATTGTGAAAGTAAAGATCAAGTTATGAATCATTGCTAAGAGCTCATTTGATCTTTGAAAGCACGTGATTATCGAGTAATAATTGTAAATTGATTTGTTTGGTTGTGTTTACATCTTTGCCAATTTCAATTGGCACAGACTATAGGCTTAATCATTTGAAGGTTTCAACCGCGTAAAAATAGTATATCCTGCGCAAAGGGCATTGGGTAAATTTGTTTGAAGAATATCGTCATTTTTTTTTCAGCGGCCGTGGATGATTTTTCATAGTTATTTAGAGGACCTCTAAATACACATAGATATATATAATTTATGGCGTTAAATTATATCGGAGCGGAGATTTTAAAGATTTAAGTATTATGTTTTTAGTGCAAAAGTACGCCCAAGTATGAATATTTAAATATCTCGGCTCCGATGCACTTAAGAGTATTACATTACATAACAAAATATGTTTATTTTGAATAATTCTATCATAATTTACCACTTTTACGAATGGCCGCTCACCTTGAAAATGTATGAATTTTACAAATGACAACACTTTTACCCAAACTAGGGGTTTTTTTTTTTTAGTTTGAATAATGGCACCTTTAGCCATATTTTCTTTTATTCTTACATTGCTCCCCCAACTCGTTGCAGTTTAAAATACGCTGACACTATAGTGCTACCATTTTGCTAATAGCTATCGGAGATCTTCGTTTTTCAATGACGCACGCACGATTGACAAATATACTGTCAGTTGCGAGGGCAAGCGTGATAGCGATAGCCGGTCGAAAGCTATTAAGAAGCTAGGAATACTGTAATTAAATTACGCTGCCTTTTTCCATAACCTCGTAACGCCCACGTCAAATTTCGTTAGTTCGAAAAAGAATCTTATGTCAGTCGACTAAAGTCACAAGTCACTTTGACAGATGTCCGAAATTTAGGACATCGGGCCTTACGAGGAGACAAGAAAAAGAAGAACCCATAGTTTACCTTTCTTATAAAGCAGGGATTCTGCGTTATATTCTCTTCTATAATATTTGTTAATTTTTCGCTTAGTATAACCAAAGTTTGCGACGTTTTGGACTTAGGAGAATGTGTATACCAAAACGTGTCCCCTACCTTACCATTTGGTCATCATTATCATTTTTTTGGGTACCACGTTTTATTTACGTATTTTGTAACCTTACTTGATTTTTTTGCTTTTTTATTGCTATCAACAAACTAACAAACAAAAAGCTTTGTTTAGACTTCCCAATGTGCTAATGGTTTCAGAACTGGTATTTTCTAGATTACTTCAATGAATTTTCATGAAACCAAAGCTAGAGCCCCATGACATCAAACAGATGGACTAACATACAAATAGTCAAGGACATAACACTGACATGGGTTTCCCCCTCCATTCATTATACAGTTAAAAAATGGGAGAAACTTGTTATGGTATTTGTGTAACCTTTCTTTGCTGATCAATGTCAACATATTAGCAAGATGATTAATTTGATCCTTTATTATTGCTGGGTTGTTTATATCATAGATAATGTACTGTAATTACTGTCTTATTTAGTTTTTTAATCGACTTTTCACATAACACGTGTCTATAACCCCAAAAATATAACCTCACTGTTTATGAAACATTACTTGAGCAAGTTCGTTTTATTTGAATTTAATTATTGCTTTTGGTGCTTTTTACCTCTTATTTCGATGACTTAAACAGAAAAAAGCGTTAGTGTGTGTTGTAACTAATTAACTAACATGACAAACAATGTAATAAAATATTAGAAGTCAATTTTAACCTATTTTTAATTGTCGGATTGACTTGAAATTTTGCATATTTATGTAATTCCGATGATAGTACAATAATATGGTGCCATCGAGCTGGTATGATGATGGAGACAGGTGGCCATAGGAACTCCTCAAGGGCTCGTAGTAGACCTGTCGAGTTTGGACTCATTTGGCTGGCCTTTTGATGGGTACCCTTCATCTGGCATAACTTTTTTTGGCATAATTTTCATTTGGCGTAACGACTGCACCAAATTAGATGATTCTTTTTTTGTTGTGCTATGCCAAGACGACGTTTACACGACAGAATAAAGTTGAAATAACCTCCAGGAAAGTTGGAAATTGCAGCGGGGGCGAAGCTGCTAGATTGAAATAATTTAAGGATAATGATTTCTAATACATATTTGCATGGTTGCATGTAGGAGCACATATCTAACAGTATTTATATATTTTATAATTATAAGTGGTGCTCAAAATAAATTCAAATTTATCTTCTTGGGACATTATTATATTATGAACCGAATGCATATAAAATTATGATTTATTTGTAAAAATATGGTGTTTGATCATTTACTAATTATCTATTCATTTCATTGCTCATGTCTATGTTGAGATGGCGTCGTTGGAAAATCGAAGTTGTTTATAAAATTATAAAATTTAACCAAGATAAAATAGTCTGGTATTTATAAAAAAAAACTAAAGGTAAAAGAATATTGTTTTACAAATATTTGAAATAAGACGGATACTAGTATTTGCAGAATTGAACTGACCTGACTTGACAATATTGGTATTATTTTAATCTATTTGTGTCCTTGAGTAGAGTTCGGACCGGATTTAATTTTAATTCTAACGCGATACGCATAAATTATTATCAAAAACAAAACTGTGTAAATCGCTATCAACACGTATATACCTAACATAACCTCCAAATCAAGTTCGCATTCCAACGTGCCACACGCTCACCCCCCCTCCCCTCCCAGCTCCGCGTGGCTCAGCCCTCGGTCGCACAGGGCCTGGTGCTGCACTACGGCGCGCTGGGCCCGCTGCCGCCGCTGGCGCCCCCGCTGGCGCAGGCCTTCTACTACGGGGCCGCGCACGCCACCAGCGCCCCCTACGGGCTGGGGCTGGACCAGGCCACGCTGAAGGACCTTATCAAGAAGCAGATGTAAGTAACAGCATGATCTGGTGCTGCTCTCAGGAGCCCTAGATCTATTATGGATGCTTATGTAACCTACGCTCCCTATGGACTGGGGCTACACCAGGCCGCACCTAATGACCCGTTCAAGACGCACCAGGGACTATTAATAATCTGGTACTGCACTACAGAGCCCTATGTTTTCTATTTGAAGTGGGAAGGTTAATGCCACCCCCATACCCCATAGGCTGGGGATAGACCAGGCCCCGCTTGAAGACCTTATCAAAAAGGAAATACCAACACAATCTGATGCTGCTCTACAGAGGTCTACTACTTCTTGTCTGCAATAATGGTCTGGTATGAAGCGTTAATAGATTCACTTCATACTTAAGCTTAGTGGTCGCATTACTTTTTGTCCCACTGCTATTCGCTTTCGTTAGAAATCATTTTTATTCCGCAAAAGTAGTTATACTCGAAACTGTAATTTAAGACCAAAAAAACTACGATAGATACGTCACTGTCACAAGTGTCAAAGTCGCTTATGTCAGTGTCAATGGAACATTTCAGAGTTAGCCAACCTTTTTGCATTGATAATCAAATTGTTGTTAATATTTGTAGATAATTCTAACATTTTCAATATCAAAAGTTATATGTAACAATAGAGAATATGCATTCAATGTTTTTTCTACCCGATATTCAAAACATTAAAATATCCCAAAACAAATATTTTCTCATATAGTGTGTTAAGTAATTAAAGGGCGGGAGTGTGTGTTCAATGGCGATTTTTTTTTATCAGCTAAAACACAATGACAAGCTAAATTCGGATGTCTTACACTTATGCTTGATTTAATCTTCACAGTTACCCATGGACCCCATGGTGTCATGGCTGGTAAAATGCCCTATGATTGTCATTATAAAGTGAGCTACACACTTTTGGCCTGTTATTTTGTCGAATAGCTAAACGTATGTAATTTTTAAATTGCATCTAACGTTGTTTACAACTATTGTTTATTTAACGTACCAAATGTTATTAATACCTGAAGTATTACAAGTGCAATAACAGTTTTGCTAACAAAAATCTTCTATGGTTAAATATTTAATAGGCCATCTTGTATTTGTGTAAGTAACTTGAATTAACTTGTTTATTTAAATGGAAGGTTTAAAACTACCTACGAATAAATATTCTTAGTGCGGTTTTTTAAAAAGTGGAAATATACTAAGGCAAATATTTGTTTAGTTAGTGGCAACCCATGTCGGTCTTTAATTACAGTTTCGAGTATAGGTTAGTTTTGTTACGTATCTTTAGACGCCCGAAGCGCAAACAGCCCAGAAATAAGAGTCTCCGTCGAATAGCAGTGGGACCTCGAGTACGGAACCATATTACCAACGTGTTAGAACTAAATTGATCTTGTATTTGTGGCTTTACATATATGTCCCATTCTCCCCAGCGAATACTACTTCAGCCCGGACAACCTCGCGCGCGACTTCTTCCTGCGGCGCAAGATGTCGCCCGACGGCACGATCCCCGTGACGCTCATCGCGTCGTTCCACCGCGTGCGCGCGCTCACCGGCGACGTGGCGCTCGTGCTCGACGCCATCCGCGACTCGGACAAGTTGCAGCTCGTCAACGGGTTCAAGGTTCGTTCGTTACGGGTCGTCCATAAATAGAATATTTCATGACTTTTTTGTTCACGTCTTCAATAGGAGCTGATTCATGTAACAAACAGTTGAGAAAAATATTTGTTTGAATAGCTACAAAAATATCCAAGGTATAAGCCAATAAAGATTTGTTCCTATCTCAGTCTAGCAAAACAGAATTTAACATGGAGTTTGTATGGCCGAACTGTTACATGACGTCACAGTGCATATCGGATCTCTCTGTCTAATCGCTGTCTAATTAGCAGTTTAAAATGCTTGTATCATCCGTATTTCTTGGCCGATTTTAATTTCACTTTTGGTGATCTGTTTTACGTTATTATCATATTTTGTTGATAAAATGCTATTTAAAAAATCCATGCATGTTCCTTATTGTCCAAAATTCATATTTAGCTGGTATTTTTCTTTAAACAGGTGCGAACAGCGTTCGAGCCGACAAAATGGCCGATTCTTGACATAACGAATAACAACGAAGAGGACAAGCAGAGGTCTCACGACTCCGAGAAGGAGAAGGACGATGATGCTGCCAAGGAGAAGAGCGACACGCCCAAAGACGAGAAAGAGACAACTGATGCGAAAGATGTTGAAGAGGTGAAAGAGGCCCCCAGTATAGAGGCTGCTGTTGCCAAAAACGAAGTAAGTATTCAATAATACATATGTAGCATTATCCATGTTAAGGGACCTTATTGTCGATGGCGCTTACGCCGCACTCCTTCACGCGACGTTGTATTTATATTGGAGCGTCTTTAATAATAACGGAAGCGCCATCGACAATAGGATCCCTTTTCATAGATAACGTCAATATTTTTTTAAGGGCTCTAAATTTGAAACTGTATTTTTAACCAATTTACAAAAGAAGTTTCTATGTTCGGTTAACCTCGTAAGGCCCACCATACTACAAACAGGGAGTTTTTTGTGAGTGGGACTTTGAATCTACCATCAAGGCAATAAAGTTCAATTACGTTTGTTCGATAATGACATTTTCAGTTTATCAAGATAGGAAAATAAACCTTATTACCATTGTAACACAGTTCAAATTAAATTGCCTTGATCACGTACATTCTATTGCACACTGGGCCTTACGAGGTTAAGTATTTTGTCTTCGTAATTATTTTAGGAACTACTGCACCGATTTACAAAATTTTTTTTGAGAAAATAATTCTCTTCTAAGATGGTTTTAGTTTTTACACTGTGACTTTCACGCGGCGTTCCTTTGGCAAGCTTAAAACATCCTAATCTATGTGGTTTTGTTCGTCTTAGTATTTTTCTCAATTACCGCACTGTTTTGTAAGTTTTTTTTGGGAATTTAAACTTTATTCCTCATTATAGTCAAACTGAATTTGGCGTATTACAATATTTTGAAGTATAAAAGCAGACTTAAATTTGTCTGAAAAAGAATGTTTTTATTTAAAATTATATTTAACTATTGGAGTCAAATCATTTTCTTAATTTTTCAATTTAAATGCTGGTCTTTTGTCTATAACAAGATGTCTGTTTCGTCTGATTTTATTTGATTAAAAATAACCACAGCATACAATACAAAGTATCCACATGAAACTTAACTATTATTGTAATCATCTCAGGCCCCACAAGAAGCTACACAGAAAGCGGAACCCACAGAGAAGGCCGACGTTGAGGCAAATGAAAATGAAAAGGGCGAGAAGCAAACAGATGAACAGACTGACGACAAGGAAGTGGCCGATTTGTGCTCGAAGGGCGAAGAGAAGACGGATTCCAACGAGGACCCGCCGCTACAGTCTGAAAACGGCGAGGAGAAACCAGGGGAGAAAAGGTAGGAAATTAGTCCTCGACTTCGTACTGTCACGAGATTAAATTTGGTACCCACCTTAGGTCCAAAGTCAATGTAAAATTCTACAACAATAAGGTTGAGTTTCCTAAAAGTTACAATTGACTTGACATCTCTAATGACATTGACGACTTCAAGCATATTTTTCTTGAAATGGGTCCCAAATTAACGCTCGTGACCGTACACATAGAATCAGTTTCCCGATACTCCCCCTATTTTAACCCCTTAGGGAATGAATTTCCAAAAATCCCTTCTTAGTGCACCCCTACGATATCCATGGAATATTTACTCCAATTTTATGCTGTGCGTTGACTGATCAGTTAGTCAGTTTTTTCTTTTATAATACCTTGATTTTACTTTATTTCATTTCCTTACGTATGTACCTACTAAATAAACAAAAAATCACGTGATATTCACATAACATAGCTTTCGGAAAAGGGAAAATACGCAAAAAAAAATTGTGAATTTTAAGGTGTTCTCGTGGAAAATGGCACTGTGAATTCCCATGGTGGAAGATGGGAATGGCTCCTTTGATTGACAGAAGTTCACAGAATTGAGCCCGTTTGGTTTGTTTTCATTACCCGTCACCCGAAGGAGGAGGGTAATGTGTTTATCAGCCTATATACAGTGGTGGTCACATAATTAGGGACACTTGTTTTTTCCCATACAATTGCCTACAAATATGACTTTTCAATTTTGACCATCATTCAAAAAGTTCTAAACTAATTTAATATTTGGTTACACTCATCGGTCATTAATGAACTAAGGTTTAAATGTATGTACAATTCATCTCTGTTGAAAACGGATCTTTCATTTTATAACGATTTGAAAAAATAAATACCTCGCGTTCGTTTTTCATTGTAGGTACATAAATGTAAACCTTAGTTAACGATAATGAAGTAAATTGTATTTAGCAATAAAATTGGTCAAGAACTGTTTGAATGGTGGTCAAAATTTAAAAGTCATATTTGTAATTGCCTACATGTTATGGAAAAAAAACAAGTGTCCCTAATTATGTGACCACCACTGTATGTATGTTTGTTCTTTTGTGGCGCTCTAGAAACTAAACGCATCGACCGATTTTGATGATTCTTATGGCAATTGATTTGTCTTAATCTTGCGAGTGTCACTAAAGATATGACAGTAATTACTATTCAATATGGCGGCAACTAGACGCCATATTGTAAAAAAGAAATAAAATAAAGTCGACCAACTATGACAAATGGGGTATCATTAAATAGGTATTTAAAAATGTAGGTTTCTTTAATCATTTTTCATTCTGAGCGATCATTTAGGATTTATAATGGTTTTTTAAAGCTTGCTTTTGTTTTATTTATTTATTTAGTTATGCATCTACAAAAATTGGAGTATAATCAGATTAATCAGGTACATTCACAGCAACAAACCGGCATAATAGTTTTTCGAATTGCACAAAAACAAATTGTTTCTTAGTCGGTGCATAACCTTTAGGCTTATCGTGAACGCTTGCAAGAATTTTCCTGTCAATTACGCTAGTTATTCTTGTGTTAGTGGTTATTATTTATTGCTTTATTACCTTGTTATGTTACTTTGAATGAAAAAAATTACTTTCTGCTACATTTACTAAATAAATATTTTGAATTATGTGTGCAGACGCAAGAAGCAGATGGTGGGCATATTCCCGCTGGCGACGATGGGCGGCCCGCTCGTCGCGCCGGTGTCCAGCCTGCTCCGCGCCGTGCCCCCTCCACCGCTGCCAAGGTGAGCTCTAGATTTAAAAAAAATACCCCTTCTTCCAGGGGCCTGTTTTATAAAGCTACAAATTACGATTTACAGGTTACAAGTTTCCATTTGACACAACCTCGGCCAATGACGACCAGCCATTTGAGCAGTGTTGCCAGTTTACACCAGTAAAATTGTTACGTGTAGCTTTTATAAAACGTGCCCCAGAGGTGATAATTCGAACTTCAATAACAATTTTTTATCAAACCTAACTAAACATCATCCTAATTAAACCAGCTTTCTTCTAAAAAAACCGCGTCTAAATCGGATCATCCGTTACATACATAGACACACACACACACACAGATACACACGTGAAACTAATAACACTCGGGGTAAGAAGGATCCTATACTCTTGTCTTGACCTTCCTGTCAAAAAACAAATTAAGATTCTGAATAAAATTTTTATCGACCAAAGATAAAAAATTCGAATGCGAAAAAAAATAACATTACAATTTCTAAAGATACCCACATATACTCGAAATCGTAATTAAAGACCAACGTGGGTTGCCACTAAAAAAAATATATATTTGCCTTAGTATGTTTCCACTTTTTAAAAGACAGCACTAAGAATTTTTATTTGTAGGTAGTTTTAAACCTTCGATTTAAATAAACAAGTACTTACAGAAATACAAGATGGCCTATTAAATATTTAACCATAGAAGATTTTTGGTAGCAAAACTGTTATTGCACTTGTAATACTTCAGGTATTAATAACATTTGGTACGATAAATAAACAATAGTTGTAAACAACGTTAGATGCAATTTAAATATTACATAATAATTATCACTTTATATTGACAATCATCGGGCATTTTACCAGCCATGACACCATGGGGTCCATGGGTACCTGTCAAGTTTAAATCAAGCATAAGTGTAAGGCATCCGAATTTAGCTTGTCATTTTGTTTTAGCTGATAAAAAAATCGCCATTGAACACACACACCCGCCATTTAATGACTTAACACACTATATGAGAAAATATTTGTTTTGGGATATTTTAATGTTTCGAATATCGGGTAGAAAAAACATTGAAAGCATATTCCCTATTGTTACATATAACTTTTGATGTTGAAAATGTTAGAATGATCTACAAATATTTACAACAATCTTATTATCAATGCAAAAAGGTTGGCTAACTCTGAAATGTTCGATTGACACTGACATAAGTGACTTTGACACTTATGACAGTGACGTATCTGTCGTAGTTTTTTTGGTCTTAAATTAGAATTTCGAGTATAGTTTGTTTCCAGTTTCAAGGTCAAATCTTGCAAATCAAGTTTGAACCAGTTCCCGGTAATGGAATGGGCTGAAATTTGGACCAAATATGTAAACCCGATGACAATGCAATATTATGGTATCTAAGAGGTGATTTGATGATGGAGTTGGAAGGTCGCGACAGGATCTCCGATATTCTTAACGTGGACCCACCATGTTTGGACTCGTTAGTTTTGTCTTGACAAGCAGATGATGACTACGCATAAAAGTACCCATTTTTAGGGTTCCGTACGAGTAAATGAAAAAAAAAACGGAACCCTTATAGGATCACTCGTGCGTCTGTCTGTCTGTCCGTGCGTCTGTCTGTCTTTCCGTCCGTCTATCACAGCCAATTTGCTCCGAATCTACTGGACCAAATCAGGTGAAATTTGGTAGGATGGTGTAATCCTATGACCCAAACACAGATGCGGAAAGTACATAAAAATTTTTTTTTAAATAAGGGTCATTATCGGGGAAAAATAAGGAAAATTAAAAAAAAAGTTTTGCAAACTTACTGTGTCATATATCAAATGAAAGGGCGCGTTATGAGGATCACAAATATAATTTTGTTTTTATTATAAAATAAATAGTTTTGATTTTATTCATGAAAGAAGACGAAAATTGACCATTCTCCCCCCCCCCCTGATGTCCAAAACTACTGCGCCTAAAATTAAAAAAAAAAACAAAATATAGTTCAATGCATGTAGGAACATCTATCAGGAAAACCTAAAGAATTCTATCAAAAAAAAAACTTATGTACGGAACCGAGTTCAACTCGCACTTGGCCGGTTTTTTTTTGTCAGTAGCTTATTATATCTGTGTGGTGTTCGCAGAATGTTCCGCACGCGGCCGGGCTCGTCGCCGGCGCCGCATCACGACCCGCTGAACCCCGACGTCGCTGAATTCGTGCCGCAGAGGAGGACAGGTAATACACGATTCACTCGACTCTTTCTAGTCCGTTTTGTTCGTTATTGTCCAAATTAGTGATGTGTAAAGCAAGCTTCAAAAATCCGACTGCATTTTTTATATGGTCGTCGATATATTTATGTTAGTAATTAACATTTTGCCATTGTTGTTATTTCAATATTAACAGTTTTGGTATCCTATGTCACCTGGGGTGGTGAAAGGATTCCAACGATACCACACACATCTAAAGTTATGCTGGTTCTTTTTAGACATCTAACAAAAGGATAAAACAGCTATTTTAACAAAAGAGACCTAATGCCAGATGTACGTAATACCGCCGCCTGACCCTGGCCGGCGAGATGGCTGCACTCGGTGATGATGATGTTCCTTGAGCTAGCCCGGAAGTCTTAGGCACGGGTTCGATAATCTAGAATCCAAGGGATTGTTGACGTATGAATTGATTGAAACACTGAAGTTATGTTGACGACGTGCTAGCCTAGTTGGTAGTGACCCTGCCTACGAAGCTAGCGGTCCTGGGTTCAAATCCCGGTAAGGGCAGATATTTGTGTGATGAGCACGAGTATTTGTTCCCGAGTCGTGGATGTTTTCTATGTATTTAAGTATATATTTCTCTATATAAGTATTTATATCGTTGTCTAGTACCCATAGTACAAGCCTAGAGCTTAGTTTGGGACTAAGTCAATTTGTGTGAGATCGTCCCTTGATATTTATTTTATTTTATTTATTTATGTATAACTTAGTTTAATGCAAAAACTTAACTTTAGGAAAATACAAAAAAATATTTGATTTGCATCCGGCACGCTGTGAATTTGACAGGAGCAGTCGTATGAATGTATGATCTTAAACTAAAAAATAATGACAGCTCTAGTTCTATATTACCATAACTAGATTCCCTAGTCTATGCTATTAAGGCGGCTCCACACACTACAATTTCCGTGAACACCGGATGATGTGAAATGCTCCCGGTTCAGCATGTGACTGGTCTTCCGCTGGAACCATCTGCTATGCAAGTCAAAGCCAAGGCCAAATCGTTCTTGGCATTCATAACTTCATTTTTCCCAATTATAAACGGACTTTGCTAATTTCTTCACATTGTAATGTTGGGATTAAATGACACTACATTAGTCGTTGGATGTCAGGTTCATTCTGTCTCAAATGTTACGTGTACAGTCGCCATCAGATATATTGTAGCGGGCGAGGTACTCAAATATTTCGGAGCAGCATTACTTTTCAATAAATTCGTTACACTAGTTATGGTCAATAACACCAGAACATGCAATTTGTCATAAATATAAGAGCAGCGACTTTTCAATAAATTCGGAACATATGACGAGGTAAAAATATCAGAAACTGTGTGATACAGACTTAAGGTATATTTTCCACAAACGTTCCGATCTTTATGATCACCCTGAGTGCGTAGATACCTTTGACGTTCTGTGCTTTCTGATATTTTTACCTCGTTATATGTTCCGAATTTATTGAAAAGTCGCTGCTCTTATATTTATGACAAATTGCATGTTCTGGTGTTATTGACCATAACTAGTGTAACGAATTTATTGAAAAGTAATGCTGCTCCGAAATATTTGAGTACCTCGCCCGCTACAATATATCTGATGGCGACTGTACATGGAATATATAAGCGGAACATATTGGTGAGAGTGTGAGTGTGGCATCGCACACTACAACATCTTTCCAGCTGGAACACCCTAAAATGATTCCAATTTTATGTTTAACAATTTTTTGCAATGCAAAATCCGTTGCGATGAATTGCCAGAGGGCCCTGCCAAGATGCACTACGCTAACTAACGTTACTATTCGATTCGTTTTTAAACCAATCGCGTCACTGGTAGACCACGTGACTTTTCGTATCACGTCATCTCCCAGTGACGCGATTAGTTTAAAAATGAATCGAAGAGGAACGTTAGTTAGCGTAGTGCATCTTGGCAGGGCCCTCAGCTCTTGAATTAATACGATGCGTTTGATTTTGCAGAAGAACTGAACGAAAAGTTGGAAGACGGCGCCAGACCGGCCACGGAGAGCCCCGCCGAGCGCACCGGCGCCGACGTGTGGACCGAGGTACGTTCTTAGACGTTTTTTTGATAGCCTAAGCTTGTGTCTCACTCCCACAGATCAAAAGCATCTCCTCTGTCTCTTCACTCATACCGATGGAGAGCGTGCACCCGGCAATTACATATAAACGCGTCCAGGTCAGCCCGCCATCTCTTGTCTTCTTTCTTAGACGTAAATATCACAAAATTTTAATAGGCATGTTTGTTGCCTCAAGAAGAATGAATGGCTTTATGTGCTGCGTGAAGAACATGAGATGGATATGGTTTGCGCGTGCCTTGATAGCAGCGAAAAATTCAAATCACCACAGACTTGGCATTTTACCCTGACAGAAAAGGACAGAGCTAACTGCTATAGCTCTGTCCTTTACGCTCGCCTTAAAATGGACTGCATTGATAAAATAAAAACCCCCCTAGATCCGGTTATTTCCGCATATTCCATTCCGTCCTAATAACCTGCATATTTCCAGGTGAAGCGGCGCTCGAAGGCCGGCAGCCGCGAGCGCGGCGCGCCCCCGCCACCCGCTGACGAAGCGCCGCAGCGCGAGGAGCTGCACTTCCAGCTCGACGAGGAGCTGGACCTGCCGCCGCCCAGGCAGAACACCTTCACCGACGCCTGGTCAGTACCCTGAGAGCGCGAGCTTAGAACACTCTCAGCGACGCCTGATCAGTACCCCTGTGCGAGCGTAACTGGTAGCTGAAGAGCACAGCACGCCTGTCCTGTCCTAAATTCAGTGTCATAAGAGGCTACATTATGTAACAGTTGTTTAATAACTCGCCGGGTCGGTACTCTTAGCGTGCGAGCGTAATCTGTAGCTGAAGAACCCCCGCAACAGTCGCATCACGCCCTTGCCTCGTGTGCTAAATTCGCCACTCGGTATCATAATAGGGTACATAAAATAACAGTTGTTTAATAACTATTACATTTTCCAATCTTTTCTTTTTGCTATGTAAACTTGCCCGAAGCGCTAGTAGATTCATTCCATATTTCTGACGTGTAAAGACTGATTGACTGAATTATTTGAATTTTAATACTTGCATTGTAAAATGTGTTTAGAATGATTGGCAACATGATCCAATTTTATACGAGATGGAAACAGATGTCAATCAATTGTGGCATTATCTGGACCTTATTGTCGATGGCGCTTACGCCGCTCTTCATCACGCGACATTGTATTTATATCGGAGCATCTTTAATAATGGCGGAAGCGCCATCGACAATAAGGTCCCTTTTCATAGATGACGTCACAATTAATCTGCTACAACGGTAAAACATACAAGCGTCAAATTTGGTTTGGCAGTGTGAGTTTGCCTCGAGATTTTTATATTCCGAGTCCGACTCGCACTTGACCGGTATTTTTTTCCTTCTAATTGCTTTTTTTTATATATTCCAGGTCTGACTCCGAGTCCGACATGGAGTTCACCGACCGCGACGTGGGGCGACTGCTGATCGTGACGCAGGCTGGCGCGCGCGCGCCCCGCCACGACGGACACGACCGCCAGGGTGACTGGAACACGCGCACCAAGATCTCGCAGGATCTTGAGCAGGTACTGTGGAGGAGGTCTCGGTATACTGGTCATTAGTGGTGTGGCTTGACAAGCGCAGGAGTCCCTGGGACCCTTACCAGCAAACCTCAAATTGCACTAGCGCCCCATTGTAGGGGAGCTCTCGCTATACTACTGGTCATCAGTGGCGTGGCTAGAGGGAGCCGTATGTCCCAAGATGGTCCCTGGGACCCTTACCAGCAAACCTCAAATTGAACTAGCGCACCATTGTAGACGAGCTCTCGCTATACTACTGGTCATCAGTGGCGTGGCTAAGAGGAGCCGTACGCCCCAAGGTCAGGGGTCTCTGGGACCCTGACTAGCTAACCTTAAATTGAACTAGCGCACCAAGATTTCACAGGACCTCAAGCAGGTACTGTGGGGAGGTTTCGCCATACTGGTCATCAGTGGAGTGGCTAGACAAGCTCAGGGGACAATGGGACCCTGACCAGCTAACCTCAAATTGAACTTACCACGCTTACCTTTAGGTGGTCTGTGTGCGTTGCCTTATTTTTTATGGTTTATTCGTTCTCAATTCACATTTATATTCTTGTTTTCAGGTTATAACAGACGGATTAAGACGCTATGAAGAGGACTTATGGAATGACACGGAATATACTTCGGTAAGTTTATTATTATTATTTGACGAAAAAGATATACAGAGATGACGACGACGAGAGACGTGGATGTCGTAAGAGACGACTAAAGGAATAAAGGCTTGTAGTACTGTTAGGCGATGGGCTTGCAACCTGTCACTAATACGCTGGTAAACATCTTAGCCTAATTATGCAAATTGTGGTTATAGAATTATCAACAAGTTTTTAGAGATGTTTGTAATTCTGTAGCTCTGCCTACCCCTCTGGGAACGAAGGCGTGAGATTATGTATGTGTATGTATATAGATATACAGAGCAAAAGTGAATGGGAGGGTCGGAAGGGGCCGCCCTAGGCGTACTTTTTCGAATCAAACCGGACAAATACTGGAAAAGGGCTCTTAAGTACCCGAAAGCGACGATGCATGACTCGATGTATGAACGTGGAAAAAGCGAAAGAGATTTGTCGGGATCGTAGCAGGTGGAAGGAAGTGGTCTCTGCCTACCCCTCTGGGAAACAGGCGTGATTTAATGTACATACGTATGTAAGTTTATTATGAAAGAGTCAAAGTAAAATCTCTATGACTTGGTATATACGTATCGTATATCGTCCCTTTACTTTCTCAACCTCGTATCTGATCTATTAGTTAGATAGGAAAGTAGTCTTTATTCTTTAGTGAACGTAAGTGCTTTTCCTATCAAACTATTCGATCAGATACGAAGTTGAGAAAGTAAAGGGACGATATGCTATAATAACTAAGTATTATGTAAGTAGTTTACACGTATAGTATAGTATGTTTGTACAGCGTTCCGTGAGTCACTACCGGTACTGGCTGAAAATCAGCGCTGTAGGTGTCTGACACCTCAGCATTTTGCTGGGCCAGTGTCCGTTTCACCGCCGCGAGGACACACATTTGCGTGCTGTGCCTGTTACCTTCATTGTTTTCTTGAATCATTTGTATATTTGTGTGTCTTATGGTTGGTGAATAAATATATTTCTTCTTCTTCTTCTTCTTCTATCTTGAGAAAGGCATCTCAGCCAAGATGGGTTTATTTTTTCGGTTGAAAAGCTGACTTGATAATGAAGTCAGAGGTGGCAACAATCAGTTGTACTTAACGAAGACCCCCCATGGTTTGGATTCATTAAATTCGTCTAGAAAAAAAATAATGTCGAAAATAATTGGTCATTTTTTTAGGGCTTAAGGTACTTCCGAGGTAGTGGTACATTGTGCGAGGAAAATCCACCAATAGGAGAGCTGCGCTGAGCGTGGGTTGGAAAATAAAGTAATTCTATCCTCGTAAGGCCCACCATACTACAAACAGGGAGTTTTTTGTGAGTGGGACTTTGAATCTACCATCAAGGCAATAAAGTTCAATTACGTTTGTTCGATAATGACATTTTCAGTTTATCAAGATAGGAAAATAAACCTTATTACCATTGTAACACAGTTCAAATTAAATTGCCTTGATCATGTACATTCTATTGCACAGTGGGCCTTACGAGGCTATTGGTGGATTTTTCCTCGCGCTTTGTTCCGCTACCTCGTACAGCTCTCTGGTGGATACTCACACCTATTATCATGTTTTCAAAATGGTATATTTTACGCAGCTTGTGTCAACATTATTAGAAATTAATAGTATATTGCTGCTGAGACCGAGAAAAAGGCTGTTGCGGGACGAGTATTAGTTTATTATATTTCAATTTGTGTCTATGACTCTGTTTAATATTTTCAACAATTGTGTTATATTTTCTGGCATCGTTGGAAAAAGCACTTTTTCCCGGTCGCCGCAATAATGTACTATTTTTAAACTTTGCTTTGGCCTGCAACGCAGAACTTCGCGGGCTGTTTTTACAACAGGTTGACATTTCCGGGAGAAAATAGTGTTATTAATATTATAGGGATCCCTACTGAAACGTATAGATAGAATGATGTTGATGTTGTCCCCCCAGTCGTGCGGCAGCCAAGGCACGCACTACCGCACAGTGTCGCTGATCTCGCGCGAGCAGTTCGAGGCCACGCAGCCCGCCGAGCGCCACGCCAACCCCGAGCAGCCGCCGCCGCCGCCGCCGCGCCCCGTGCTGGTACACATCATCACACACTCAATTACTTCCCTGTGATCACACACTCACTGACCTAGCCGTCATCACACTCGCTGACTTACCCGTGATCACACACTCACCCGCGATCACACACCCTCTAACTTACCCGTGATCACACTCTCACTGACTTACCCGCGATCACACACTCAGTGACATACCCGTGATCACATACTCACCGACTTACCCGTGTTCAACACTCACTGACTTAACCCGTCATCACATACTCACTGATTTACCCGCGATCACACACTCTCTGACTTACCCTTGATCACACACTGGCTTACCTGTAATCACACACAAACTGATTTACCCGTCATCACACACTCACTGACTTACCCGTCATCACACACTCACTGACTTACCAGCGATCACACACTCACTGACTTACCCGTGTTCACACACTCACTGACTAACCCGTGTTCACACACTCACTGACTAACCAGTGTTCACACACTCACCGACTTACCCGTGATCACAAACTCACTGACCTACCCGTCATCACACACTCACTGACTTACCCGTGTTCACACACTCACCGACTTACCCGTGATCACAAACTTACTGACCTACCCGTCATCACACACTCACTGACTTACCCGTGATCACACCCTCACTGACTTACCCGTGATCACATTCACTGACTTACACGTGATCACATTCACCGACTTACCCGTCATCACACACTCACTGACTTACCCGTGATCGATCACACACTCACTGACACTCAGATACTTGTTCATGATCAGACTAACTCATTATCAGACATGGTCAACTCACTTATGATCAAAAACTAATTCACCATTACATATTGCTAATGACACCACACAGTAACACTACCTCACTACGGACATTCAGCCGTAATACAAAAGAAGCCAGCTAACTACAATGTAGCTGTCAAAGCATTCTATACTCTATCGATAACTACATAAAAATTAAAATTCTTTGGTAAACAAGTAGACTCAGTCTGCCTATACGCTGATGATGGTATTGTCTATCTGTCAGGTGGAACAACAGCAGGAGCAAGGCAGCAAGTCCAAGCGGCGACGCACAGCGAGGTTCTACGCCGCGAATAAGGACCCTCACGCGACCGACGTCATGTACGTATTATAGCCATATCGCTTCGATCTCTCAAGGGGTTAAGGGCATCGCAAGCCGATGATCAAGGGGGTCTAGTATAAGTATAGGGAATGGGAGAGTATGGCGGCACCTAAATGTCAACATTGACAAAAAGTAAAGGCTACATTTTTTCGATTCTTCCCCCTTGGCGATGCTCTTGTGTAGCGAAGAGTAGTTGAGTTAACAACTTTAACTTTGCATATGAGCAGGAGGTCAGGGGGTTGCAGAGGTAGGGGATATATAGGGGGTAATGTTTGTATGGAAACTTACCTTTTTGGTTATCAAAACGTATATATTTCGTTAGCAAAAGAGGAACTTCTCATTTAAGTATTTAGGTTAGGTCACATGATAATATAATTAAATTATTGCATAGCTATGTACCTACCCTACGTCCACATTTTTAGTGAAATCTTGAGATGTGACTAGCCGTAGCAAAAATTTTGAGAAATGTTTAGATTTTGAGGTTGACTGGATAAATTTTTAAGACAGTTTCTAAAATGTATACAGCTTAATTATTATTCAGTGTAATATTGTTTATATTTGTTACAGTACGAGTCGCAAACACAAGACGCGACACAGTTTGAACCCGCCGGTCGAGCACCACGTGGGATGGATCATGGACATACGCGAGCATCGCGCGCGCACGCACAGTACTGGGTAAGTGGGGGAAGTAGGAAAGGAGTTAGAGAGCGGATAGGACGGGAGACTGGGGGTAAGCAAAAGTCGACCCAGGATATGATACGGAGAGGATGAGCAGGAACGTAAGAAGGGAAGAGAGGAGTAAAGAGAGTGGATAGGATGGGAGAATGGGAGTAAGAAAGAGGTCTACCCAGGATGGGAATGGGGAGAGGATGAGCAGGGAAGTAAGAAGGGGAGAGAAGAGTAAAGAGAGTGGATAGGACGGGAGACTGGGAGTAAGCAAGAGTTGAGCCAGGATGGAAGTGGGGAGAGGATGAGCAGGGAAGTAAGAAGGGGAAAAAGGAGTAAAGAGAGTTGATAGGACATGAGACTTGGAGTAAGCTAGAGTTGACCCAGGATAGTAGTGGGGAGAGGATGAGCAGGAAGTAGCAAGGGGAGATGGGAGTAAAGAGAGTGGATATGACGGGAGACTGGGAGTAAGCAAAAGGTTGATCCAGTATGGGAGTGGGGAGAGGATGAGCAGGGAAGTAGGAATGGGTAGAGGAGTAAAGAGAGTGGATAGGACGGGAGACTGGGAGTAGGCAAGAGGTTGACCCAGGATCGGAGTGGGGAGATGATGAACAGGGAAGTAACGTACGGGGGAGGGGCTAAAGAAGAGAGAAGGAAGTTATGAGAGGAGTAAGAAGAGGGTAGAGGGGAAGATTGGGCTCTATTCTAGGCGTTTTATATCGTCATATTATTGATATTTTTGGTACCTGAAGAAGTAAAGGGTAGGATGGGGTATTTCGCTCGCAACCCACATAGCATTGTATACATGTTGTTCCAG
The DNA here is from genome assembly GCA_946894065.1 of Acleris literana. Classification (NCBI taxonomy): domain Eukaryota; kingdom Metazoa; phylum Arthropoda; class Insecta; order Lepidoptera; family Tortricidae; genus Acleris; species Acleris literana. The sequence continues at coordinate 8,053,383 of OX335695.1, read as the reverse complement.
GTCGTCGCTGGGCACGTCCCCGACGCTGGGCTCCTCGTGCGGCTCGGTGCCGCAGTCGCTGCCCACCTTCCACCACCCCAGCCACGGGCTGCTGCGCGAGAACCACTTCACGCAGCAGGCCTACCACAAGTACTACTCGCGCTGTCTCAAAGGTAACACATTTATTATTTGATTTTTATTACTAGCTATTGTCCGCAGATTGTCCGCGACTATGTTACTCTGTGATAGATAATATGAAAGTATTTTCAAAATTGGTCCAGCGGTTTTGAGTTAATTGGTATCAAACAAAAATACAATAACCGGTCAGGTGTTAGTAGGACTCGCGTATCGAGGGTTCCATACCGCCCCACAGAAAGTTATTTTTTTATTATTACGATTTGATTTCGATTTCGAGTCGACGACACCTTATTTTACGCACCGGTGGGGTCGCACCTTAAGGTGCTTTAAAATTAAGCCTATTACTTAACTAGTCGTGGTAATATTTTTAATGATTGGGTGTTTGAACAGAACGCAAGAAGCTCGGCATCGGCCAGTCTCAAGAGATGAACACGCTCTTCAGATTCTGGTCGTTCTTCCTGCGAGACCACTTTAACCGGAACATGTACAACGAGTTCAGGTGAATATACTGTAACATGTTGCATATCTTTAACACTACTTAAAAGTAACACAACAATTTTAGTTACTACAAAAAAAAATGGATGAGGCTTTTGTACCTAACTGTATGTTTTCTGTAAGACACAAAAAAAAATGACCATTTTGTTACCAAGAAATTGTATAGGATTTTGGTAACACAATTAGTTTTGTTCATACGGAAGGAAGGATTAAATATGGCAGTCGCTAATCAACGTACCAATTTAGCTCGAATGTGAAAAGTGTTAAAAAGAGCTTCCGTAATGACAGTACGTTATACACATCAAGAAATTCCAGGGATAAAAAAAGTCCTTGCATTATGTAGCTCCCGAAAAAATATGCGTTTTATGAGTTTTATGCCTATGTCTATCTATGGCTCCCAAACGTAATGAACAGATCTCAATATGTTTATTTTTTTAAAGCTGTTTTACTGCAATGATTCTAAGCTATATTTGATAGGTAGAATTTTGGTTTTTAAATTTTGAATTATATAAAAACCAATGTTTTTTTTGTCTCAGGACGCTAGCGAACGAGGACGCGGCCGCGGGCTTCCGCTACGGGCTCGAGTGCCTGTTCCGATTCTACTCGTACGGACTTGAGCGCAAGTTCCGCCCCGAGCTGTACCAACACTTCCAGCACGAGACCGCCGTCGATTACGAGCGAGGTAGGCTAACGTGTGGTACGACTTTATCGTATTTATCACAACTGTGAACTACTTTAATTGAAAGATTTTCAAAATTTTGATAATAAATATTTTGAATTCCTGTTTTGTTACCAAATTAAATAGGTATATGAATAAAAAAAAAATTGTTTGATATTTTGATTTTTTGTTGTTATCTAAATTCACAAGTGTATATTAGTATCGTTAGGGATTTTACAAATTTTTATATAAATATTTTGAGGTCCTGTTTTGTTACCAAATATATTTAAAAAAATATATATTTATGCTAAATATTTTGAGTTCCACTTTTGTTCTCTAAATTCAGAAGTGTAACTAAGGATGTTTAAAAATTTTGTTGTTAATATTTTGAGGTCCTTTTTGTTACCAAACTTCATATGTTTGGTAACGAAACAGTAAGTGTCATAAATATTTTGAGTTCCAGTTTTGTTCTCTAAATTCAGAAGTGGAACTAAGGATGTTTAAAAATTTTATAGTTAATATTTTGAGGTCTTTTTTGTTACCAAACTTCATATCTTTGGTAACAAAACAGGAAGTGTCATAAATATTTTGTGACATTAGGAAAGTTGCCATTTTTTTCATAAACCGGAGTCAATATTTTAAAAATTGCTTTTTACGTTTTGTTACATAGAATTACGTTCTTTTTAAGATGTGTTATAACTATCGTGACAACAATTTTACGTATTGACATGTTAGTGTTTAGGTTCTCAGAGTTAAAACAAAATTAAACAATAATAATTCTGCTCGTAGGTCAACTCTACGGCCTGGAAAAGTTCTGGGCGTTCCTCAAGTACTACAAGCACGCCGGCTCGCTGCAAGTCGAGCCCAAGCTTCAGGGCTACCTCGCCAAGTTCAAGAGCATCGAGGACTTCCGCGTGCTCGAGGTGAGTGCCACAGGCTCGGCGGATCCAAGGGGGCTGGGCAGAGACGAGGCTTGACGTAAAGGGTCATCCATAAATGGGGTTAATCGGGAGGGTAACACCATCTGACATCGTTTGAGTAAGGAGATTCGTTACGTCACGTGTTTAAATGTAATAAAAATCGACTCTGCTTGTTTTGAAGTATTTAAACTTTGCTATTATCATATTCGACCAGTTTTCCCGGTTAAGACAGATGAATTTCCAAAAGTCTATAAACGCATTTTTTTTTTTTTCAAAAACAAAAATAAGTCTGCGTAGAATTGATTATGTTCAATGTTTAAACCTTTTCGCCGCCATTGACTTGATATAAAGTCAGTACATTTCGTGCCCCACACGCCATGACTTCATATCAAGTCGAGACAATGCAAAATAGACCTGAGGCCCTACTTTGAAAATCGAAGTTCGTAGTTACGTTAGCTCCATCCCTGTCACTCGTCACTCGAGACTAAATCGAGAGAAAGAGATAGAGCTAACGTAACTTCGAACTTCTATTTTCAAAGTAGGGCCTCTGAGTATTTGAGACGTAAGGTTGAAGTTAGCTGTGTTTTTTAACGTGTCAGGACGACTTTTGTATCAAGTCAATAGCGGCTTAAAGGTTAAGGTAGTTGTCGTCCATGTGGCGTTCGTTTGTTCCCACGTGTATAACGATGAGCCGTCCCCCCAGCCGCAGCTGAACGAGCTGCTGGCAGCGCACGGGCCGGCGGCGCCGGGGCGCGGGCCGCACGCGCGCCCCTACGACCGCCACCGCTCCGTGTCCGAGAGCGAGCGCAACCAGGCGCAGCGCGCCTTCAGGTAACGTATTCACAGGACACACCCAACCACCCAATAATACCACATTACTGCATATATCAAAACTGAACTTGGTAACACAAAAGGAACTTTTCATACAAATATTTCGAGACACATTAGGATATTATTCTATGTTTTTATTATTGCTTAATTTCGTGTACCCTACCTACACGGCTTTTTTTTTAAATTGGGTTTGTCCCAACCACTCTATAATACCACGTTACTGCAAATATCATGGCGAGTATTAGTTAGCTATATACGAGTCCAGCAACCGCCCTTCCAGGCCGACGTTTGCGTATTGTGTACTACTTTTCTGACAATGCAACAAAATATAATACAATTGCTTATTTATATTTTAAGAACAGTATCAAAACTACATTCGGAAAAAAATGGCCGCCATCAGTATCGACTTTTGAATTGTAGGTATTTTGTATTGTATACTCAAAAAGAGACGTACTTATACACTGAGACAATCAAAATTCTCATTCAGATACAACTTGTAATATCTTTTTCAATATTTGTATTTTTACACGCGCGTGTCATCAAATGTTTTTAACGTGTGGCGGATAATATGCTATGCGTGTCATCATATTCTATGGCACCGTCCTAAAAGAACGCGACTGCGCGATCATCGCAAGTTCGCGCGACTGTTTATATGACAGTTTACATACAAACAGTCGCGCGAACTAAAGATGATCGCGCAACCGCGTTCTATTAGGACGATGCCTATGGCGTATGGCACGCCTGGCGTGTCATTAAATAATTGTTCGCCGCCACAACCAAAAGTTTTCGAAAATGGAAGACGCAACGAATCGGTTAATAATACGCTATCGTCCCTGCAGCCGGCCGACGCCCCCGAGCAGCACCAGCACCAACCGCGGCCGTGCGGGCTCGTGCGGCGCGCAGAGCGTCGTCGCCAACGCCCGGCCTCGCCGTAAGTTCACCAGCATATAATAGACACAGCATTGTTTTAAATATTTTTCTACATGAAATAAACCCAATTATACTTATTTTCTATAATTATCCGTCACAATTTTTTCTTAGGCAAAAGCTTCTAAGGAGACCTGGCATGGTCCTTTGATGGAAAAAATTGATAACTATAGCCTGTGTCAATTGAAATTGCCAAAGATGTAAACAACTGTTTGAGGCATAACAAATCTTAAAATAACGCATAATTGATAATTACTTCATCTTAAACTTAATGTGAAAGTAAAGACCAAGTGTATAAATCACTGCTTGCTTGATCTTTAAAAGCACGTGATTATCTAGTAATAATGGTAAATTGGTTCGTTTGGTTGTGTTTACGTCTTTGCCAATTTCAAATGACATGATGTTTCGTGATTTAAGCTGTCTCTGTTAATCTTAAACAATTCATAACTGGTTGTTTCTCTTCCACAGCGACCCCTAAATCAAAGCCTGACCCCGTGCCCCCAACCGAGCTGAAGTCGGTCGCCGCGAAAACGCAGTGATACCTGTACATAACCAAACGCTTCACAGTGGACTTATAAATTATAATGCATTTTTTTAATTAATGAATTAGTGCCGAAGACACTGCGTCGTTCATAGTGTTTTTTTTTAAATAAGCTGGAGTGTAGTGTTGCCGGTTTATAAATGCGGTTTGGAGCATCGGTCTCTGGAATTGCAGGCTGCATGGTGTATAGAGCCTAGGTAAGGGTTGCACTTTTGTTTCAGATTTATTTATTAGTATTTATACGGCGATCTAGCGCTTATTGATATACCGGAATTTAGATACCCAAGGAATTTGCAGGCTATAAAATTTTATTTCCCCCTTTTTTATGAGATTCAACATATAATAATTATGTTACTAACAATTATATAGTCGTTTTTCTCTTTAAAAGATACACCGAAAAACCCTGCAGTAAATGTTTTTATGTGTTCATTTATCAATTTAGAGATATTAAAATAGCATACAAAGCAGTTTTAATTTAACAGTTATTTCAGACGTTGCTAGCTTGATCAATTCGTGCGGAATGGCACTTCTTTTTTTGTTACCGAAAACGTATGAACTTGGTAACACAAAAGGAACTTTTCATACAAATATATCGAGACACACTAGAATATTCTTTTATATTTTTATTATTGCTTAATTTCGTGTACCTCCTACCCACATGGCATTTTTTTTAAATTGAGTTTGTCACTTTAAGGCCAAATTTTTTGAAATGCTCAGTTTTAAGTTTAATAAAAAAAACGTTTATCTCGTTTGTTCTAATGTCGTGTTTGGTTTGTTGCAGCTTGTACGCATTGACAATAAACGACGCTCCGCGCAGTTGCCTCGGCTGACTACGGCTTGTAGAGTAAGCGGTTAAGCATCTAATATTCTATTAAAAAAAACATACATATATTATATTTTTGACATTGTACCATATTCGAGCCGAACTTCAAATTGCAGTCACCTTAGTTATATTCATTTTCCTAGCATATAATTAATAATATATAAATTTTTAATAAGTTTTTTTTCGCTTGTGTAGGTAAGGTTTTTTTTCATGGCAACACCTAGCCGTGGGTCCGTTTTCGTTGGCAGGTTTTTTAGGTACTTCGGATCTCGGTTTTTAGGTTCTTAAGGAACGAATGTAAAACCTGTACAGTTGTTGTTGATATTTCGCTAATAGTCAAATTGATATTAGTTTAAAATAGTCTGTGGAAACGAAATTGTAAAAATGTCAAGACTGGCTGCATGTTTAATAGCGGGAATAATGCTTTTAATGTAGTCGGAGATTTAAAAAAAAAGTGTGGATTTCTAATGTATATTTGACTTTGAGTTTTGAAAGCAGACCCTGAAAGATTTAATCATCGATTGATTTTATGTGATTTATCTGAGTTGGTAACGGATTCGTTATACTTTTCCCAATTAAAGGACAAACAAAGTTTTGAATACAGAATCAATCACGCATTCGTTACCGGCTGTTAAGTGACATGTATTTGTGTATATAAATTAATATTAATTCATGATTTACATCGTAACACTTGGCAAGTTTAGGTAACGCAACGGGATATTTTCCATTGCGTTACCGGCATCGGCTCAGATAATTTCAGGATGTATCGTTTGTAAGTGTTCCACGATGACGATTTTTCCGGTTCTGCCAAATAAGTACTGCCACTTTATATTTGTATGACACAACTGAGCACACATTTTTGTTTAGACATAACACGGTATAATATGAAATAGCACCATGTATCTACGTAATGAAGTGCGTATGTATATAATAATAATAAAAGTGTTAAATATTTTAATCGTGCTATTTTCTATTATATATTAAATTAAAATGCCAATTTAATGTTTGTGTAAAGCATTTTATGATATATATAAACGATGTTATATTGGCATTTGTAGGCAATTTATACCAACTAGTGACTTACAAAGACTCGATTTAATTTTGCAATTTTAAGTAATTGAACTTTCAGATTTTTTTTACAGGTTTTGTAATCTTGAAGCAATTCTCTGTTCTAATATCAATTATCATACATAACTTCAGATTAGCAATAAACAATATTTCTGCTAGACAGTAGTTGGTACAAGAATGTCTAAGATTCGGGAAATAATGTAATAAAAATTAACTTGCTCAATAATCTTGGACGATGGAAAATGACGCGACGGAAACTAGTGCGTTATCCTATTTGAAAAATAACGGGTTTTATTTTCCGAAATGTTCGTTGGATTTGTATGTAAGCGTAGTCATATAATTTTAACGGTGCCTTCTAATTGTGTGGAAACAAGATTTTTTATCATGCTAAATGACTTGTATTAATGCAATAATTATTATTATAACTTCGCTTAGAAGCTCGCTGCATAGTCCGGTTATTGAAGTCACTAATTCAACGAATATAACAACAAAGATTTCTAGAACCATGTCCTAGCCTTCGCATGAGACTCGCTGTAAATTTCATACAAGGGAAGTAAAGGTAATGTCTTCGTGTGACGATGAAAATATTAGTTGTTATTGAGTGTGTATTTTGTGCGGCCTCAACTGCAGCTAGTAATAATCTTCATAGCGTCTGTTTTCTTCCAATTTAGTTGTGACTGACCTAGAACAGTAATGCAGACTTATGCAACTAACTATTCGATCCGGATAACGCACTTGCGTCCTAGAACTTAAAAAAAAACTGTATAGAGCACTTAATCCAGGTGTGTGCGATGCTATTATTTTTTTCTTAGTTTTTAAGTGTGCTTTTTTTAAGACGGTATGTTTTGCACGTCTAACTTATTTTTGTCGGTGGATGAATTTTAGGTGGAAGGTAAGTGTTGCCGTTTAAACTGCTGGGGAAGATAAGTTTGTCGTGTGGGGTGCGTTAGTCTTTATATAGCAATATTAAGTTACCCGTGTGACGGGATGCACTGTTTTTATTTTCAACCGGTGGCTGCGCACCACACAGCCGTTGTTATTGGGATATTCATTAGTCATGAGAATAGAATATTGTATTGTTTATATGAACTGTTAGGGTCGTATTAATAAGCTCGGCTAAACTTGGCTGAGGTTCCCATCTCAAGATATTTCAGAAATGTCAGTTCTTTAAGACGGGCATCTCAACAGAGATTAGTTTATAAAAATGGCCGTAATTTTCCAAAATCGATTTTTATTATTCATGACTTGAATTTTCTTATAAATAACGGTGAAAACATACTATAATTATTCGTATATAGTCGTACGTCTAGACAAAGCTTTGATCGCTTCTTATTTTAAATAGTTCCTATATTATAACGTCACGGCACAGAAATCGTATCCAAAAAAAAATAGCGAAATTTTAAAAGCTCTCCGTGTATTGTTTAGCAATAATAATTAAGCGAATTAGATTTAAATTGCGCACTTTAGCTTAAATCGTGGTGAATCGGTTTCTGTGTCCCCCGTCGCCGCCCCGCGACTCGTTAGCGACGAAGCTGTCGAAGTGCCTTCTCAAATATATCATAACTGCCGCGTCTGGATGTTTTTGCGTTCTACCCTTTATTAGTCATCACTTAAAGGTCCAACATGTTTATTTTCACGCATTTTTTTTCTATATTGACCGCCGAGTCACCTACGTTAATAATTAGTAACACAAAAGAGTTGTCATTACAATTTAGAAATGAGCGTTTTTTTTGTGACTGTACGTACTTGAAATTGGAATTTAAAGATAAAAAAGAAAAACTTAAAAAAAATTATTATCACATCATATCACCGGATAAACGTTCACTGTTCCACATTGACGCGTTATCCCGGCATTGCAATATACTATTAAAATTTCGCCATGTTTACTTCAATTTAATTTGCTTCATTTGTACAAGAATTATCACAGTAACACAATGTTAACTTAATTTTCATTTTGTTACCATAATATCTTGGACTCTTTAAGGTGACTGTCGTCTGTCTAGCGAAACCTTAGATCCCAAATTGGAATCACATGGCAATAAAGTCGTATTAAGTATTTATAACTGTTCCAAGTTCGAGGTTAGGTTTGTAGTGTTCTTTATACTCAGCTTCAACGCTTGTGGGTCGCGCCGGCAGCTACCCTTTCATTTACCGTCCCGTAGCTGGAGGGAGTTAGATTAGTTTTGACCAAGTAAAGTTATCGACTAAAACTTAGTTTGAAGCGGTCGCTAGCTAGTAAAAGTGGGCATTTGAACGAGGAGCTAAATTCCAAAAAAAAACTAAAGTAACGCAAAGGGGAAAAGGTAACGAAACGGAAATAATTCTTGTAAATTATTTCGGTTTTGTTACTTTGTTAATATTATTCCTATTTTCTTAAATATTATAACCGTATTTTTTACTTGTTTTTTGTGCAAAAGAAATTTAAAAAATGAAAATTAACCATAGCATTTTTTTAATAAAGCAACTGTAGACACAGTTGTCCAATATAATTGTAGTTACTAGTTGCTTTGGGTTAGAAATTTGACACGATAAAACTACACGAGTGGAAATACATTTAAAAAGCTCTGCAACATTGGGCATGCAATCGATATAAAAAAAAATCGTCATCGAACCACAAATTAAATATAATATCGTCCGTTTACTTTCTCAACCTCGTATCTGATCGAATATAGATAGGAAAAGCATTCATGTTCCCTAAAGACTAAATACTATTTTCCTATCTAACTATTCGATCACATACGAGGTTGAGACAGTGATGGGACGATATAAAACTCAATACTTTAGCTCCTCGTTCAAAAACTGATTAAACACTTAAGTCTTATGACATCCTATTGTTAAGTTGTTTTAATTATTGTTGCTATTTTTCGTTCGAAAGAACGCCAAAGGAGACGATGTAAGTAATGCTGAGTTGCTGTTAAGTAAATCATAGGGTTACTGTATAAATGAAAAATATACAAAAAAAAATATCTTGCTATGTTTAAGTGATATTGTATGTACATTAACGTTTTAGGGACTAACTTTGGATTTTTTTCATTTTACTCGTGCGGAAATAAAGTGCGTTGTACGCTCGTCTGTTCATTCGATGTATGTTTAATATGTACTGATGGTTTGGTAAAATTAAACTATTTTGGCGCGTAAATCAAAATTTGATAAAAAAACTAGTTTTTTTAACTTCTCATATTTAGAAATTAATACCTTTTTTTTAAAATAGTTTTCAACCAAATTCTTGCCACATACCTCATAAAAAAGCTTCATAGATTTATAAAAAAAAGGTTGCCTTGAAAATAAAAAATAAATACGAATTAGTTCGATGTAGCGTAAAGTATGGTTTAGTTAGATACTGTAACTTAGTCCGTATATCGATCGTTAGCTGCATGTTATTTCATGTTATATACTTTTCAGTAAGGGCCAGTAAACTAATGGTGCTCCCACACTGCGGTTATCTAGCATTATGAAATAGTTTTTGGCATGGCAACATTCTTAAATTAAGTAGAATGTTGTAATGTTATGAAATGTTTCACAACGTTATTTAACTATAGCCGTTGTCTAGGAGCACCATTAAAACATTTTCACGGTAATGTTCATGAAGGGTTAGCTGGAAGAGATCCCTTAAAGGGATAAGTTCACCTTTGTACATCCTTTTTTTGTATTGATTGTAATGTTTTGGTTTTTCTTTTGTACAATACTGTTTACATACCTACATATGTGGTCGGCAACTATAGGCGTCTTGCTCTAACATACGAAGTGAGTGTAGGACGGCAATTAATGTTACGCTCGTGCATGGTCACTTTATAAAAAAAAAGGATCATTACGGTGCACTAACACGGGCAATTAATTGAGAAATAATTGCCCGTCAACAGTACGGACGTCTCATGCTATCACACCAAATGAAAGTAAGACAGGTGACGGCGGACAATTACTCAAAAAAAACCCGTGTGAGTGCAGCTTTAGTGAGTTTTACCAGACCAGAGAGGCCCTAATTTGAAAATCGAAGTACGAAGGTACATTAGCTCCATCCCTGTCACTCGTCATTCGAGAGAAAGGGATGGAGCTAACGTAGCTTCGAACTTTGATTTTCAACGTAGGGCAACACTCATTTTGACAGCTGTCATTACATAAGTCGAGTTAGCAGACGACATGGCCGCGCGCCACATCCGGTCGTTCTGTAACATAGTTTAGTGTCCGAAACGGTAGTCATCCTAGAACTTGTAATTAATTAAGAACATGTTTTTTAAGAATGCTTGCTGTCGTCCGCCGCGGCAGTGTGAAACATGGTGTAAGTTTTATTTGTAATTTTCACAACGATTCGGTATTTGTTTGTTTCTTTTTTATTTCCTATTCTGCACCGCTGTCGCTGCGACGATCCATATGGCTGTAAGTTATACATTATATACATATTATTATTATATTGATAAAATAAATTAATAATAAAAGCAATGAGTGGTTTTTTTTCGGTTCCTGATTTGACACCATATAAGTCGCCAGCAATAATGTATTATACAACACTTGGCGCTAAAATATTCGACACGTTCTTATAGAGTCCAACCAGCGAGTGGTGACACAAAAAAATGCGGCAAATTCAATCATTTGCTGATAACACGAAATGCATAGCGACTGGATAGGTTCTCATAATTATTGTGACAGTTGTTTGATTGGTAAAAGTGTTGCCATATGAAGAATTTGAGAAAAATGATTGTTTTACTATCAACTTGCTGGGGCACGTTTTATAAAGCTACAAGTTACAATTTTACAGGTCTAAACTGGCAACACTGCTCAAATGGCTGGTCGTCAATGGTCGAGGTTGTGTCAAATGGAAACTTGTAACCTGTAAATTGTAATTTGTAGCTTTATAAAACAGGCCCCTGGTCGGACTACCTCTCTCTAGTAATAGCCGTGTTCGATATTTTTGCGTCCACGCAACTAGAAAACCAAGAGACGCTCGGGCTGAAAACGAATTTTCCCCAAAGGTACAGTTAAGGACTTTAATTGTTATGCCATTGTGGAACCCTGTCGCATAACGTTAATCATTCATTTAAGCGTAATTTCTGTCATTTGGGTTGACGCTGTCATTATGACAGGGTTCCATAGTGGCATATCAATTAAAGTCCTTGACTTACCAACTTAACAGATCGATTTTTCGCCCCCGTAAACCCCTATATTACAAATTTCATTGAAATCGAGCCGTTTTCGAGAATGTGATTAGTGATTACAAGTACCTTACTTACATAAATGCGAAAATTAGTGTGTGTTAGTTTGTTACTCCTTCACCAATCGCTGGACGGATTTGGGTGATATTGGAATGGAGATAGTTTAACACAGGCTACTTTCATCCCTGAAAATTGTAAAGTTCCCGAGGGAATAACAATAATCGAAAACTACGAAAGCTAGTATGTATTATACAGTGGTGGCCACATAATTAGGGACACTTGTTTTTTCGCCATACAATTGCCTACAAATATGACTTTTGAATTTTGACCACTAATCAAAAAGTTCTCGACCAATTTTATTGCTAAATACATTTTACTTTACATAATTTACTAAGGTTTAAACTGATGTACAGTGAACTAATATTAAAAACGGACCCTTATATTTTATAAGGATTTAAAAACTAAGTGCTGACGCGTCCATACAAAATTCTATTTATTTTTTCAAATCCTTATAAAATGAAAGATCCGATCTCAACAGAGATAAATTGTACATACATTTAAACTTTACTTCATTAGTTAACGATAAGTGTAACTGAAAATATAATTGGTTAAGAACTTTTTGATTGGTTGTCAAAATTGAAAAGCCATATTTGTAGGCAATTGTATGGGAAAAAAACAAGTGTCCCTAATTATGTGACCACCACTGTATATATATATACAAATAATGGTTGTTAAGTAGTATAGGATATAGAGGAAACAGATCTCTTGTTGGCTCTTCCAAGATTATTGGCACCATAAACTAAAATGCATGCTATAAAATTGGTTTTATGATTGAAAATGATAATTTGATCCAATTTTAGATAAAAAATACTGCTTTTAAAAGGGGTTGCCATTATATTCTTTTGCCAAGTTGTTTGAAACTGTTTCAAATCATTACACACAGAAAATCAGTATATATATGTTTTCTAGCACCGAGACGGACAAAGATTATTTTTGTTTCCTGGAAATAATAAGTACCCAAAGAAACATTGAATGGAGTCGCCGGCCAAAGCTATATTTGAACCTTTAGTTCTTAAACTCTGATCAGTAGTATATCTACTGCATTTCTTAGTAAATGCCGGGTTCAGGTGTGTGTTGAAAGTGTCAAGCTGACCCTTCTCCACTAAATACGGTTTGGCTAGCTTCGCTTATTTTAAGTTTTATTTGAATTAATGGACTTTAGGAATGCATTCTTGTGATGGTGCGTTTAGACCAAATGAAATAATGCTTTAAAACATGTATTATCTTTAGATTCATCAAGAAAACAAGTGATGATAAAATAATTATAGTATAGTATGCACAGAAGTCTTTGGAGATAATGCGTAGAATTGTCGATCATTTGCATTGCATCGGAATAATTACGACATGACAGAATAGATCGTAGATAACGTCAATGAGATAACGCCTGACTAACGTTTGGCCCATGTAAGGGACGCATTTATACCTTAGAGCGAGAAACATATTATTGTATCTTACTCTTACGGATTATTCTGTCCCTTACTTACGCTGATAATTGATGCTCATATACTTATTTTATACTAACACCAATGGTAAAGTAATTCATAGAATAACATAGAAAAATATTAAAATACATTTGGAAATAAATAAACCACATGAAACATCCTAAATATGCGCTATGCGACCTTATTAAAATAATTATTTTCAAGCTGGCAGCTAACCTCTTACCTACATTAACTACAGACAAATAAATAAGTACAATATTTAGTCATTGTCAAAACTGATTTTTAAATTTGTCAAATGTGAAGTGATGTAACGTGACATTGACATACTCTGGACAGATTAACTTCAGATTTAACAATAATGGAATAGTGGATCTGTTACACGGTATTTATAATTGGATTTATATAGATTGGCTAAAAATTAAATACATCGTTCCACCCAAAGAATGAATTAATAAATAGTATATTTGACTCCATAAGCATTAGAAAACGGAAGTCATCCACAAACCTTACGTAATATTTTGTCTATGGGGTAAGGTATCCAATTTGTTTGAAGATTAATTAATTAATTAATTTATGTTGGAAAGAAAGTATTTCTTTCTCTTGAACCAAGTTTCTTTAGCATTTTAATGGCACCTATACAGAATATTAGTTGATCATTTAGAGTATGCCTTGGACTACGCTTTGTTTAAGAAAGTTGGCCTCTGGACGTCTATGGTTACAAATTATACCTGGCAACATTTAGCGTCACGAGATAGCGATAAGTCGATATTATCATCGAGTAGTGTAGTATGCATTAATTTTTATACAACATTTTTCCCGCGGATGTGTTAGCGCGGGATTGTTATTCTTTTGGGGATAGTTTAACCCCTTTCTGATTTCATCTTCTACTCGTTCATGTGTTTTAATTGCACTGGTGTAAAAGTTACTACTTACATCTGATTACTTGGCCTTTGCAAATTTGGTTCTGGTAGTGAACAAATATGATAATGTATCTCCATACTTTATACAACAACACATTTTCAGGGAAAATGTATGTCGCATATGGTTATTTTTGTGTAACAAAACTTGTTAAGCTAGATAACTTTTTATTTGATATGAGTGATAACTTTTTTTGTAGAATCTATGTTTCTATAATGTTCATAAGTCTGAGTTATTTGCTCTAATAACCTCACTTTACTATTTCAAACTTTTGAGACCCCATTTCTACACTATGCTTTTTTTTGTAATCTACGAGTAAGATTGATGCGAGCAAGCTAGTTATGAACCATGTCAAATATAGCTGATAGCGCTTGTAGTTGCTATGAGAAAACAGTTGCGACATACAGAAAGACAGACACCAAAGTCTCGCCATAAGAGTTCTTATTGTACCATTCTGCTACAGATCCCTAAAAATGGATTTTTATATTCCAGTTCTGGTCCTTTGTTTTTTTTTTAATTTATTACCTGTATTAAAGTACACTTTCTTTCAAAACATTCTTCGCCAAACTGCGGTAACAGTTTGTTGGCGAATTTAATAACTCTCTTAGGATATCTACTGTGTACCTACTTAAATTAATTTAAAAAATAAATAAATTACTTAATCTAAAATCCATGCTTACTTACTACATACATGTTACTTTACTTTTAGATTTTTATTAGGTTTTTTCTGCACATCGTAGTAATTTAAGATTTTAAAATTATTTACGTAATCCTCATTAACAACGCAGCGAATCCAAAACTAATAAGGATCAGGGCTTGGGAACAGTTTGAAAAATACCGGTTAACTATGGTTCTTAATCAGGTTTTTCGTAAATACTCGCTCAGAGTGGAATCAATTATGATCGCTGGGATTAACCTGGTATTTTTGGTTTTTGATTCTTCCTGCAGTTGGATGGCATGGCGACTAAAGTGATAAGGCCGGTTTGACTTCAAGCTGAGCAAGTGAAAATGTAACTAAAAAGCTAGCTAAAATGGTAGAAAAGACGAGAAAACGATGGCGCTGCGAACAAAATTGTGAGCGAAATTAATAGTTTTATTAAGCTCTTTGATCAGAACCGAAATAATGCCGATTCTGTTCAAGCGGAATCGAAATGAAAATGCTCTATTTGAAATGCACCTACGGCGTTCGTGACGAGCTGGTTAAAAAAAATATACCAAGTTTCCGATACCTGATAAGGATATAAAAATGGGGATTGAATGATATGCCCTCGAATTTGGGCGAACCAAAACCAGAAACGTTGCCAAAAAAAAATAACAGTGCACTTCGTGCACCAAGAGATATTTAAGAGGACATTGCCTTTTATATATATAGATTATAACAATATGGGTATCAAATGAAAGCTATTAAATAGCCTAATTCAAATATATATACATTATAATACTTTTATGCTACTATTTTGACAGGAAAGTCAAAAAAATACGTAAATGTTAAGTAATAAACTCCTTTCGCTAGAAAGAGAGTTTAGCTTGTAATTTGTCACTTGTAGCTTCGCGTCATTAAAAATTTAAGCTCCAGAGCTCATATATTGCTTAGTAATAATTAATTAAACCACTATTTTATTAATAAAAACTAAAAAGAGTTAAATAAATTAAATTATTAAAAATAAACAAATAACCCGACTGCAATAAAAAGATAACTGAATAGCGAGAAACAAGCTCTATAATCTATAGAAAATTGTAAGAGCATGTACTTATTCATATTTATAGGGTGCGCCAAAGTTCATATAAAATTGCAAATTAGATTATTGGAACTCCGAAAATGTATCTCATATAATTTTACAACCTAATGATCACTCTTCATAATCTTCATAATATTGTTTAATACCAATGATAGGAACTTATAATCATCTGAACTTATAACGCCAATATTCATGGAACCGTACACTTTTCAGAATTTCTTAAATATCTTACGTGTAGATAAATTTAGGTTAGGTTAGTTTAGATTTATAACAATCTAAAAAAAGTAACAGGTTTGAAAAAAATGCATTATGAGTTGCGATGATTATGACTTAAAAAAGTATGAACAAAAAAGTATAAGCAAAAATTTTCGAAGAAATGATGAGTATAGACACAAATCGTTATTTGTATAAAAAAATCTAAAGACCAATTTTATATGAGCCAATATGGACCCATATTTATAACAATTTAAATTTAACTTGAATATTGGAAAAGGTATTGCAGGTGGGGACAAGCAATGAATTTCAAAGCTATTTCTTGAAAAAAAATAACATTTGGACTAGCTTGCCCCGGCCTGGAACACCTTTTCCAATATTCAAGTTAAATTTAAATTGTTATAAATATCAATAAGTACATGCTGTTACAATTTTCTATAGATTATAGAGCTTGTTTTTCGCTATTCAGTTATTTTTTTATTGCAGTCGAGTTTTTTGTTTATTTTTAATAATTTAATTACATTTGTATCAAATCTGTACGATTATTCCTCAAAAATGTATTTCTTTTACAATCGACTAATTACTCGACTGATTAGTCGATAAAACACGCACGCCAAATGTTGCCAGACGTGCTCTGGAAAAAAATTACATCACCATTTCATGGCAGGCGTTTGACGCATTTGTTAAAATTTCGACTTTTCGTGACAGCACGTCATTTTCGACATTTGATTGATAATTTTCTAAAGATCCATCAAATTAGTTTGTTTGAAAGTCAGTTTAGGTGCGAAATGTTATTATTTCAATACGTTTATAGTTTTAATACGATGTGATTTAGTGGGTACCATTTTAGGTTGTGTCAAGGTAGTCCATTATGACTGCCCAGAAGTGTGTAGTGGAAGGCTGTAACTTGGAGTACGACGTTGTTTGCAGCTTTTCCTTCTACAAGTAAGTGTTTTCCCGCCATTACTTTGATTATAACTTGATTCTGTAACTTTTTCACATTTGGATGATTTAGCTGTATGAATTGCTTGACCTCGAAATGAATTCAATATGAGCACGGTTTCACAGCTACTCCGTAATCCGTATGTGTTTTGGTTCGTATTGGATAACGCTATCGCTAAAATGTGAACGTAACGTACATTTCTGCTTTCGTTGTTTGCTTTCTATGTATATGAAATATTAATCATAGCAGGCTTATTCACTATTTTTGAACAAAGTAATAGTTATGTGTTTTTATTGTGATTTCGTGATAAGGGAACGTTTTACGGTTTTATTATTATTTTAAGTTGTTAATGAGTTAATGTTAGTTAGTATTATCAAGATTTTCAGCTCATTTAACAGTATATAATCATCTCTTGTTATTCAACATAGCTAGTTCTTTTAGGTTATTGAAAATTGTAGTTTGGTTTTGTATTGAATTAGAAGCAATGGAAAATTGATTATGAATGGATGTTCAATTGAGCCATTATCAATTAAGGTTCCCTTGCATTCTCCACTGTGGAGTTTCACAATAGAATGTTTGATATTGTAGTATTTTGAGTTTTTTAGTTTTTTTTTACTTATGGGTCAATCAACTATTCTTTGTACATTTAAGTATGGGTGATTCCACAGGCGTTTCAACCGCCGTCAGTCCGCTGTCATAAATATTGAAAGAATAAGCTACACCAAGCAGCTAACATTCACACAGAGCTACTGTTATCGTAATTCTTGCCACAACTGATCAAATTTTATATATATTATTGCCTATTTCCTAAATACTTACTACAGCGGACCGACGGCGGTTGAAATGCCCGTGGAATCACCCATATGTCTTAATTATACAACACTGTTAAACCAAAGCCCGGTATAAACTATATTTTTTAATTAATAGATTTATTGTTAGTACAAGTGAAATTAAGCTATCCAAATCAGAATAACATTTATAGCCAAAATACTGGTAACTTAGGGGACAAACCACTATTTTCATACAAAACTGGGGACTCTATGGTCCACTAAGTTATCAGTGAAAGAAGAAATTTTAATTGTTTATTTAATATATTTACGGGTTCATAGAATTCACTGTTTATCTGTGTAATAAAAACACGCAATGTTTTAAAGAAAACCCATTTAGTTTTTCTTTATACTTAAAAGTCTTACAAACTTTAAAAAAATAGTGTACAAAGAATAGTTGATTGACCCTTATACTCCATTTTTTTTGGTTTTTAGCAAACAAATATACCTGTTGTGATCTCTTCGTGTGAGTTTCACGGAAGTTATATGTTTAAAATATCTGTGTTCTGCCTATAGGCTGACTAATTATATTACGTTTTTTTTTACATTTAGTTATGGACCAAAAAAATGGAGTGTAGGTTAAAAAATTAATATCAAAAATTATTTTCTAAAACCACCAGTGGGGGATACTAGGGGAAGTTTATTCACAAAGGCTCATTTAAATGTCCATGTAAATGTTAAGTGGCGGTTCTAAACATTGGCCCATCATGGGCCAGCATAGGGACGGAGTAATGCATAAGAGTGAGATGCAGGAATATATTGCTCGCTCTAAGGTGTAAATGCGTCCCTTACGTTGGCCCATGACATTTTATAGGACAAAACTTTTTTGATTGGCTGTGTAAGGAGCCTGGTGTGGTTTACATACAGTTAAAGACGTAAAAAAACAGAGTGAATGTCCTTAATAAGGGTTGACTTATTCTATTTAGTAGTATAAAACTTTCACTACCACACTACCACTTTCACTATCATTGGTTTGTTTGTTTTGACGACACGTTGGCCTAGTTGGTAGTGACCCTGCCTACGAAGCTAGCGATCCTAGGTTCAAATCCCAGTAAGGGCAGATTTTTGGGTGATAAGCGTGAATATTTGTTCCCGACTCATGGATGTTTTCTATGTATTTAAGTATATATTTCTCTATATAAATATTTATATAAACTCAAACTCAAACTCACATTTATTTGACAAAAACACACTGCAACACAAAAAATATAATCGAACATTTTAATCAGTACAAGTATAAAGTAAAAGAATAGAACATAAAAACATTTATATTCATGTAGCGAATTTAGAGACGTTGCGCTGTAGTGTGACGTCAAAAAGGGCTCAGCTCGGCATGTGCTGCAGCCGGAGCCACAGCGCTGGTTTTCAGCCAAACCCTGGCTATATCGTTGTCTAGTACCCATAGTACAAGCCTAGAGCTTAGTGTGGGACTAAGTCAATTTGGTGTGACATTGTCCCCCTAATATTTATTTATTTATTTGTTGCAATTTTTTTGATTTAGCGTTTTAGTCTTAATTTTTAAATAAAAAAGGATATATAAAAAAATTGGGAGTTATTTTCAACTTTTACGGGGGCTCCTCTCCCCTTATCTCACCATCTACCTTCCTCCTTCAGGCCGCAGTATACTAGGGTTACTCGTAATACTACTAGGTAACAAATAGAATAGAAACACATTACCCAGTTGATAACCTCTTAGTATAGTTACTGTCCTTTAGATAACACATAGACATTGCCTATTGAAACCACTTGACATACGGACGTAGGCAACTGGTGCAATTAGATGATTACTGATTTTAATAACAGGTTTTGATGATGAGCGTTGTTTATAAAAGTGAACTTTAATAGAGAAAATAATTTCAACATTTTTGAGTAGGAGGTAAAGTTAACCTCGTAAGGCCTAGTGTGCATTAGGATGTACATAGTCAAGGTAATTTAATTTGAACTGTGTCGCAATAAGAATAAGGTGTAATTTCCTATGTTCATAAAATGAAAACTGCATTATCGAACAAACGTAATTGAACTTTATTGCCTTGATGGTAGATTCAAAGTCCCACTAACAAAAAAGTCCCTGTTTGCAGTATAGTTGGCCTTGTGAGGTTATAGTGAGTTTTAAGCAGTAACTCATTTCATATAACTAATAAATAGATAAAAACTCCCTAAAAAATGGCGACTCCTTTCAGAGCTGATATCTCTTAAAACGGCTTAATCAATTTTCATGAAACCTAGCTAAGAATCATCCCAATTAAACTAGCTTTAAAAAAACGTTAAATTGAGAGCTACTGTGCCACAGATCGACACACATACACAGATTAACAGATACACACATTAAACCTATATTGCCCTGTTTTTTTGTTTAGTCAGGGTTTTTAAAAATGTGGTGGAACAATGTTCTTCTTTATGATGAGAGTAGTTCAGTCCCCATTGTGTGAAAGGTGCAATACTACAGAAGACCTAATACATTTTTTGATGGAATGTGACCAGAATAAGAGTCTCAGGGATAAATACCTGAGTCACCTTGACTTACATAATGATGCAGTGAACAAGGTGCTGACACACCCATTGTCTGGAGATGCTATTTTGATTTACAAATTTGTAAAGCACTCCTTTATTGCCAGAGATTCTCGCTCTGAAGGGAGTGATCCTTAATTAATTTTTATATAGAGTCTCCTCATGAGGCTGACATAGTCACATATGTGTACTAAAGCCTCTATAAAAAATTAGATTTAAAAAAAAAAGTTCTAACAAAGTGAAGTGACCTAGTTATAAACTAATCTCTCTAGGCTTGTACGGGTACTATGGTTACTACATTACGATAAACATACTTATATCGAGAAATACATAATTAAATACAAATAAATTAAGACACAGTATAAACACTTGCATCATCACACTAACACTTGCCCGTACCAGAAGTCGCACTTAGGACTGGCAGGATCACGACCACTGCCGTCCTTCCAAAGAAGGCGGCTAACTGCATAGTAATAGTATAAGCGTTTTAAATTTAAAGTGGTTACCATTAGAGTATACAATATAGAATGTTATGTTATGTTATGTTATTGAATGTTTGAGTCTATTCTATAATTGGACGGCAGACCAAGTAGGCTAACTGTGTCATCAAAAAGAATTAAAAAAGACAATTTTAATACTCAAACAATAATATATAATTTTACTATAATGTTGTTTTTGTATTTAAAATAATTACATTTTATTTCCAGTGTGAACACTGGCTCTGAGAATGAGCCAATCAGACAAGAATGGATCGAGGGGGCCATGCAGGAGGAGAGCGAGTGCCTTTGGAGACATGTCAGCCTCCAACTCTGCGGGTAAGTGTCTCAATTAGTCAGATCAATCGACGACAGCATCTTTGTTAAAAAGTGTTCAATTCAATTCAATTTTTTGATTTATGGCAATCGGTCGCTATTGGTTGCAACCATTGCTGCCAATGACTAGTTTTGACAACAGCACGGTGTGTGGGTTGATTGACCAGTTATTAAAGTGGGTCCGAAACAGGGGTTGAAGATGTTTGTTGTGAGACCTGTGAAGGACAAACACAAAACATATAAACAACACAAACATTAAATAGGGAAAACATAAGCCAAAGCATGTTAGATTGTTATAATTTAATGTTCTGGGAGTGAATGTATCCTGCTAGTTTCTTTAAAATTTTATCATCTGTGAATGCAAGGAAGAGAAGGGATTTTAAATCTATTGGTTTGGGTATGGAGGCAGGGAGTATGTTATACAGAGGAACTGATCGGTTCGGACAATTAAAAAATATATGTTCCGGTGTGCCCTCCTCTTTACCACATGTTAAAGTGTGTTCGGAAAAAAAAACACTTATAGATGTGTCTTAAAAGCATACTATGTTTTTTTGTTTTTTTTTTGTTCATTACTTACTGGAAAAAAAAAGTCTGCTAATGCTAAAGAGCTTAATCGCCACATGGTCATGTCTACGTCACAGCTAGTACAGACAGACATAGTGAATAATCCTTTTTAACCGACTTCAAAAAAGGAGGTTCTCAATTCGTCTGTTTTTTTTTTTTAATGTTTGTTACCTCAGAACTTTCGACTGGGTGAACCGATTTTGATGATTGTTTTTTTATTTGAAAGCTGGTGCTTCCCGATTGGTCCCATTTTTATCAAAATGAAGATCTGATGGTGGAATCCATGACGAATCGACGGAACTCTTCAAAATTTATAGGCACACCTATAGCGATTTTGGTATTTTTCATTGTAACTCGTGTATTTGGTCTTGGAAAGCACTATTTGGTGAAGTGGAACTGATGATGAAGACCATAGATGGCCACCGGAACTCCTAAACGGTATATATTTCGAGGGTGGCGACAAGATATTTCGATTAAGATAGTTGAGCGACTATGACGAAGCATATTTAGGTTTAAATATATGATTATGACTTTCCCACGGCGTTGCTTGCGGCGAGATTGAAATGTTCTATTATTTCTTATTAATTGAGAAGTGGGAGAATAACAGCATAATTATGATCACTAAAAAGTATAAAATAAAATAAAAGTTTAAAAAAAAAAACCCGCCTTCAAAAAGCAAAAAATAACTTCGGCGGGTTTTTGTTTTCTATTTTGAAAACTCGGAACACACGACTACATCCGAATGATGCCGACGGGGTCCATATTGGCTCACCTAATTATTTTTACTCATAACGACTCATAAGTCCTAATTATCGCAACTCCTAACGTATTTATTTCAGCAACTGTTACATTTTCAGGATTTTTATAAATCAAACCTAACCTAACCTAGTCTTATCTACACATTGAATATTTCAGAACTTCTGAAAAGTTTACGGTTCCAGCGGTATAAAAAATTCATTTTCGGAGTTCCGATAATAGGAGTTGCAATTTTAGTTGAACTTTGGCGCTCCCATGCCGACGTGTCTATGAATTATTGTATTATTAAGTGACGTGTCTGTATTAGATAAATAGAGTACTTTAGTTATCAGTGTTAAATGTCAAACCACGAGTTTGATTGAAGTATATCACACTGAGATGTTTAAACCACCACGATCAAATTATACAGGGTGTCCTTGGAATTGTGCATCCAATCGAACAGGGACATAGAGGCGGTCATTTTCAATCATTTTAACTGATAAGTACTGATTCGACTCTTGACGGTTAAAAAGTTGTGATTTTTATCTCTTAGAACTATTTTTTTTAATTAAATGACTAACCCTATCGGCTTATTATGTTTTTAAATAGGTTTTGGGATAGTGTTATACTACTAAAATGTTCTAAAAAAAATACCTCCTTCGATAATTTACAATAATACCATAAACTAGTATGATATTAGAATCAGCATTAAACAGACAAGTTTTTACTCTATATATGGTTAACTTTCGATAGTGTAATTTTATCATGTCATTTTTTACAAAATCGAGTGTTAATTTTGTTAAACAGAAGTCTTTATAGGAAACCATTATATGACACTATACAGGGTATTTGCCTGATATTAAATTTCATATATTCATTTGGATAATATATCAATATACATAGTATGATAAAATAATTCAAAATCAAATTAGAAATTGGTAATAAAATAAAAAAGTTATAGCCTTTTACAGTTTTTTGTCAAATCAAATCAAATCAATTTATTGTGAAGAATTTAGGTACAGTACATAGGTGTTCCATAATTGCACTATTATTATAAAGTCTCACTAAGCCCTTACCTTTTCAGGCGTTCACAGTTTTGCTTACATTATAATGTCGAAAAAAAGAGAGATTACAATTGTTGACAGCTAGATTAAATTAAATGTCACAATAAAATTACATAATTAATACTACTTATAATTCAAAAAGTCATTAATAGAATAAAAACATTTCTCAATAAGCCATTTTTTGGTCTTTTTCTTAAATATACTAAATTTGTATTCTTTATAATCGTCAGGTAATTTATTATAAATTTTGATACACATTATGTAGGAGTTTTTAGTTTTTGGTTTTTGTCTATCTCTTTCTCACGAAACTATGTTTTGCGTGTAATTCATATGACGGTTGAGTAATATGACGTCATATTACTGTATTTTCCTCCCTGTCTAAAAGCAAGTTTTAAACATTTATATCTTTCTTATTTTTAAAGATATGAAAAAACTATTTATACTAGGCTATTCTGAAGGTAAAAAAGCTTCAATTTAAATAATAAAAAAATTGGCAAATACCATATTACCATTTTTTCAGCTGATTAAGACTTATGTTAAACAACAGAAACGCGGTGAAATATTAATGCCTGTATAAATTTAAAACAGAAATTTAAACTGGGTTATTAAATTTAAAAAAAATATCTAAGAGATAATAAATCTAATTTTTTCGGCATGGTCAGACATGCTCTTGCCCGCTTTTTGGTTGTATCTTCGAAATCAATTCAATACTTGAGTATTTAAAGGGCGCCATGTAACGTGATTTTACTGGGACGGAACGGAACGGTGTTTTTTTTTTCAAATATTGTTACATAGAAAATGTATCTGAACGTACATACGCAACGATTACACGGACGGGACGGGAAAATCAAAAATGTATGCAACTACGTCCCGTCCCCGTCCCATCCACGTCCTGATCACGTTACGTATGCAACGCCCTTTAGACTTCTTAATCCTGATTTTAAGTAAATGACAATTATTTGAATGGGACCCTGCTATCAAAGCGCGCGCAAATTCAAATTCAAAACATTTATTTGACAAAAACACACTACAACACAACAGACATGGTAAAAAAAGAAGAAACAAGATTAGACCAGAAATAGAAATTATCTCCATCTCACGTTTTTCGCGACATTAACCTTCTATGGCCCAGCATACAACGAAATTTGTCAATGGAATATGAATCTATTACGAATGACATAAAGTCAATTTTCCAATTTCATCTTATGTCATAAAAACAAATAATTACACTTTACTTTCTTTGCACTAGATCTTTATTTGAATGGCCGTATTTTGTACTACTATTAGTACAAGGAACCTCAGGAGGTTAAGCCATCCATTTATTCTTGTGTGGGCGTGGTAGCCTATGACATGTAGTCTCTTAAAAAGTATCGGAAGCGGAGGCGTAATATCAATGGGAAGTTCCGACTTATCGGATCCGGATTCACTTACTTCGTGATACATTGCAATAGCGTCAAAAATATTGAAACAACCCGTCAATGGATTGCCACATTGCCAGGTACCACTTCGAGCTGGACGCCCAGGGCCTCTGGATCGACTCCCCGATGCTGCCGGAGCTGCTGACCCTGCAGGAACAGGTGGCTCCCATCACGCCCACCGCCAGCGATAAGAAAGGTCAGTTGAACCAGACATATCGTTTTAGAGTAGGTTTCATTACGACTAAATTTAGGCGTTGATATTTAATTGTCATAAAACTCAACTCGACTTAGTCCCATAACGCCTAATATTTCCCAATTGTGTCATTCTTAAAATACCAGAAAGGACAATGCCATAACTCCATAGAAGCTTTGGCTTAAGAAAAAACCGGTCAAGTGCGAGTCGGACTCGCGCACCGAGGGTTCCGTATTTAAGATAATATGCTTGGTAACCGCATAATAAAATACTAATTTTGCCATGAACTTTATTTTCTATGCAATAAGGTCCATTTTGACTAGCCTAAAATTTAATACAGATTTGCAAAGTTGTTTGGTTATTTCTCAAAAACTGTACCTAGTCGGTTACTAAGTTCTGTTACTAAGTTTGAGGCAAATAAAACTAAATTATGTTTATTTTTTAATTTCAATATGTATAAAAGTTAAAAGCTTAATGTAAATTTTAAAGAACAAATAATCATTCTTGTTAACTGCCGCAATTTCCGACACGATCTTTTAACATTCACAGCCGGCGTCGATGAAATTACGCATGACTTCTCCGTAAATTTCACTTTTTGAAAACGCCTAAACGTTAGTCTTTATTTACCAAAGAACTTTTTTTTTATAATATTTTAAAACTTCCTATCTACTAAAATAAAATACTGAATTTAAATCTCAAACAAAACAGGCCATATCAACATCCTTCGTATCAGCGGGCTTTTTTTTTCAAAGTGTTTGAGGCCAAGATCTGGCATTGTCCTTTCTTAATGTCTTAGAGCGGTTCCGCACTATGTCCGATCCGAATCCGTGAAAATACGGATCTATAGAGTAATTGGATGACGGAAGCCATCTATCATCCGATTTCTCTATAGATCCGTATTTTCAGGGGTTCGGATCAAAATATCTGAGTCTTGATACGATTGAGTCTTATAATGACTTAAATCCCAAACATCTGAAATGCAAAATGTCAAATAATAATTATAAAAGAAGTGTGTTGTTATTACCATGGCAACGCTCATTATAGAACAGTTTTCACGCTTCGGTTACGCTATAGGTGGTATTGTGAAACCGTTACGAATATCAATGTTAGCGGTATATAATACGCGAGTAAAAAAAATAAAATTAATGACGCGTGAAGCACTGTAAGAACGTTAATAAACTTGTTGAAATTTCAGGAGTTTCGAGATTAGGTAATTTTAAATTTCAGGCGTTTGGGATAAAGGTATTGAGTATTTTAGTCATTTTAGGTATGTGAGAAAAAAAGTTCGGTGTTTAGGCATTATGATACAAAGTCGGTTTGAGATCTGAACGTATTTGGTACCAGGGTATTACGAAATATAGTCGTAATTTAACCTACTCATTTTAGAGTAGTTACCTAATGACTACACTTAGTTCGTGATGTCTATATCGGGGATAATCGGGAGTCTATAAAGTTCATTTACTCGATAGCATAAGATTCTGTTAAAATATACATAGAAAAGTAGTTCGTCTCCGGCTCTCTAGGAGTTTCTGTTACCTATTGCGGCTAGGGTTGTCGATGCGCGTCGCTCGATACTTAGCACGCAACCAAACGCGGCGACGGCGCGGCCCCGACTGAACCGGCTCGGTCCGTCCTGTTGAGCTTGCTTGCGGTGGCTCGCGGCGCGTACGGACGAGGCACGCACCAATGCAAACCGCGCCATGTGCCTTTGTTTGAAGACGAACTACTGTTTATACTGTGGTAGTGGGAAGGCGGCTTCTTAAAACAATTAGATACAAACGCTTTTGATTGAACATTACATACATCAATGATATTTTATATTTAGATACGTTATGCTCATACTAAACGCATTCGATAACCGTCGCCAATTACTGAATTGCTACGTTGCCATATTTCTACAGACAAAGACGTCAATTCGTAGCGAAAGCTATTGTTAGAAAGAGATAAATAGTTGTTTCAAATTGCGTACCCGAATGACGCGGCGTGCCCGCTCATGGCTGCCATATAGCTACCCGTCTTTATCGCACTCATGCGATATCTAATTGTGTATCTCGTGTTTCACAGGTGGCAGTGACGCCACCGGTGCAAATTAAACAAAGTATGGCTATGTAAAACAAAATGTAAAAAATATTTACGGTACTTACGAATGAAATGAGACATCCTTTCTTCTTTTTATAGTTATAGTATAATTTCCGCAGCCTGGAAAAATATAAGACGGCATTTTTTATGACTTATATTTGTTGCATTTCGGTAATAAAACTTTACTGTTTTTGACGCGTGCGTGGCAGCGGCCACGGCGCGACTGAACGATAGTAAGGCAATTACCTTCCGTTTCGAGGAACGCTTTTGCGCACAGATGTCGTATCTTAATATAAAATATAATTGACATACACAGGATAGGAAATGCAAAAAAAGTTATGTTAAAAAGTGGGTAGAAGTCGTTTTTCGCTACTCGCGGGTAATAAGCGCCCTATCGTCGGTGATACTGCAAAACGGCGTAACCGACAAATTTATTATAGAGCAAAATAAACCTTAACGTATTAGAAAAAAGGTGCATTTTGCTCCTCATTCAAAATGTTACTTATGCGGTTTTGCAGTTTCACCGCCGCTATGTCCTTGCTCGGTGTTCAAGTTATCTTCGTACAAAATTTCATCGGAATTGGTTTAGCGGTGTAGCCGTGAGAGCGTAACAAACAGACAGACATAGTTACTTTCACATTTATAATTTTACTAGCTGTTGCCCGCGACTCCGTCCGCGCAGAAAAATAAAACAGCTTATCAGGGATATTTAGGATTCTAATGGAGTTTTTTTTTCAAATCGGTCCTGTAGTTTCGGAGCTTATTCAATGCAAACAAATAATCAATTTTTTCCTGTTTATAATATTAGTGTAGATTTAGATTATTATCAGAGGTCGGAATAGGTAGTGCTTATTAACCTAAACTTGACTCATGTTCATTCATGCGTGAGTGAGATGGGGATACGTTATTGAATGAAGATGCAACAAGTTTAGGTTGATAAGCACTACCTATTCCGACCTCTGATTATTATATTATTAATAATCGGTGACCGGTAGCAATTTTTAAACGAAAGTATAACATGGATATGATTCTATTTAAATTTCGTGCGCAATTTATATATTCAAAATGTATGCAGTTTTATTGTCGAGGTTTTAACATGTCTTAAACGATGAAATATCGGTTTACAACTACGTACCTCTCACATCTGGTGATGTACAGTCGAGTACAAAGATTTGTATACATTTTGGTCCTTATTACAATGGAATAAGGTGAAAAGGTGTATACATCTCTTTGTACTCGACTATACAAAGGCTCTTTATATAAATGGATCTTCATTAATCCTCAGTTTAAAAGGATTCGATTGACAATATCAAACATTGAAAAAATATGATAACTTACAAATTAAATTCAGTGGGATTTCAACAATATTAATTATGGTTTTATTTTTCACAACTCAGACTTAAGGCCCAGCCACACCGCCTGCGTGACGTGCACGTGCACGTGCGCGTTCGCTTTCCACTGCGTTCCATAGCGACATATCGTAATGAGAATTCATACTATACAACGCAGTGGAAAGCGAACGCGGACGTGCACGTGCACGTCACGGATCCGGTATGGCTCGGCCTTTATCCATATTAGTCATTACGTTTGACGTTAAAGTGACATAAAATGCTACCGGTCGCCGATCATTATAGATTATGGGTAGTAGGCTTTTCTAATAACATACGTCCATATAGAATAACGTCGTCAGTTATGAGTCTTCTAGGCGTATTTAGTAATTTGGGCCTCCACGAGTAATAGTGACGTTTTGTTTTTACTGTAACTCGACTACTTACTACTTGTATCCAATGATATTTTATATTTAGGTACGTTATGCTCTATCTTGAGCGAGTTGCCTACAAAGCAAGATGCCTAACAAAGCCAGATGCCTAAGTATTATGCCTACAAAGCGAGTTGCCTAAAAAGCAAGATAACTAACTAGCATGATGCCTAAGAAGTATAATGACTACCGAGCGAGTTGCCTGAAAATAAAGATGCCTGAAAAGTATAATGATTTGTTAGATCAATTTTCTAAAATCGTTATTTTTTTATTACAAGAATTTCGACGGAGCTCCGCTGTCGCGGAGCTCCTATTTCTGGGTTCTTTGGCCCTCCGGGCCTGCTGCAAAACTAACATAACCTAAACCTACCTACCTTTTTTGACCTAGTTATAATTTGCTTGTTAGGCATCCTGCTTGCTAGGCATCTTGCTTTTTAGACGTCCTGCTCGATAGGCATCTTGATTTTTAAGCATCCCGCTCATAACCCGTTATGCTATCATGCTCATACTAAACGTATTCGAAAAACGTCGCCAATTGACAATAATTCATATGTGCTAAGGTAGTAAAATAAAATACCGTTTGTAGATTTTACACTGCTGATTACAGTAAAAATATTTTTGAATTTTTTTATGCAGTAGTTTTTTTTTAATTTAGGAAAAACAGTAAAAAAAGTCGGATTGTGAATGTTAGGAATACAGTGCCCTTAGTCCATTTATTACCATAGGAATTGAAAAAATATACAACTGTCATGTCCATTGTTTATCTGTCTTACTTGATTCTAGCGACACGCTTTCGATTCTCGTAATATTATTGTTTTGATATACGCTATTTAAAATGAAAGTGACTAACGGATTTGTAAAAGCGGATAGCCGCAATCTGCCCAAAGTGTTGTTACAGTTGGTATAGTTGACAAGTGACATGACATGACAATCAGTTCCGTTTCTGTTTAAAGTTACTTTTTTTAATTTTATATCATGCTAAGATCACGACATTAGTATTCCTAACTATGTATATACGGTCTTTTTAATGACTATTTCTTTAATAAATTACTAACGACGAATTTAAGTTAAATAAAGAAAAACCGGGAAACACGGGTAGTCCAATTTTTAACCAGCTATTATAAACGCGAAAAAACATGAATGCTTTTTTTTTTAAAATGTTGTCAATTACTGACAGTTGCTACGTTGCCATTTTCTACAGACAAAGACTGCAATTCGTAGCGAACGCTATTGTTAGAAAGAGATAAATAGTTGTTGTGCCCGCTCATGGCTGCCATATAGCTACCCGTCTTTATCGCACTCATGCGATATCTAATTGTGTATCTCATGTTTCACAGGTGACAGTGACACCACCGGTGCAAATTAAACAAAGTATGGCGATGTAAAACAAAATGTAAAAAATATTTACGGTAGTTACGAATGAAATGAGACATCCTTTCTTTCTTTTATAGTTACAGTATAATTTTGGCAGCCTCGAAAAACATAAGACGGCATTTTTTATGACTTATTTTTGTTGCATTTCGGTAATAAAACTTTATTGTTTTTGACGCGTGCGTGTCAGCGGCCACGGCGCGACTGAACGATAGTAAGGCAATTACCTTCCTTTTCGAGGAACGCTTTTGCGCACAGATGACGTATCTTAATATAAAATATCATTGCTTGTGTCCTGTTTGGTGAAACCAGTGAGGTAAGGTCTTGGAAAGGCATGCATAAACATTTAAGCTTAAACGATTCGGTCAATGTATGATGGTCCCTGTGATAGGTAATTTCAAACAGTTAAATACTATGCTATACTCGCAAGATATAATTATTGAAATGACTAATCATCTTACATCGGGGTTTTCGGTGCGGGAATGATTTAACAAAGAGTAGAGATAAACAGATAGGTTAATCTGAGAAAATAATACATTATGCCTAATGTTTAACTAGCTTTCTGCGAATTGTATACTTACTACCATGTATATTTACTACCAAGGCTATAATAAAAAAAAAAAACTTTAATTAATTACCTGCAGTAAATTTAGTAGTTGACACGATTTTCAGAATTAACTATTAATATTTTTCATTTCATCTTTCTACGTCGGCAGTTGTAATAGGTGCATATAAATGTCATAATATCAATCTTTACGCGTCAGATATCTGTGACCTATTTGCTTATAAATGAGTTGGGACTTAACTGAAGAGGTTGATAATTACTGACCATTAAATTTATCATATACTTATTATATTTTCAAGTTTTTTTTTCAATTATTCATTTGGTAGAAACCTGCTAGATTATATTCCGTTTTTTAAGTTAATACCTACTCTTTGGCTAATGTCAAACACTCCCGCACCGAAAAGCCCGATGTATGCTGATCATCGTCGCGATGTTTGTATAGCTTTAGTATTTATGAAAAGTCAAAGTAACAAGAGTAATATATAAGTACGTGTTTAACCTCGTAAGGCCCAGTGTGCAATAGAATATACATAATCAAGGCAATATAATTTGAACTGTGTTGCAATGTGAATAAGGTTTATTTTCCTATGTTCATAAACTGAAAATGTCATTATCGAACAAACGTAATTGAACTTTATTGCGTTGATGGTAGATTCAAAGTCCCACTCACAAAAAACTCCCTGTTTGTAGTATGGTGGGCCTTACGAGCTTATATGAGCTGTCACAGGGATCACCCTAGATTGTCCTAACTATAGGTACTAACTGTCTGCTTATATATAGTGTATTCAATCCATGATGGTGCGCCCCACTACGGTGCAATGTCAATTTAACAGGCGGGACAGTCTTGGCATGGAAACACTATACTTGTCAGTTTCATCATCACTAAGTAGATAAAGTTATGAAATTAATTGACGTCCCTCAGTAGTGAGCTATTAAACCGGTACTTAGGATCGTATTGATAAATTGTTCTTGAGTGAGACCGACTTGAGATGCATTTGAAATGATCTTTTTTATGCTGCAGCTGTAGCTGTATGGTTTTTAAAAACCATTAATAATAAACTGTACTGTATCTGGGGTACCTGTCTTAGGGAAAGTCAGAATTTACAGTTTTCTATAAATCGTATTAAAAAAATGACCTTAAGTGAGATGTCGATCTCAAGATGCGGTTAAAACGAAAGTTTTCTACTGGCCTTATTAATTAATTGATCTTGAGTAAGATGTCGATCTCAAGATGCGTCTAAAACGATAGTTTTTTATTGGCCTTTTTATTAAATTAATCTTGAGTAAGATGTGGATCTCAGCGTCTACAACCAAAGTTTATTGGCCTTATTACTTAATTGTTCTTGATATGTCGATCTCAAGATGCGTCTCCAACGAAAACTTTCTATTGGCCTTATTACCATATTCATCTTGAGAAAGATGTCGATCTCAACGTCTAAAACCAAAGTTTATTGGCCGTACTTAATTGTTCTTAAGTGATATGTCGATAACAAGATGCGTCTTAAACAAATGCTTGCAGGCCTTATTACAAAATTTATCTTGAGTGAGATGCCCAACTCAAGATGCTTCCGAAGCGTTCTCTGACTTAACATTTAAACATGTATTGAAACTGACATAATCCAAATCAATAACACTCAAGACTTGACGTTGACTTGAGACGACAATCTCACTCAAGAACACTACTAATCCTTTACACGTATTGGCGGTACAAGTTGGCTCTGCTTGCAGGGCGTGCTTCGAGCGGGTTCCAAGGGCTATTCGAACGATTCGTAGGCCCCCACTCAAAAGGTACCGCCACTATTGTACCTCCGACAGTCGGCCTTGTTGCTGAAAGCCACTTTTCAAATTTGCACTTTAAAGTTGACTACAATAAGAATAAATTTTGAATAACATCCGATATAATGGTGACCCCATAGACAATAATATACTAGTGTAATAAACAGTAACTGTGCAAGCGAGAGAACAGTATACGCGTGAGAAAGAGATAGCGAAAAAAAAACCGTTAAAACCATTTTATGAGCTCGAAGAGTACACTGGCGACAGCGTAATTCAGTATTTGAGTCATCCCTCGAAGATACATTTTAATAAATTGAATGAAATGAGAGACTTGTCTGTTTTGGTGACGCGGGAAATAGTCTGTTCGTCTATTAAGCCAGTATATTAATGTCTATAGAAACCCCTACTTTGGACGACCCGTTTAATATATACGCGGCAAATATTCTGCCCTCGTACGGAAAAAAGGCACATTACTATATGAATTGTATTGCACTTTCAACCTTATTATAACTCTTGAGAGTTTAATATGTTCTATGAATTAATTGCTCTTGTGCCTTTTCTTCGTACCAGGCTACTATTTGTGTGATGAGCGCGATTTGTTCCTGAGTCTTGAATGTTTTCTATGCATTTAAGTATGTATTTCTCTATTATAAGTATTTATATCGTTGTCTAGTACCCATAGTACAAGCCTAGAGCTTAGTTTGGGACTAGGTCAATTTGTGTGAGATTGTCTCCTTTTGAACGCCACAGTCTCTATCTAAATGTACCATTGACGCCAGCGTCGGCCACAGCCAACACAATTTGAAGATTAAAAGAGACTGTTCGTTGGAATTAGGTTGTAATTTGCATAGCAAAAATGTTTGGCGTGTGAGTTGTATTTGACGTAAGCCGTTCCAAAGGTTTTTTTTTGGTTCTTAAACGACACAACCGATTTGCATCAAAACTATAAAAAAACTCGCCCTATAAAAAAAATTATTCTAGAGCTATAATGCCACAGATGTCACACACGAACTACACACAGATACACACAAACTTATAACACAGTTTGCGCCGGGATAAAAAAAATGCTCTGCGTTTTTCATTTTGATAATACAAAGTGCAGAGCAATTTTCAAAAGTGGCTCTCAGAAACAGGACTAGCTTGCAAAGTGCAGGAGTAGTTAGAAATGCTTTAACTCGGATAGTCAATAAAGAATCCTACAGACCAACATGTTTACTTTCTTACTCAAACAAATAGCTGTGTCTCGGCCTGTCAGTCCGAATGTTGGTCTGTTGGAGCCTTAAGATTGTTAGCTTACCAACCGCAATACTTTGGATACTATGCTATCTCAGGACTGTCAAGTGGCTAATATGGAATATTCATGTCTTGTTTTCACAGCTTCTATAGAAGCTGATTCATGTAACAAACAGTTGAGAAAATACATTTTTGAATAGCTATAAAAATAACCAAGATACAAGCCGACAAATATTTGTTTCTCTTTCTAGCAAAACATAAAACATGTAGTTAACATGGCCGACCTGTTACCCGACCTGTTACATGACGTTACACGGCGTATCGGATCTCTTTGTCTAATTAGCAGTTTAAAATGCGTATCATCCGTATTTCTTGCCCAATTTTAATTTCATTTTTTGTTCTCTTTTACAGTATTATCACATATTGTTAAGAAATGTTTAAAACATCCATGCATATTCCCTAGGGCCCTGGACCTCTATCGATCTCGGTGAAACCATATCGTCTCTGACTCGTTATGGTATTGTTTTTAATTCGTCCGCCATTATCGTCGTAAATAAGAGCTATCAAAACGTTGACAATACGTTAACTGGTCAAAGACGATAATGGTTTTTATCTACGCACACATCATTAGTGCTCTAAAATGCGCTCTATTCTAGTATCCAGAGATATTAAAACAGTTATCGATGCGAAACGTCAATTCAGTGTGTTTTTTTTACATATAAAACGCACGACATTTGATGTAGAGAGATATGAGAATAGGGACTCGTTTGTCTACGATTTAAAAAAAAAAAACACAGTTGTGACACTGACACAGCACAAGTTTCTTTTGCCGCCATTTTTGTCGTCAAGTCGTCGGCTTATGAACCCATCTTAGATTAGGTACTTATGATATGTAAATGATAGATAAAGTAGTGTATGCAACTGTACATAATTAGGCCTTAACACACTCGTGTGATCCTATTATGCAACACGCTGACGCTCGTTTCATAAAACCACACTCGTATTTTAAGGCCTCTCATTATGTATCAGTTGCATAAACTACTATTACCGCCAAGAATCTCGGCCCTGTACGTTTTCCTTTCCAAGTTTTTTTTCCGAAACTTAATATTTCAGGATTTTAATTGGGTTCTGAAATATTTACAGCTAAATGATATGTTTGTGAAATGTTTGCAAAATGATATGTTTGTGAAATGTTTAGCAAATGATTGAATACCATGTGTCCACCACGACATGATCCTTGAACGACATAATCCCCAAGTTGTTTAAGTACTGAACGCCGTCTCGTTGTCCCCAGCCGCGGACATCATCAGGATCGAGCACAACTACAGCGAGGAGCCGCTCAAGCATGAGCCGGCTGAGAGCGTCTCCCGACTGAACGTGAGGCAGCTGGTGGACACGCTCGGCTACCTGTGAGTAACTCCAGGGAATACTAAGTTTTTCACAGCCTTAAGACTGTTAGCTTACCAACCGTAATACTTTGGATACTATGCTATCTGAGGACTGTCAAGTGGCTAATTGACTTTTTTTATCATAGCCGCAATAGAAGCTGATTCTTGTAACAAACAGTTGAGAAAAGACATTTTTTGAATAGCTATAAAAAAACCAAGACATAAGCCAACAAACATTTGTTCCTATCTCTTTCTAGTAAAACAGAATTTAACATGGAGTGTTACATGACGTCACAGTGCATATTGGATCTCTGTCTAATTAGCAGTTTAAAATGCTTGTATCCATATTTCTT
This sequence comes from Acleris literana, assembly GCA_946894065.1. Classification (NCBI taxonomy): domain Eukaryota; kingdom Metazoa; phylum Arthropoda; class Insecta; order Lepidoptera; family Tortricidae; genus Acleris; species Acleris literana. The sequence continues at coordinate 8,017,896 of OX335695.1, read as the reverse complement.
GGCCGATTTAAATTTAAATTTCACTTTTGGTGATCTCTTTTACGGTATTTTCATATTTTATTGACAAATGCTGTTTAAAAAATCCATGCACATTCCCTTATGTATAAACTTACCTAGACCACAAATCGAGCTAGACCTAACTACTCTATTCAAGTTTAATTGGGATACACCTATTTTTAACAATGTATAAAAATTCAAAACCATTTCGAAGAATAGATTCTCGAATCAATATTATTTTTTCTTCCCTTAAAAAAATATAAAATAGGTTTATTCAGTACGTAGGCCGCATGGGCACTTTTAAACGTCAAAATTAAACAACACCACAATGCTGAGAAGGAACACCACCAGAAACTCAACAGTCAGTCATTTTTGCAACGTAAATACTTAACTTAACATTAATTATTAAGTAGTAATTAGTTGTGTAGTTGAACAGGAAAACGTGTCAGGATTACAGACTTCGGATAACAGATGTGTATGGGATCCCCTTACCATCAGCCCCTTATTTCACGTTCTCGACAATGACAGGTGACAGGTGACATTTCAGTGTACATGGCGCAGCTTATATGAAACCCAGTGATGTATCAGCGTGTTAACTTTGCAATGTATACCGAATATATGTATATTGTGAAATAGGGTGCTAGTGGCCTGTGGGCTCGATTGGCTTCGATTGCTCAAAATCACCTGATTTGTCCCATTTCGGTGCAGTTCACTGAAGAACCTGCAACGCAAGCAGCTGTGGGTGGTGAAGGTTGAGACGGACAAGGCTGAAGCCTCCATCACGCAGGCGGAGCAGGTCATCGCCAAGATGCAGGATCCAAAGCAGATCATAGAGGTAAGACTTAAAAAAAAACCGGCCACGTGCACGTAATTTTTTGATGTTGATAGAATTATTATAGGTTTTCCTGTAATCTACAAGCAATGAACTATATTTTGTATTTTTTCCAAATTTTAGGCTCACTAGTTTCGGAGATAAGCGGGTGGAGATGGTCAAATTTCATCTTCTTTTATGAATAAAATCAAAACTATTTATTTTACAATAATAACGAAAATATATTTGAGATCCTCATAACGAGCCCTTTCATTTGATATATGACACAGTGAGATTTGACAACCTTTTTTTTTAATTCCTAATTTGTCTCCCGAAACAGAGCTTTTTTAAAAAAAAAACTTTGCACATCTGTGTTTGGGTCATAGGATTACACCATCCTACCAAATTTCATCTGATTTGGTCCAGTAGATTCGGAGCAAATTGGCTGTGACAGACGGACGGACAGACAGACGGACGCACGAGTGATCCTATAAGGGTTCCGTTTTTTTTAATTTTTTTACGAAACTCTAATTAAGTGTAAACGTTCGGTGTGAACAACTATAACGCCAAATTATAACGCCCTGGCACCAGATCAGCACCGCCTTTGCTTAAAGTGTAAGATTGAAAAATGTTTCGTACTAACATAAGTTAAAGCTCACTTTTCAATATTTCATTTTGAGCTGAGGTGATGCTGATCTGGTGCCGGGGTGTTGTAGTGTGCGATGACCTTAAGTTGTGTTATTTACAAATTGAGGTTACTTAACGCCTCTAAAATGCATAAAAAATGAAAATGGTATAATTAAAAAATCACTTCTAGATCCTGCCCCAAGTACAGACTGAGGAGCAGCCGGTCCAGAACGAGGTCAGCATCATGGAGGACTCCGCCATCTCCGACAACTTCATCTACGAGATTGCCGAGGAACAGGAGATCACTATGGACGAGGTATTTTTAAATTACTACACAATAAAATAGTACTAGACAATGATAAACAGTGATCGGAATAGGTAGAGTATATTTACCTAAAGTTTGCAAAAGGATATAATACAGAGTGGTTACAACCGGGTGAAATATTATTTTATTTTTATACTGTTTCGGATTTCCGGTATTTTTCTGGTACTAGTAAATGTAGTAGCAAAAAAGCCTCCTGTTTATGTCTCTGTTCTACGACGTTTAGGTAAATATACTCCACCTATTATTAAGATACTTAAAAGAAATGAGTTACGGGCCCCTTTCATCACAAACTAACATAAAATATCCCATACCGTAAGTAAATATTACGTATATTTAGCATTAAAAATACCGGAAATCCGGAAGTCAATAAAGATAAATTAAAATTTCATCCGGTTGTAACCACTTTATATTATGTCCTTTTGCGAACTTTAGGTAAATATACTCTACCTATTCCGATCACTGATGATAAAAAGAGGCTTGCATGCTGAAATACCTACATAGAAAACATCTATGACAAGGACGAGGACGAGTACACGGCCATCACACCAAATATTTGACCCGGAATCGAACTCAGGACCGCTAGCTTCGTAGGCAGGGCTACCTACGCTAATCGCATCATTAAATATATTTTTTAATTTCAGGTAAAGGAGATACCCGCAGAAACAAACAAGGAATGGATGGTCAATATCATACCCGAAGAGACCAAGCCAAAGTACGCATACATCAAGCACTGTACCACCGGCAAGAAGAAACGACATTTCACTGCGGAGATGAACGAGATAACACTCCAAGGAGACTACGAGAACTACTACATACTCCCAGACGCAGACCCTTCTGTAGGAGTCGAGATCACCACCAGCTACGAGCCAGACAACTACATAGTGGAGCAGTACGAGCATCTGGTTCTAGAAGAACGGCCAAGAAAACGAAAGGAGCCCGGAGCAGAATCCAGCAAGAAAAAGAAGAAACGGCTGAGCGCTTCCATGAGGGAACAGGTCAAGCAGATCAAGAATGATATAGCCGAAGACTGGGTCATTGAGAACAACATCGCTTATGAGGATGCTGATGACTATGACGACAAAAAGGGCTCGCCAAGAGTTAGACGAAAAAATAAGAAGTACCTAGGGTATGATTTTGTCACATAATTTTTTTTGCACCGCTAGTATCAGTTCCCTATAGATTTAATTTTAAAGCAAGTTTAAGAGGTATCTATTCTTTTAGGTATGTTTGTTCAAGGACGAATTTTCGTTACCGTTTCATTTGTTCGAAATTTCATTAGTTTTTTTTTCTGGATCCGTATAACTTTTCATTGTTATAAAACACAGCTAACCTAAACTATAGGTTCTTTAGGTATCGCTTTAAATATTTCGAAAAGTTAATGGGTTGAGAGAAAAAATACATTTCTTCGCTTATCTAACAAGAACTACAGCAGAGCGAAAAAACCGTGTATTTTTAAATTCTGGTCTCTTATTGGCCGAAACGTCTTAAATGTGATTGGTTGCGTAGCTTTATCCAATGACATTTAAACGTAAAAACTGCAAATTTTCGACTTAAGCAGTGTTGTTACATAAGCGACATTTATAACTAATGAATTTTCGGACAAATGAAATTTCGACCTTGTGATACCAGGTACGTTGGGAGATGACACAGAATGCATGAGATATGGTTGATTAATATAAAAATACGCACTCATCGTTATTTAATAAATCTTTATAGCTACGCCTTGACTTGTAAGTTTCTTTAGGCTTCTATGATCTTTTAAAAACTGGATATCGACTGTCCATATAATTTTAAAATATCGACTCTTATAATCATGTAATTTTAATATATTTAAAGAATCAATCGGTAGTACTACGATATTTTTATCGGCCTAATGGATATTTACAGATCTCAAAATCAACAATGCTAGGCTGATATTGGATGTTGATACCTAAAAGAATAGATAGTATGTCGCCTTTAAGGGTTACTTTAGAGTTCAATATAGAATGATCCCTGTGAAAGCAAATATAAACACGTATAAGACTTGTTTCTTTGGTATCCTAGCAAGTCCGAAGTTTTGTTTCGCAATTGTTTCGTTCGTCCGAAAATTCGTTAGTAAAAAAAAAACTCATCTTTTCAACATGTTGAAAGAGATACCTACAGAACATGTAGGTTATGTTAGATTTGTTGAAACAACCCAGGAAAGCACTTCAAAAAGGCAAGCTTTGCTGTTTAAAGACTTCGCTGTTTGCTGCTTTGCTATTTCAAATTACGAAATACGTCACAGAGATCATTCTACTTTGACTGAATAATAAGACCGGTAACAATAAATTTTATCTTAAATAAGACTAGCTTCTCATTTAAGATGCGGTGTTAATAAAGTTTTAAAATATAATAGGAACTCGGTATATTCGGAAACTTGCCTCGTCAAGGCGAGCTCGAGCGAAGCACTGTATATTTCTGTTTTACCTAATGTCGGTATTTGGTTTTTGTTTTCATCGTTTTAAATTGAGTTTTTTTTTAGTATCTAGTGAAATATAGTGGTATATATGTCACTGCGGCGCGGGATGGTGATGTACACTTGCGAGCAGGAGAAACGTCACGTATTTTTTGCTTGCCAGTGTAGTTGGGACACGACCGAGCGCCATTTTGTCTTGACTTAATTTAAAGATGCATTTTTTCGACAATGATGGGCATTGTAATGTACGCCATTTTGCACGTAATGATGTTTAAACTAAGCGAAGTTCGTGTAATGCTATGTAGAATCTACGCCACCAAAGTATGAATGGAGAAGGAGTTCGTCTCCGGCTTTTACGAGTTTCTGTTACCTATTGCTGCTCGGACGCTAGGATTGCGCCGATAAGCACGCAACCTAACGCGGCGACGGCGCGGCCCCAAGTAAGCCGGCTTTGTCCGTCCTGTTGAGTTCTACAATCTAGGCATGCTTCTTTGTTTGAAGAAGACTACTAGCGCCCGAGCAGCAATAGGTAACAGAAACTGCTAAAGGGTCTAAGATTAAATACTTATCTATTTATACTTTGTGCTAGGCGATGGCGTACGTCTCTCGACGAATATTTTGTGGTGTGATGCTCCTTTAAACAAAATGGCGCCGTTTTAAGCGGGAAGTGTTTTTTTTCGAATGATATCAATTCATCGTTGTGTCTTCATTATGGTACCATTAGATATTGTCTATGACTACTTCGCCGCAGTGTGAATGAATGTTGTACAGTGACATAATGATATAAAAAAATGAATTTGTAAGAGAGCCTTAGGTAATCCCGTTTTTTTAAATCTTGTAAAAATAAATAACTTTCATGCAAGGTTTTTTTTATTTTAAACTAGCGACCCGCCCTCGCTTCGGTTCGGTTTATGTGACATACATGAAAAACCTTCCTCTTGAATTACTCTGTCTATTGATGAAAACGACGCATTAAAAGCTGTCGCGTAGTTTGCAAGATCTAAGCGTACAGACAGACAGACACGGCGGGAAGCGACTTTGTTTTATACTATGTAACGATTTAGGTTGCTGTGGAGGTCACCAGTTTAAGTATAATCATTTGAATAATCACAAGTATCTATATTGTATTTGATGATGTGTAAGCGTTGATCTCTAGTGAATAAAATATAGTCAAGAACTATTTCGTCCGCGATCGTCCCTCGTTAGTGCGGGGTGGCGGGGGAAAGGTATCTAGATATTATAGTCTGGTTAATTTATGCAGATCCCTGTGACAGCTCATATAAACATGTATTACTGTTATTTCTTTGACTATTTACAAATACTACATTAATTTAACCCTTTAACGGCTTTTGACACCTGTCACAGTTTTCGAAAATAGAACTACAACATCAATTCATAAGACTCATTTTAATTTTATTATGGTGGTCAAATGTATGACCGATGATCACTAAAGGGTTAAACTTTGTGACGACGTTCAGTACAAAAAAAAATCATCTCTCCTGTTCGGAAAGTTAAATTTAAATGGGTAGATAGCCGGGTGGAATATTACGTTTTCACCTCTAGGGTGTCTTAATTGAGCTACGTCATATAATTAAAATAAAAGCTTTTCATATATCTAAACTCTGCTATACGTTAAACGACGTATTTATTACGGTTCATATTAAAATCATTTTACGACTGGACTATGTTTTTCGCAAATACAGAAAATCAACATTTAAAATTATTCCTCTATTCTGCTGCCCGCCATAATGCCATGATAGCATAGCATGACACTTTTTTTCACGTTTCGGCATGGCCATCTAAAAAATACACATACTGCCAACATTAGAAAAGTTTAATCCAGTTGGTCACGACCAAGGAGCTTATATACAACAACTGGACGTTGAACGCCGAACATCCGCTCGTAACAAGAAATTTGACCTTTATTACGTCACGAATATATTCCATCTCTTTTATGAAATGTGCGTGTAATATTTCTCACAGTCGAAATGAAAAGTAGAGTGTCTAACTCGGGTGAAATTACCCATTTCCACTCGAACTATTGGCTCACTTCGTTCGAGCGCCAGAAATATCTCGGGTGAGATGGGGCACTTTCAACCCTTGGTCATCAATCTACTATTTATCTGCCGACAAAAAAAAAACCATACAAAATACGATAACGTTTTTCTCCCTTTAAACCTAGTCCGATTTTTAATATCTCGTAGATATTATGAAAATACAACGTATTCAAAAATCTTCACTTGGGCGGTAAGAAACGTTATGGCCCGGAGCTAAATTAGTATGGATTTTTTTTGTGACATTACGGAATTTAAGCCTCAGTTCACAATTCTCTTAAGTGATTTAATGGATGGTTCTTAGCTAGATTTCATGATAATCGGTTTAGTCGTTCAAGACATATCAGGTCTGATAGTAGAGGTAGCCATTATATTGGGAGATTAATTATATAGACTAGGGCCAAAACTGAAAACCGCGTCTCTAAACCATTGCAAGCGACAAATCATGTAACAGTTTGGGGTGACAACAAGCTGTATTGTCTTTTACAACATATTAAAAAACCATAACAATCGGACTTTTTTTAGGGTACCGGAACAACGATTTACAAAATGTACGACGAAGAATTTTGTATGGGCTGCACTTTTTCCCGTATGGCATACTTCCGGTTCAAATTTTGGAATGCCGACAGGCAGATGCAGATAACGTTGTGTCCCCAACTGTTACATGATTAGCCGCTTGCATTCTAATTCTTCAAAAATGATCCTTGACTAATAAGTCTTGCTTGCAAGTATAGGAAGTGTTTGAAATTACGAAACACAGCTGTCACAGGGATTATCATCGTACGATCTGTAGCGAAGAGCGCCTGACTCCCCCCTACCCCTCACCGCCTGGCATCGCGGGACGATCGCGGCTGAACTTGTTGGCATATAATTGGTCTCCCGTCTTCCGGCCAAGTCTTCGGAAATTGTCATTATCTAGTGTTAATCACTCTGAGACCCTCTGTACTGTTAAATGGTTTTTAATTATGATTGTGTTTCATTTATTTTAAATTTAAGACCTTGCAGTGGAAGTCGAAAGGTCCGTCCGGATTGCTTCCACCATCTTATCGTTTAACCCACAGCAAGCAGCATTCGCATTGTTGTTGTGTTCCTATGTTCAGACGACGCGCTGGCCTAGTTGGTAATGACCCTGCCTACGAAGCTAGCGGTCCTGGGTTCAAATCCCGGTAACGGCAGATATTTGTGTGATGAGCGCGAATATTTGTTCCTGAGTCATGGACATTTTGTATGTATGTAAGTATATATTTCTCTATATAAGTATTTATATCGTTGTCTAGTACCCATACTACAAGCCTAGAGCTTAGTTTGGGACTAGGTCAATTGGTGTGGCCTTGGCCCCTGCTATTTATTATTTTATCTACATCCATATCATAATTTCCCTACAATATGTTCAGAAGCGATAAGCAAATCGCCTATATTAAGAAACCTGTATCTGTGGTTGCATCTTAATGTTTACATTAAAGTATAGTGCATCGTAATGTTTACATTAAAGTGTCGGTACCTAAACATTAAAGTATCGGTAATACTGTACCACTAACATGAAAATGCAAGCCATATCTATACATTATAAATAAAGTTTTTTTTTAAGCTTTGGTACTACAAACAAGTTAACAGTAACACTAACTTAATAAAAATACAGGCCATATCTGAACATATTATAGAAAACTTATGATATGCATGTGGATAAAGTTATGTATGCGGCTATACATAATTAGGCATTAAAACACTGGTGTGATCTTATTATGAAACTCGCCTTCGGCTCGTTTCATAAAACCACACTCGTGCTTTAATACCTCTTATTATGCACCAGCCACATAAACTACTATTATTTATTAATTTATGTGGGGATAAGACAACCGGTGAAATTACTAGCATAGAGGGAGTCCATCTTAGTCCTCAGGGTTGGCAACGCATTTGTGGTCTTAGGATTGCAGTCTAAAGATTGTAGTCTTGATGCAAAAGATCCCACTTACCATCAGGTCGTGTGCTCCATGACAAATAAATACATTAGATCTTTATCGTTATTTATCTACACTCATATCATAAGTCCTCTATTATGCGTTCAAAACCCGTAGGCAATGACCAGCATTACCTGTGGTAGCAGGTGACGGCGATGACAGCTGTTAATTTTGGAAGATGTTCCAAATTTGGATCTCATTATCTTACAATATTCGATAACGTAATTTCAAAATTACGTTACAGCTGTCATCGCTGTCACCTACTACCACAGGTAAGGTAATGCTGGTCATTTGCATTTCGGCTTCTGAACCCAACTTAGAGTACTTATAATATGTGTGTAGATAAAGTAATAGTACGCGACTCTGCGTAATTGGCATTACAACTCTCGTGTGATCTATTATGAAACTCGCCTAGCGGCTCTTTTTATAAACCACGCTCATGTTGTAATGCCTGTTATTACGCAACCGTCATGTAAACTACTATTTCGTTGAGTATTTTTACTCAACTAAAAAACAAGGTAATTGGGTATACGTATACTTCTTCATAACTTGCCTTTAATTAGAGCTGTTAATGTATGTTCTAAAACAAAATATAATAAACATACAAAATTATCAACAAACCAGGCAAGTTCAAGTCTGACTTGAGCACCGTGTCAACTAAAAAATAAAAGTAAATAAAAGACACAAATATTATTCTTACAGTACATTTCCAAATTTTATTCTTATACAATAATCTAATCTTACAATATAAACACAACTAGTAGTCGGCGGCGGTGTTCGCGAGGTAGTCGCGGCGGCCGATGTTGGACGCTTGCTTGTTCTGTACTGCCTCCAGTTTCGGACATTCTGAAATAAAAAAATATGAAAATTCGTAAAAAAAACAGTCAAGTGCGAATTGGACTCGCGCACCGAGGGTTCCGTATTTAAGATAATATGGTTGGGAAACGCAAAAGAAAATACGTATTTTGTTATGAACTTTATTATGTATGCAATAAGGTCCATTTTGACTAGCCTGAATTTTAATACAGATTTTTAAAGTATTTTTGATCGTTTTTCCAAAACTGTAAAGTTTCACAACTTCATTTTATTTTTCCCGTAAAACATAAGTAATAATCTTTAAATCAGGAATTTTTCAGATTTTTTGGTTCATAAACTTCGGAGGTAACGGTCATTTTTTGTACATTTTTGGCTATAAATCAATAAGTACGTCCAGAAAAATTATATTTTTTTTGTCTCAAATGTGTGAGCCCTTTCTTATGACACCCCATTTACTATAATCAAATAACTTTCATTTTTCAAGCCCCATTCTAGACCTCTTAAAAAATATTTTGAAAAAATATTTTTTACTTTTTTTACTAAAAACAGATGCGGGCAAACAAGTTATAATACTATGCCAAATTTCAAGTTGATAGCTTCTATAGTTTCTGAGAAAAACTACAGACAGACAGACAGACAGTCAGTTTATTTACGTTAAGAGCTGTTTTAGCCAAAAAAGGGTCATTTTGAGGTTAGAAAGTTGTTTACTGTATAAGACAAGTATGAACGAATAGACCTTAGATAAAACCCCCTATATAACGGTGACCGGAGAACAAGTGTGTCATAAGTTTAACGAAGAAGGGGGAGGTGGAAATAGAGGGGGGGGGGGGGGTAGTGGCGACCACTTCTTTCAGAGCTGATATCTCCTAAACGGCTCGACCGATTTTCAAGAAACCTAGCTAAGAACACTGCTAGAAAACCTGCTTTCAAATTAAAAATACCCCATCCAAATCGGTTCACGCGTTTAAGAGCTACAGACAGACATAGCGGTCAAACTTATAAAATCGGTTTTTGCATCAGGTGTTAAAAACAATGCATTGGTACAAGCATGTGAGCTATCCAACGAAACTGAACCTTATAGTAAGATGACAGAAGGTTCATAGTGTTACCTGTGATCCTGTGGCCCAGCCCGCCGCAGTAGGAGCAGCCCTGCCCGTCGGGCGCCGGCACGTCGGGCTCCCCGATCATATCCAGCAGGAACGGAGGCACCTGGGGCCACACACTTGGTATAACGCTTACTCAGTCAAGTTGGTGTGGCATTCACAGGGTGGCCAATCAAAATGGGTCAGTGAGGGAAATATATCTCTTGTCTCTTTCAATTACTGTTTTATTTTTGTTTCATTGACCTTTTTTTGCAAATAACAAAAAAGTCTGAACAAAGTAAACAATGTTATGGCCAAAGGCTCAGAACTCAGCGGGTACACTGCATTGCATCACGACGTAACATATAAAAAACAAAGTTGTAAGAGCAATGTACTTTTATAACTTGAATATTGGAAAAGGTGTTCCAGGCGAGACAGGCACAAATACAAATGAATGAAACAAATACAACAGATACAAATGTTACGTTGTATTGTTTTTATTTGTCTTTTGTACAATAAAGTGTTTACATACATACATACATACATTTTTTTAAGAAATATCTTTTTTGTGATTCATTGCTTGCTCGCAATACCTTTTCCAATATTCAAGTTACACAAGTACATTGCTCTTACAATTTTCTATAGATTACAGAGCTGAAAAATAAAATATGAATCTCTCGAGTGAGATGCCCGTTGCAAGACTGTAATATCGTCCCTTTTCTTTCTCAACCTCGCATCTGATGGTATAGTGAGATAGGAAAAGCACTCATGTTCACTTAAGAATAAAGACTACTTTCGTATCTAACTATTCGATCAGATACTAGGGAAGTAAAGGGGCGATATTTCCCTTGTTGTCTCACAGTGGTACGTACCTTCTGGCCGGCCTCCCGCAGCAGGTGCGCGAGGTCCTTGAGCACGCTGCTCTCGGCCGCGCGGCCCAGCAGCGTCGTGGCCACGCCCTCGCCGCCCGCGCGCCCTGCACACGTACACATTCAACACACGTACCAGTAACACACCGAGAACACACATAGGTATATCTCACTTTTAATTGTTTTAAGGGTTTCATGCGGCTTATTCCCAATTCAACAGATTCTATTACAGATTCCCAGTTTTGCAGATTCCCACCCCTACAGATTTCTAGTCCCAAAGATTCTAAACGGTACGGATTCCCAACTTTGCATATTCCTACCTGTACATACAGATAGGTAGTAGGTAGGTAGGTTAGGTCAGGTTAGGTTAGGTTAGGTTAGGTTGTCCGCCATCAGTCATCTCGCAGAAGGAGGAAGCGGAGCGAGCCAGAGAGACCAGCGCCCTCGCTGACCCGCTCCGCAGACGACGGAGGGGAAGGGCGAGGCGGCGCTGCGCGCACCTTCTTCCCCCACCGTAACAGTGCGCACCGGGGCGCACCGGAAGTCTGAGGGTGCCTTGGTGAACCAAGGCTCCCTCCCGGAGTAGTTGGCGTCGAGGTGCCACAGCCGAGTGCGCTTGTTCGTGGTCGCGTGGCACCTCCCTGAAGGACGCAGATGGTTCACCGCTGGGTTTTTAGTGGGTATTCCGGCCGTTCTCGGTTGGCGAGTCCCACATAACCATCCCAGGTCACCCTGGACCTGGGTGGTATGCGTAAATGCATTTCCCCAGCGAGAAAAAAAAAAAAAAGGTTGTCCGCCATACCCCGCTATAGCATGGCCAACCCTAGGCCGGGGGATGATGCGTAAAGCATTTCCACTCCGTAAAAAACAAAAAATAAATAGGTTAGGTTAGGTTAGGACGCATTTCCCAAGAGAAAAAAAAAGGTTAGGACGCAACAACGTAAACAACGCAGAAATAGGAGCTCCACGAGGAGATCCGTCAATTTTGAAAAATTAGATTTTCTAAAGTTTTCTAACTCTATAGACGCAGAATGGACGCCAAGACCGACCGATCAGGGACGGTTGACTAGTACTAGGCCTTCTGTAGAAATCTGTAGATATGGGATTCTGTTGAATCGAAAATTTGTAGAAATTGGAATCTGTAGAGATGTTAAAAGACGTTTCATACACAACACACAAAATGTTTAAAAAAACAAAAAACCGCCTTCAAAAAGCAAAAAATAACTTTTTGAAGGCGGTTTTTTGTTTTTTTAAACATTTATTTTATTTTATACTTTTTAGTGATCCTATTTATGCTGTTACGTAGCTCCACTTCTAAATATTAATAAGAAACTATAGAACATTTCAAGCTCGCCGCAGACAACGCCGCGGGAATGTCATAGTCATATTTAAACCTAAATGTGCTTCGTCATAGTCGCTCAACTTCCTTTATCGAAATATCTTATCGCCACCCTTGAAATAGGTACCGTTAAGGAGTTCCGGTGGCCATCTGTGGTCTTCATCATCAGTTCTACTTCACCATATAGTACTTTTCAAAAGCAAATGCACGAGTTACAGTGAAATATACCAGAATCGCTATAGGTGTGCCTATAATATTTGAGGAGTTCTCTTGATTTCTCCATGATCCCATCATCAGATCCTGACGTGGTGACAATGGGACCAACTAGAAAGTATACCCATTCGAACAACGAAAAAATTTTTCAAATCGGTCCAGTGGTCTTCGAGTAATCGGGGAACATACATAAAAAAAAAAAAAAAACCCGACGAATTGAGAACCTCCTCCTTTTTTTGAAGTCGGTTAAAAAGAAAGCTTTGCCATATTTATTTATTAATTTAATCTCAATTACACAAAAAAACTAATTTGAGCACAAAAGATGAACTTAATGCCTAATGGCATTCTCTACCAGATGATCTTTGGGAAAATAAGAAAATTGTTATCTATAACAATGCCTATAGGCAGTGCAATATTGTGCGAACGATAGCAGAGACAAAATGAAATAAATAGCATAATAATCATACATCGAAATAACATAAATAAAATACATACAAATAAGTAAAATAGCAAATGCGTGGAAATGTGTACTCGATCCAATTTCTTGAACGCGAATTTATTAGGGGCTTGCTTGTTTTCAGAAGGGACACTGTTCCAAAAACGAATAGCTTGAATTGTGAAAGAGTTGCTAATAAAACCAGAACGGTGTAGGGAAACAAGAGTTAAATAATAAGATACTGAAAGAATGAGAAAAATGCTTACCCGTTCGGCCGATCCGATGCACGTAGTTTTCTATGTCTTCCGGCATATCGTAGTTGATTACGTGCTGTATGTTCGCGAAATCAAGACCTATAAACAATAAAATTTATTGCACTCACTTTTACATGCACTTAACAAGAACAGATCACCAGTGATCGGAATAGGTCGAGTATATTTACCTAAAGTAAGCAAAAGGACATAATATAGAGTGGTTACAACCGGGTGAAATATTAATTTATATTTATTGAATTCCCGATTTCCGGTATTTTTCTGGTACTAGTAAATGTAGTCGCAAGGAAGTCTCCTGTTTATGACTCTGTTCAACGAAGTTTAGGTAAATATTATCCACTTATTACATAATTAGATATAAGGAATGAGTTACGGGCCCCTTTTATCACAAACTCACATAAAATATCCCATACCGTGAGTAAATATTACGTACATTTAGCATTAAAAATACCGGAAATCCGGAATTCAATAAAAATAAATTAATATTTCACCCGGTTGTAACCACTCTATATTATGTCCTTTTGCGAACTTTAGGTAAATATACTCTACCTATTCCGATCACTGCACATCACACAGACACAAATGGAAGACATTTTTAATTCAGTTAATCGGTACAAACCTAGCGACGCCGTTAAATAATTTAAATAATTTATCGCCTATTTTTTTACACATCTCTCATAATAAGTGATTGAAATTACGAAATACGGCTGTCACAGGCGACACCTCAGAATAATGAGAGTATAGCTGAGTGTGTGGTCGGGGAGCGGCTGACCCTTGCTGGCGACGTCGGTGGCGACGAGCACGTCCTTCTCCCCGCGGCGGAAGGCGTCGACGGCGCGCGAGCGCTCCTCCTGGTCCTTGCCGCCGTGGATGGCCACCGCCTCCACGCCTAACGAACATTCATAACTGGTTAATCTGCTGAACGCCACAGAAACTATAACTTTAACAAGCAAGCTTTCAAAACCCGACTGTTGCTAACCAACTTTAAATCGTTATAAATCCTAAACGATAATTCAAAATGAAAAATTATGAAAAATACCTAAAGATGATTTTTAAATCCCTATTCAATGATACCCCACTTGTCATACATGACCGACTATTTTTTATTTTATTTGCACAATATGGCGTCTGGTTGCCGCCATATTGAATTTTGATTACTTTCATATCTTCAGTGACACTCCCCAGATTAGGACAATTCGATTGTCATAAGAATCATCAAAATCGGACAACTGGTTTAGTTTTTATAGTGCCACAAAGGAACAAACATACATATATAGGCTGTGAAACACATTACCCTCCTCCTTCGGCAGTCGGGTAAAAAGTCGCGCCACCTACGACGGCTACAGCCGACACAAGTTTAATTAAGCCGTTATAATCAGTGATCGGGGAAACCGGTGCAAAACTATATCAAAACTTGTAAAGCTGACATAAAGGAGAACTTGCAACCAAGAAAAATAATAATATTATTGGCAGATTAGTGTTCAATTTAACTCTATATCAGAGTCTCGGGTTTGGTATAAGGATATTAATAGTTTCATGGCTGTAATGTAATTTTTGTTAAAGTTTTGCATCGTTTTCCCCGATCACTGGTTATAATAAAATAGACTAGTGTCTTAAAAAATCTAATTAGTCCGAAATTTACATTTTCATAAAATATTGAACACATATTTTTTTCTTTTGTCAATTCAACAAAAAATTACTAAGATAAAGTGCGTTGCAGTTTCGTGCGTCACGCCGTGGCACACTTTATACCACGTTGTGACGTCACGAGCCCCCACTCCCGAACTATGATGCGCGTTAGATTTGTCAATTTGGATTGATTTGAGAAAGCAACAAAATACGTGTTCAATATTTTTTGATAATCTTACTGACGGACTAATTCGTTTTTTTTTTACCGAGGACACGCTCCTATTGTACATATAAGCTATCTCTATTTCAAATTTCATCCAAACCTGTCCAACTGCTGCAGCGTGAGGGAGTAACAAATCAACATACATACACACACACACACAAATTTTCGCATTTATAATATTAGTAGGATATACTGGTGTCCCTAAAACCAACGTCAAAACTGAAAGGGCTGATAGAGCAGCTAAAAAGCTATCGATTTAACCCCTATGTATGTTCAGCGATTGTTACTAGTTTCGGAGATATTGATCATTTTAATCTGAATTTTTGTTATTTTCCCTTATGTCCAAGTCACGAAAAATCATGAATTTCGTGTTTTATTTTATAAGTTTTTCCATGTTATCTTACATAATTAGAATCATTACCAATCAGCGAAGTTTTTAAACCTATTTGCCCGTTCTTTTTCCGTTTTTTTTTAAGTAATCACATAAAGTTTGTTTCTCCATACTAGGTGTCCCAGACGTCCCAGTGTTTGAAAATCAAAATCAAAATCAAAGTATTTTATTGCATGTCATTAACATATTTATAGGTGGAACGTAATAGGAGGTTTGCATGTGACGCCCTGCAAGGGCACAGCAACATCAGACAGAGAGCAGCTATACAATACAATACAATATAATATCTAGTTACTAATTATTTTCTAAAACTACTTATACTAATTGCGGTCGTGTTGGATTATAATTATGTGTATGCGACATCAAAGAATTCTTTCAAATTATAAAAGCAAGCAATTATTTGCTTCTCACCTTGTATGGAAAAAAAGGCTTTATGTGATTACTTAAAATAAAACTGGAAAAAAAACGGGCAAATAAGTTTAAAAACTTCGCTGATTCGTAATGATTCTAATTATGTATGATACCACTGAAAAACTTATGAAATAAAACATGAAATTAATTTTTTTTCGTGACATTTACATACATAGGGGTTAAATCGATAGCTTTTAGCTGCTCTATCAGCCCTCTCAGTTTTAGCGTTGGTTTTAGAGACACCCTGTATAAGTCTATGGTCGCATGCCGCCTTAACCTCGAGTCAAAGCGAAACTCAGGAAAGCTGATGCTGAAATCTTTGTACCTTTAAGCAGCAGATACTCGTGGATGGCGTCGACGTCCTGCTTCCTCTCAGCGAAGACCAGCACGGGCGGCGGAGTCTTCTGCAGACACTGCAGCAGGTGCACCGTGCGGGCTTCCGCCTTCACTGGCTCCAACTCCTGGAGACATCAGATATATCACGCTTACACAATTGGGCGAGGACTCATGTTGGACTTTACTATGTGCTCTAGTTATATGGATTAAAGAATTGGAAATTATCCTAACAAAGTAAAAAAACCGGCAAGAGCATGTCGGACCATGTTCAGTGTACCCTACAGGCCGTTACTACAAAATGATCGGTGTATGGTTTCGAAGCCGTTACACAAAAACTATGCCAAAGAACAACAAGCATGATCCATTTTACAAGCTTTTATTTAACTTCCAATGTATGTATGTATGTAAGTATGTATGTAAAGTCTGTTCGTATTCAGACTGCCAATGACAATAACAAGTATACCTGACTGTAATTGTCTTTAGATAGAGGATGAAATAGTAATGAGAATAATGTTACCTCTAATTAGTTTATTAAAAAGGTTGAATATATATTCATCATCATCACCATCGTATTATTATGCTGGGTGCGACAGAGACGAAAAACCTCACTTATCAATCAGATCTATCAAATCTCACTACATTTTCAATGTCAAAAATAGTTCGAAAAAAAATATCTTTATGACAAGACTATGTCAGTGTAACGGTGTTTTCAGCGAATGTGCTTTTCATCCAAAAATACAATGTTAAATAGAGATTACTACCTTAAAATGGACATGAAGACAATCATAAAGTATACAAATAAATAATATGACTAGGCTCAACCTTCAAAAGTACGCGAATATGGAGTTATAATGGTAAATTGATTTGTTTATAAGAGTGACGGAACGAATACGAACAGACTTTACGTATGTACGGTTCAAATCTTGCAAGTTACATTTGACCCACTTCCCATTAACGTAATGGCCTGAAATTTGGGCCACATATGTAAACCCGATGACAATGCAATATTATGTTATCCAAGACGTGATCTGATGATGGAGTCGGAGGGTGGCGACAGGATCTCCGCTATACTTACCGTAGACCCACCGTGTTGGGACTCAATAGTTTGGTCTTTATAAGCAGATAAAGATTTTGCAAAAAAAAAGTACATTGGGCAACAAAAGCTTGTCCCAAAAATGAAATGTGTGTCAGAAACTTTTCCTAATTAAAGTTATTTGCTGATGTCTTAGATGATTATCAGTAATTATAAAAAAACTTAAGTCGCCTGTATCTCAGGAACAACGACTCAATTGTAATACGGAATCCTAAAAAAACTTAAAAAAAAACGAATATTAGACTCGCCTGTCGGACGTTGAGCGAAGCGGCCCCGGCGCGGCCAACGTTCACCGTCACTGGTTTTACTAACGCCGACCTGCGAAATGGAAGTTGGAACTCAGTATAGTACAGCTTAAAAAAAAACATTGACGTGACATACTTTGTAAAAAAATGGTAAACCCAAATTACATATTATTCGTCAACAATCAGAATAGGATTCGTAGGTACCGTTGGCATAGCAGTACTTATAATTATCAATGAACTCTTTTATTAATGCATCTTCATCAGACAGTCAATAATATCTTTGTTTTAAGTGCTTATAATCGATTTATAAAATATACTTTAGGGTGATTCCACGGGCGTTTCAACCGCCGCCAGTCCCCTGTCATAAATATTGGAAGAATGAGCTACGCCAAGCAGCTAACATTCACACAGAGTTATACTGTTATCGTAATTCTTGCCACAATTGATCAAATTTTAACTATATTATCGCTTTTATGTTTGAAAAAATGACCTTCTGCTGGAGTTTCTTGCGGCGCTTCTTCTCCGCAATGATGGTCTTGTCCGAAGCGCTAGTAGATCCACTTTATATCACCGACGTGTAAAAGAGCCCGTATGTGGCCAATTTACTGAATAAATATTTTGATTTTGATTTTGCTTATTTCTTAAATACTTAGGACAGCGGACTGACGGCGGTTGAAATGCCCGTGGAATCACCCTTTACCATAAACAGTCACTACATATTTCAATCTCTTATTTCAGTCTATTCTTGGTAAATTTCGTTTCACGTGTTTTCTGAAAAGACTATCGACATATTTAATATTAATTTTCTCCAACATGCTCGGACATGTTAACCTTACTGTCGTAAAATCAGCCCGCAAAGTTCTGAGTTCCAGGTCCAGGCAAAAAAAAAAAACAAAGTTATTATTTTCAACGGCAGCGGCCGCGAAAATGTATGAAATTTCATTACGTACCTGGTGTGTTTTACTTTTTAAAACCATGTTTGGACTAGGATAACTATCTCCAAACAGCCAAACACTCGTGCAATCAAAATTCTTCCTTGTATATTTTACTTTTTAAATGTCATAGACTAAAAAGTTAAGCCTTTTCAAACAGCGTTTACAACGTATTCAAAAGTGTGTCAAATAGTTTCACTTTTTTAAATAGAAATTGTGTTCATAAACAAAATAATTTGCCGAAATAACATAAACGCGTAATAAATGTTATAGTTTAAACTATATTTTATTCAAATTGAATTTATTACGTTTAAATTTGTGATTTTATTTAATTATTTATTTCAGTGTTATAACTAAATCGTACGTTTCTGTTCTTTTTTTCAAGGAAATGTTGGGACTGTGTTTAATATTATTAACAATTGTGTTAAATTTCCTCACATTGTTGGAGAAAAGCACTATACAAGCCTCGACCGGGAACTGCGTCTCGGCCACGCTAACTCTACTCGTCCCGCAACGGCTTATTTCCCGGTCTGTGCAGTAATGTACTATATTTTATTAAATCATAGTACTGAAATAAGTTTCTCTTTTATTTGCACACTCTACCATTGACAATGTCATCTCATGTACATATCTGATTACGCCGTATGTGCTCATTTCCATTCTGATCACGCGTAAGTAATACCTGGCGAAGTTCTGAATCTTCCTAGGCATAGTGGCGCTGAACAGCAGAGTCTGCCGCTGCCCCGCGAAGTACGAGAAGATGGTACGGACGTCTTCCTCGAACCCCATGTCGATCATGCGATCCGCTTCGTCCATACACAGGTAACGGCACACGTTTAGCCGGACCTGAGAACCATTTATCACAAAATTCGCAACCGACCAGGCTTAGCTCCTATGTGAAATTTCTTCTTTGTACAGTCGGGTTTATAAGTATGCACACTTTAGAACTTTGTGACTTTAATTTCATATTTGAACTGCTCCAGTAATCTGTCAAAGGCGTTAAAGCGACAAGGTACCAAAGTGTGCAGCTACTTCAAACGCGGACTGTGGGTTGTAGCTCATTATTATCAAGTGAACGGTGATGTTAAATCTTCCTAATTACCCGCTAACAAAACTGATATTCTTTCAATTTAACGTATTAATTTACATTTAGTCTTGCAAAAGATTTCAGATTATAATTTAGATCATTTATAAAGGGCAGCTTGCAAGCTCGTTTAAAAATAACTGACCGGGTAACATAACCCTTAAATGCATGATTTAATTACTTTTGTCGATTTTTTTTGAAGCATCCTACATCATGCATTTAAGGTTTAAGTTGTCCAGTCCCCTGCGGTCACAATGTACTAACCACTGAGTTAACCAATGAGTTTTTCTAATTCACGCACATACTCGTAACCTGATGTGCCTATGGTGAAAGAAAAACATCGTGAGGAAACCTGCACATTCAAACAAGTGTGTAAGAGGGTAATTGAACAAAGGATCCTACCCGAAAGGGCCCATGTGAAAGATACCATAAAATAACTTGTTCAGTCGGTGCATTTTCATCCGTGTCTTAATTTTGGTCACAGGGTCCTCGATGTAGCGCAGTTCTATAACTTGCCGGCCTTGCTATGGCTTGCTTACCATCTTTTTATCGAGCATGTCCATCAGCCGGCCGGGGGTCGCCACCATGATGTGCACGCCTCGTTGGACCACCTCCATACACTCGGACACCGCAACACCTGCCAAAGTGCATAACTCTTAAAAAACAACACTAATATAAAGGATGATTTCCACCAAACGGCTCGCATCGCATCGGATCGGAAAGGATACGTACGGATGCGGCGACAGCTGATGTCGACGCACACGATCGGCACCGTACGGTTGCTTGCGAACGTATCCGCACCCAGTCAAATAGTTTCGTTCCTACCACGCGTTTGAGTGCACTTTCGAGAATGAGTGGGCTCGCCCGGTCACGGCCGAATGGTTCCGATCGCACACGACGACAAGCGAACGGGGCCGATCGCGTGTCGCAGCATACTTTCGATGACGTTCACATGTCGCGGAAGACGCCCGCGGTCAAGCTGTTGTGCGCAGCTTGGCAATGTCTTAAAAACAGTATCGTTTAAAGACCATAAAATTCTTTCTGATCCGATCCGTTGCGGGCCGTTTGGTGGAAATTGTGCTTAAGACTGCATCGAGCGTCCAGTGTCGCCCTCATTACTATTATTGTTTCCTCCTAAAGTATAGTATTGTTTTGAAATCAAAGAGTGGTTTTTGCTGTAGCATAAGAATAAACAATAACTACACGTAGAAGCGAAACTCCCGGCTGCGGACGCGCGCTCGACGCGTTAGATACCTACCGCCTGGCGACACCTGAGATGTCTACTCAGTCAGGGGCGTCACACACGGATTATATGTATATTAAATTAACCAAGATATTGATATTGTGTCTTGAAATCGTTTTTCGTATTTGTGTTGATTTTAGTGTTTTTGGTTGAACTAAGAAAGGTGGTTGAAAAGTGTTTTAAAAAGTGAACTGATTGAATGAAGGAGTTTTATTGAGCTTAATTATTATATAAAAGGTTGTTTATAGACTCGTTTCCGTGTTTTATAGATGATTAAATAACCACATAAGCCATGTAACTTTCTGGAGATAATCTTAATACCATCAAAAAGTATTATTACCTAATCAAACGTAAATGTATAAAACTCATTTAGCAAAAATGTTTTCACGTTGAAGTAAAACAGTAATAACATTTCATGACTAAAGTTGTATGCCACATCCATACTTTAACCGATTAAAATACTTCGCAACTGACAGCCCAACGTTTGGGCGCGGAAGACAGAGGGGCGTAGCGGGGTGAAGGGGGAAGTAGGTATTCAAAGCGCGGCATTTGGGGCCTGGTCAAAGGAGATTCGCTTCTACGTGTAGTTATTAATGTTATTATTTATTCTTATGGCTGTAGGTACAAATGAATACACATGTATCTCTACCGCCGTCTGTCCCTCTGTATGTACGCTTAGATCTTTTAAACTACGGAACGGATATTAATGCAATTTTCACCAATAGATATCCATATTCATATTCATATTCAATTTATTGCATCCATGGTATTTATAGTGGTCTTACATCATAGAGTGAGTCAAGAAAATTCCGGGCGGGGTGTTAACGAAAACTCACACAAACCGACGCAAAGCGAGGGCGGGTCGCTAGTTTTTTTATGAAAAATATTCTGGGTACAGTTTAAAAATAAATATACCAGCGGGCTATGGCTGCGTCTATATCGCGTGTCAAATGTGGATACAGCATTCGTCACTCTCGTACTTATTTACGTGTCAGAAGGTGACGGATGCCTTATCGAAACTTTGTCACGCGATTAACGCAGCCATATTAGGGCCCCAGGACAGTAAAAGTTATCTATAGATAAATACATACATACATTAAATCACGCCTGTTTCCCAGAGGGGTAGGCAGAGACCACTTCTTTCAACCTGCTACGATCCTGACAAATCTATTTCGCTTCTTCCACATTCATATATCAAGTCACGTCGGTTTCGGGTACTTAAGATCCGGACCTTTTCCAGTATTTCTCCGATTTGATAAATATCTACTTAAAAGTTAAAAACCAACCACTAAATGGCGATCCCTTCTTTGACGTGAAGCAATAACTAAATGAAAGCTAGTAATTCCAGTACCTCCGATGGCGAGGCAGCTGCGTATCTCAGGCATGCCAGTCATCTTGAGATGCTTGACGAAGTGCTGGATGATCTCGTGTGTCTGTTTCGCCAGCTCGCGGGATGGACAGATGATCAGGCCGTACGGACCCTCGTTCCTGGGGTTAGGAGAAATTATACTATGCAATACAATAAAAAAACTGATTATTTAACATGACATACAATAAACAAGTTATAAGTGAGTAAACAGGCCGGTCTTATCGCTAAATAGCGATCACTTTCATTACACTAATCTACCTTTGGTTGGTCATTGTGAATTACACCAACATACTTTTAGCTAGTTAGTGAATTATTCCAACATACCCTAAGCAAGTCAGTGTGAATTACACTAACTTACCTTTAGTTGGTCATTGTGAATTACACCAACATACATTTAGCTAGTTAGTGAATTATTCCAACATATCCTAAACAAGGCAGTGTGAATTACACTAACCTACCTTTAGTTTGTCATTGTGAATAACACAAACTTACCTTTAGTTGGTCATTGTGAATTACACCAACATACATTTAGCTAGTTAGTGAATTATTCCAATATACCCTAAGCAAGTCATTGTGAATATACACTAACCTACCTTTAGTTGGTCATTGTAAATAACACAAACTTACCTTAAGTTGGTCATTGTGAATTACACAAACATACATTTAACTAGTTAGTGAATTATTCCAACATATCCTAAGCAAGTCAGTGTGAAATACACTAACCTACCTTTAGTTTGTCATTGTGAATAACTCAAACTTACCTTTAGTTGGTCATTGAGAATTACAACAACAGGCCTTTAGTTTGTTATTGTGAATTACTCTAACCTACCTTTAGTTGGTCATTGAGAATTACACCAATCTACCTTTAGTTGGTCATTGAGAATTACACCAATCTACCTTTAGTTGGTCATTGTGAATTACACTAACCTGTCTTTAGTTGGTCATTGTGAATTACACTAACCTGCCTTTAGTTGGTCATTGCGAATTACACTAACCTGCCTTTAGTTGGTCATTGCGAATTACACTAATCTTCTTTTAGTTGTTCGTTGTGAATAACACTAACCTTCTTTTTGTAGTTCATTGTACCTTTAGCCAATTGTGAATTAGGTACACTTACATACCTTTAGTCAGTCAGTGTGAATAACCAATGTACATTTAGCCAGTTAGCGCAAACTACACCACCAGAGTGCAGTTTGACAATGATGTACAAACCTGATGAAGGGCATCTTGATCTCCTGTTCGAGACACATCAGCAGCAGAGGCAGGGTGAACACCAGGGTCTTCCCGGACCCAGTGAACGCGATGCCGATCATGTCCCGGCCGCACAGCACCGCCGGGATACCCTGCACTTGGATCGGGGTGGGCTTCTTTATACCTTTTTCTTCTAGACCTCGAAGAATGCCTGGAACAAAATAGGATATTCAAAACATAAAAATCTACTTAAGGTTTCCTATTCACAGTAATTGTACTGCCAAATACATGAAACAATAAAAATAAAAAAACTAGAATTGCTCTCAAGAGGTTACCTTTAGGGAACTTCATGTGCTGGAAGGTCCTGATGGGCGGGGGCACGTCCTCCCCCTCCACGAGGATCATCAACTGGTCGCGCACGCGCTCGTGCCGCTCAGGAGGCTGCTCCAGGATGCAGCGGGGGGGCTTCCAGGACGTCTTGATGGGGTCCTCGTATTGGATACCTGAATATTTTAATAATTTGATAACTCATCATTATATCTTAAATGGATTTGTTTTCGATCTCAATTTTGATCTTTCGATTCGGATCCAAATCCAAATTAAGTGGCGGAAAGCAACAAAGGTACAACATACCTTTAGGCAGTTAGTGTAAATTACACCAATATATCTTTAGCCAGTTAGTGTGAATTACAATTTCATACTTTTAGCCAGTAAGTATGAATCTCATCAGCATACCTATAGCCAGTAAGTGTAAATTACACCAGGATACCTTAAGCTAGTTAGTGTGAATTACACTAACATACCTTAAGGCGGTTAGTGTGGAATACACTTACATACCTTTAGCCGGTTAGTAAGAACTACACTAACATACCTTTAGCTGGTCAGTGAGAATTACACCTACGTACCTTTAGCCAACTCCGCCACTCCCATGAGCGCCTTGCTCTGCGCCACACTCTCCAGTATGTGCTGCTCCTCGCGCGCCTGCCGCTCCGCCGCGGACAGCGCCCGCGCCTCCGCTATCCGCTTCAGTTCACTGTGTTGGTCCAATAGGGAGACGTTGTAGCGGCGACCCCATTCTTCTTGTGATGCTAAGGGTGGTAAAGTGTTTGTTTATTGAATAAAAATTGACTATGAACAGAATATATTTAATGCCTAATGGCTACTTCTACCAGAGCAAAGTAAAGGTAATTGAACTGTAGCTTGCTCATGAGTTTTTTATGGCATAAAGAAGGTAAACAAGCATCAGGTGATGTTAAGTGAGATCTGAGACCTATAAACATTTGTTAGTAACATCGCAAGATTGCTATCCTAAGATACAATCTCTGTAAAGTTTCATCTAATTCTGGTACATGTAAATACATTTTAAATTTCAATTTATGTATTAAAATTAATCGCCGTGCCTTAGTTTCGCAAAAACTAGAAAACATGCTCAACCAATTTGAATAAAAAATATATTTTTGTGTTGGTAATGGTCAGGACAAGGTTTGTATTAAGATAAAGAAAAAGATATTTATTCAGTAAGTAGGCCGCATGGGCACTTTTACACGTCAAGAATCTACCAGCGCTTCCCAAGAGGAGACCACTGCTGGCAAGAAACGCCGCAAGAAACTCAGCAGTCAGTCATTTTTTAAACATATTACAATGGTTACTACTTAGTCTAGCATTATATAAAGCAATAAATATTAAATTACTTATTATACTTATAAAAATAACAGTTCAGCAGGAAAACATGCCAAAAATCTTACGAGAGAGACAGAGGGAGAAAAGGAAAAAAAACACCTATTTATGTTTATATAAGACGGTACAAGACGGTATGAAAAACAAAACACCCAGGCATTGTGGCACAAACAGCTAGTTATGTATTTAAAAAGTTTATTCTGTTGCTAAATGACTAACATATAGGAACATGGAATGTGAGTAATCAAAATGCATCACTATGTGACAGTCAACAACTATCAGAATTAGGGAAATTTATTCCTACCAATTATGAAATTAACCATTTTCTATAATAAACAGTTTCACGCTTTCATAACATGTTGCAACAGAATAAATGTTACGTGTGCTGATGAATCACACTACTATCTAGCAGAATAATTATTTAGTTTAATATCATTACGTTAAGAATAGTGAGAGAAAGTAATACTATAAGAAAAGTGATTAAAAATATAGATCACTTGATCTTACGTCCAAAAACGATGTAAATGCATTTAATTGTGTGCATAACAAAATGTTTATGTATACATATCATTAAGATACTGCGCTTGTTTTAATAACTATCGTTGAACACGTATAATTGAAGTTGTAGAAAAGTATATACGGTTAGAACAGCAAGAAGAAAGGTAGCAAACAACAGCGCATTTATAGCCAAATTATAACAAATACAACTCACTCTCATCGTCCGGATCATTTTCACTCGAGCTTTTTGTCTCTGCGGAGGCTTCCGCAGCGATTTGTCCAAGACGACCCAACTTTAATAACTGCTGTTTCTTTCGTTCCCTCACAGGCACATAGGGCTTGTAGTTCTCTACGTCTTCCTCCGATTCTGAAGATTTCTCTTCGCGCCTATAGCGTTTAAGCGGAGGAGGGGGCTCAGGTTGCTGTTCAGACATTACTATAGTGGTTGTTTTTTGATTATTTGTAAATATAGCCAGGTAAACAAACAGTAATAACCTTAAATATTTTGACGTTCTATGAGTCCGTTACACGTAAAAAATAGGACTAGTCACTTGTAGTACATGTAAATTGTGGCGTGAAATGGAACACATTCTGATTACCGTGTGTTTATGAATCTTGTTCCTGTTTATAGTATTCACATAAAAATAATTTCATTATCACAGTTTTTTAAAAAGGTTTAATTTATAGAGTCAAAACATAACATTTTGTAAATTTTTATTCATGAATTGAAGAAGGTAGTCATCAGAAAAGAACTAAGGAGTCAACAAAAAAGAAATAAATTATAGTTTTAGTTTTGAAGCATGTAAACGCCAGATTGACAAAATGTCACAAATATGTCAAAATATGCAAGTGACACGTAATTTCACGTAATTATATTTGCATTTTGCGACCTCCAAATGTGTAAATTCACGAAAATTACTGTTTCAACCGGTTAATCGTTTAGTGAGACAATGTCTGACAAAAGTTTTGGTGATCACATGAGCCGAGGTCAAGTGAAAAATCCTCTTCTTTCAAGTTCCGTGACTGGTGTGTCCATCGAGGATTTGACGCAAAACGCCGTGTTGTTGCCCGTTTCCCGTACCCAAGAGCTGTTTGGGAGACAAGGTAAGTGCTATTATTTATTTTTATCCCGTGAAACACCACTATTACGACCTTGGCGTTACAAAACATTTCAAACGTTAGTCGCGAATTTCTCTCGGTCAGCTGTCATTTAATCCAACGATGGCCTAAATTCAGTGTTATTTTGTGTATGTACAGTCTTGTCTGCGCCATTCGGAGACCAATAGACGACTATAGTGCTTGAAACCGTCGACTTAAAATCATTTAAAACAATTTTCTTTGTCTACCCTTCACAATGTCTTTCCTCTACAAATCGTATAATAACGCGCCTTTCGAAAGTGGTTTCGTGCCAGAGTTCGAATTGATATTTCATTCCAATTTACTTAAAGTTCAAAAGTTTTTTGTTGACGTTACTTCTGTAAGTATTCTGTTGTAAAACCACAGTTAGTGCTAAGTATGCTAGATAGCGGTAGAATTACCTTTAATTCAACCTGTAGCATTAGCAAATTTTCATAGATATTTTTATGACAAGTTTTTGTATTGAATTGAGTTCTTTATACAAGGCGAGTTCTGATAATGGTTATCACCCTAAAATTCAAGGGTTTCAGAACTTTTAGATCAAGCAACTTGCTTTTAATAGGTTGCGTTGCATACAAATGCAAATAATTTATGCAATAGGAAGTGATGCATACAGTAGGCACATTTAACAAACATAAATTCTGTTTTTAGAAAGAATGCCTTCTGTACTTGTGCTATTATATATTTTTTTGGTTATGTAAGAAGTAATTTAAATAATAAAAATAAATTAAAAAATATCAGAGACCTCACACAAATTGACCTAGTCCCAAACTTAGTTCAAGGCTTGTAATATACGTACTAGACAATGCTAATATAGAGAAATACATAAAAAACATCCAAGACTCAGGAACAAATACTCGTGCTCATGACACAAATATTTGCCCATACCGGGATTCAAACCAAGGATCGCTAGCTTTGTAGGCAGGGTCACTACCAACTAGGCTAAATGCGTAATCATGTAAATGTAAATGAGGCTGAATTGTTTTATTTAGTACTGTCACGGTATGAAACCCTTGAAAGAGATTATGAAAGATAATAAATTAGCTACCTTCAAATAGAAACAGTAAAGGAAACTATCCGTCAGAATTGCTTAAGATACAAGCTAAGACTAGTTAAACATAAGAATGTGCTGGCTTATCGTCTAACAGACACCACCAACAATAAAGTCCGTTTGAAGCGGGCTCACATCATGGAACTAGACACAAGGCTGTAACAGTGATAACCATATGGAGTGACATGTCACAGGATGTGCCAACTCTCAACCAACTGTGACGACCAACCATCTGATTATAGGCAATGGCTGATTGTAGAAAGATAAAGATATTATTTAAAAAAAAACTATTATTGATTACCATTGATTGGATTAGATAGTGCAATCAAGTAGTATTGAGTCGTTAACTAAATATGGAGATGACTTATTATTTCGTGATTGACTGAAGAATATGCTATTTAAGAGTTATTTATGCATAAATGGGAATACAAATGATTTAATAAGTAGTTTTTATCATTCCGTAGACATTTCCGTTACTATGTATTAAGAAAGGTACTCTATGAAATAGTTTTAAATGACTGTGGGTACTTATAAAACAAGTAAGTTTTGCTTGTAGAAGAAGCGAAAGAGATTTGTCAGGCTCGTAGCAGGTGGAAAGAAGTGGTCTCTGCCTACCCCTCTGGCAAACAGGCTTGATTTAATGTATGTATGTATGAGTTTTGGTTCTCAATTCAATCTGGTTGTATGAACAATTTTCCTCGCGTGTCCATACTGATGTGCCAAAGGAAACTTGCCAAAATTGCGGAACATTTCATGTAGGAAATTTTCGGAACTTCTCACAATTTTGTATTGGGATTGAAACGTTCTGTTTCTTAAATTTAAATTTCCTATATTTCTAGTGAAAATTTCCGGAAATTTCTTAGAACTTTTCCAACTTTTTGGAAACTTTCCGCAACTTGCACATCAGTAGATATCCATAGACTTATTTCTCTAATAAGTCAATGGGATGATCTATAAATACCTCGACATTGGAGACACACCTTAACAAGAGTGAAATCCAGTATTTTAAATGAGAATTAAAATTCAATGTGACTGTATCTTTTATGAGCGACGAGGATGGGAAGACTTAACCCTCACCATTCCACCCATCTTATTATTTTGACGGTCTTAATTTTGTTTATTAACCCCTCATATTTATATCTTGTCACAGATCTGTGCTCAAAATTTAAATATATATTTTTCTTCGACGTTCAGTAGTTTGTTTCTAATCGTATTTTCAAGGAAACATGACTGAGTTTAATTTATCCAAAGAACAGACATATAGGCGTTATGGTTATTGAGATCCAGATCGTGGAACACTACCGACTTTATCATAATGTAGCCTCTTATGGGCCTTCTACATGGTCAGGTAGTTGTGCCTACCGACAGGGACGCAGCTATCTGTAGGAACGAGACATATAACACTATCTCATTCTAACAGATAGCTGTGTACCCCTCCGTTGGCACAACCACCCAAACGTTTAGAAGGCCTTTTAAGGCCCATCCACACCGCTTGCGTGACGTGCACGTGCACGTGCGCGTCGCTTTCCACTGCGTTGTATAGTGACATGTCGTAATGAGAATTCACGCGCACGTGCACGTGCACGTCACGCAAGCGGTGTGGATGGGCCTTTAAGGTGAATGTGTAAAATAAAATATCACCAAGTTCCCGTTGGTTGCATGTGCTTTTTGTTTCGCCCCCAAAAAATCGCTCCGCACAAGCGAGCACGCGTATCTCCAGGAGGAGTATTTCAATGTGGTGTCAAATCAAGTGTTCCATTGATTTAGCGGTTGACACCCCCTTGCAGTTGCTCTGGGATGTGATTCTCTCAAAGACGCGGTTGGACGAACGAACGAGTGAATGTCGCAGCGGCGAGTTTAAGTAGTTCCGTCAGAGCGAACAAAACACATTTTAGCGCGTGCATTTTCAATTTGGCAGCGTGGCTTCTCTCGATAAGATCGAACGTATAAGGCTGCCTAATTGAGAATGCACGCGCTGAAATGTGTTTTATTGGCTCTGACGGGACTACCTAACCTCGCCCGTTTGTTAGTCCTTTACCTCAAAAGCATAAATTCCTTGTATCGATTCACCGAATCGCCTTTCACCTCGAACGTATATTTAATTATCGCGTTGTGTCTCGATCGTTAACTTTTTTAGTCGCTATAAGTTTTAGTCGCATTTCACCTCGATCGTGCATTTAACTATCGCGTTGTGTCTCAATCGTCATTTTTT
The DNA here is from genome assembly GCA_946894065.1 of Acleris literana. NCBI lineage: Eukaryota > Metazoa > Arthropoda > Insecta > Lepidoptera > Tortricidae > Acleris > Acleris literana. The sequence continues at coordinate 7,987,938 of OX335695.1, read as the reverse complement.
TTAGTCGATATTAGTTTTGTATCCTAATCGTCTAATTCAGTATGAGACAATATCTTTAGTCGCGATGTATCTTTTTCGTTTTTTTTTCGTCTTTTTTAGCCAGGTTCAAGCTCCATATTTTCTTACAAATATTGCAATGTATAATTATTGTATCTGAAATCAATGTCACTGTACTTCAATGTCGCAATGACAGAGTATTATCTATTATTTATTAGTCACAAAGATAATATTTCCATGAGTTTGATAGCACTTAAGACATGAAACTACAGGTACGAAACACGTTTCAAAAAAAATGTTACAGAATTTTAGTGCGAACATCGATTAACGCGTCACATTAAATAGCGTCCCAAACAAACATCGATCGCGACGAAATGCGTCTAGGGTAAAATACTACACGAAAAATGAAATGCAACAAATTAATTATACTAATGTATAAAACCACGCGAAAAATTGCTTCAAGTAAAAGATTCTATTGAAATTTTGTTCATTCGAGGTGAAATGCGATTCGGTGAATCGCTACAAGGAATTTATGCTTTTGAGGTAAAGGACTAACAAACGAACTCGCCGCTGCGACGTTCACTCGTTCGTTCGTCCGACCGCGTCTTTGAGAGAATCACATCCCAGAGCAACTGCAAGGGGGTGTCAACTTGATTGAACACTTGATTTGACACCACATTGAAATACTCCTCCTGGAGATACGCGTGCTCGCTTGTGCGGAGTAATAAGCGTTCCCTTTTTTACCATTTTGGTACGGAACCCAAAAATGTACTCATTTTAAGCTAGATTTTAGAACACACTAGCTTCTGCCCACGACTTCGTCCGCGTAGAATGTCGATCGTTATTCCCTCGGGAATTTTTAAATTTTCCAGGATGAATTGTAGTATATCTGTTAATTTAAGGGTATAAGCTATCTCCATTTCAAATTTCATCCAAATTCGTCCAGCCGTTGCAGCGTGAAGGAGTAACAAGTAACAATCTAGCACACACACAAACTTTCCCATCTATCTATCTATCTAAATATATATATAAAAGGCAAACCTGACTCACTGACTTCTATATCAACGCACAGCCCAAACCGCTGGACCTAGGGACTTGGAATTTGGGGGGAGTATTCCTAGGGTACTCTAGGGGTGCACTAAGAAAGGATTTTCCGAAAATCGACCCCCAACGGGAAGAAATAGGGGGAGTGCGGGGAACTAATTCTATGCGTAAGAAGTCGCGGGCGTCCTCTAGTATTTACATTACTGCCCCAAAAAAGGAGTGTAATGTTTTCATGGTTCATGTTTGTATGTATGTATGTATGTATGTATGTATGTGAGTTTCTTTATTCCACTATAACTTCTAAATCCTTTGACCGATTTAGATGTGTGAGGTATCGTTAGAATCCTTACGTCATCCCGGGTGACATAGGATACCTAAACTGTTAAAATTGAAATAACAACGATGGCAAAATGTCAATTATTAATATATGTAGGTATATCGACGACAGTATAAAAAATGCAGTCGGGTTTTTAAAGCTTGCTTTTCATATAGTTATTAATATATGTAAAATATACTTACCCTATTGCGTCAGAACATTGGTATGTCAGGTGCACTGAAACTCTACATACACTACCTATGCATTAGTAAGGCTATATATGTATAATCACTTATCAATAACAAACGGCAATTGTTGAATTTTAAACTTGAATAGGTTACTGTATTGTTATAGTTTATTTCGATTTGCGTTATAACTTGTATAAGTAGGTATTTGTTGATATATCAATCGTATAGCGTTAGGTGACGTAACATTAATTTAAAAAGGTTTGTCCGCTGTTTTGTTTGCCCGAATTTTCTGAAGTGACCCAAAGGGTAAGAACGGGACCCTATTACTAAGATTCCACGGTCCTTCTGTCCGTCTGTCTGTCTGTCCTTCTGTCCAAAATTCATTGATTATTTTAAATATTTCGAAAGGCTCTTTGTTATAATAACACAAACATATTATAATGGCTACGAGATCTCGCCGAATGTTTAATCCCCAAATCGAATGAATGTTACGTTAACCCTCTCCTGTCCCTTTCTTTCGATAAAAGTTATACACGTTAACTGTGGAGGCTTTATAAGAAGGCATTTTAGACTTTTAATTTTTTATTACTCAAGTAATTTATTATAGATTTATATTGACATGGGATAGGGCCCAGTACACAAATATAAATACACATAGATAAGGCAAATGCATCTACTTCGCGTGTCCGAACCCCGACATCATCATCATGGCCGTCGCTATTGACGTTCCGCGTTGTTGCAGCCGGTTGGCCGTGAATTTTATTATTTTAAGAAAATGCTTCGTTGCGTGACAATTAACTGCATCAGCCCAAAAAAGCGGAGAGTTCTCTTCTCTTGTGACGTCCCAGTCGGTAGAATAAACTGACACTGTCGCTTTTCATACAGATTGAGGTGTTTACGTTATCTATGTGTATTTATATCTGTGGCCCAGTGCTATGTAAAGTTAAATGAGCTTTAGTTTTAAAGAGGTTTATTTTATAATGAGATTGATATCTACGTGGCATATCTCCAAATGTAACGTAGTCATTAGGAATTATTTTTTGCAACTTTAAAGGTCCCTTTTAGCCCTCCGTCCACTCGGATCCATTGAGAAGATCCATTAATGGGGTCAAGTGGACTTTTTGTACATTAAAATCCATGAATGGAGTCGAGTGGGCTTTAATGTACACTTAAATCCTATTAGAGTCATTTACACTTTTTAAGACGCTGGGATCCATCAATGGATTAAAATATACTATGAAGTCTACAAAGATCCATTAATGGATTCTGGTGGACTGCCTTTTTGCCGAATTATGTTTCGTCAAATTTCATTTGGCAACCAACTTTTCGCCGAAGTTTCATTTGGCAAACCAATCCTTGGCATAATTTAACTTCGTATTTTTTTTATTTCGCTACATTTTTATATTGCAATATTTTATTCCGTCAAATTTTATGTGGTAAATAATTGTGTAGCAAATCATTTGCTAAGGCAATTTGTTTTCTTTATGACTCTAAATACGCAACTGCTCCTAGAGGTAGGTAGGTTAGGGTTTTTTTTATGACCCTAAAAACGAAACTGCTCCCAGAGATAGGTAGGTTAGGGTTATTTTTAAATTAAGGTATGCCAATCAATACATTTGACGAAAACATAATTGACATCTTAAAGGAATCCCAGGTAATAATTTGTCTGACAATAATTTATCAAATCATTAGTTGGGAAATGATATCAGTGCGAAACGTTGAGTTGGGAAATAAAAATTTGCCCTAATAAAAATATGGGATATGTAGTTTGGGGAGTTAACGCATTCACTGCCAGTACTGTTTTTTGAACTTTCGCCAGGTGCCACATCTTTTGTTTTATACGGAGCTTGCCTACTGTAAGAACGCACATATGCGTTGAGGGCACTGCGTGGAAGTCACGGTGACGCATATATGCGTCGGTGGCAGTGAATGCGTTAATAATTTGCTAAATAATTTTCGTCGAAACATTAGTAAACCATGGATTCTATTGAACTTTTTAAATACCGGGATCCATCAATGGATACGAAATGTCCACGAGTATCCATCAATTGATGGAATCAAGCGTATTAAAAGTTTAATAAAATCCATTGATGGATCGAAGTGTAATTAAGAGTGCAACAGAATCCATTGATGGATACCAGAGTATTAAAAAGTGTAAACGAATCCAAATGGATTTAAGTATTCAATAAAGCCCACTCTACTCCATTAATGGATTTGGATGTACAAAAAGTCCACTTGACCCCATTAATTGATCCTAGCGGACGGAGGGCCTTTTGGCACTTTTATCAAATCTTACTACACCTTTGTGCGACAGGCGTAACGTGAATGGTCCCTTTAAAATAACTCTATGAAAAGCAAGCTTTAAAAACCCGACTCCATTTTTTATACTGTCGTCGATATACCTACATATGTTAATAATTGTCATTTGGCTATTGTTGTTATTTCAATTTTAACAGTTTAGGTATCCTATGACACTCTCGCTGCGAAGACGAATCCAATGATACCTCATTTGTCAAAATCGTCCAATCCGTTTTTGCTGTAGCGGGGAACATAGAACTGGACATACATGACGGTGAAAAACAACCCTCCGCCGCAGTCGGGTAATAAAGCAAGTTAGTAATTGATAAATGCTTGTTTATCGTCCTACTCGTATGCAATATGTATTCTTTATGTTGACTTTGACATTTCATGACACGTCCGATTGCCTATTACCTTGTTTGAACAGCTTTTAATTATTTCGTATTGTCAAATAAATTAACCAACCATGTGGTTGTGGGTAATATATATTTCCATTGTTACCTGTTGTGAGGTTTAGATGAAAGGATATGAAATAAGTAAAGGTCTGAAAACTATTTCAGTTACTTCAACTACACTTTTTGTTCGCTCAGGTTCACTTTGTCCATATTTCCATCTCGTCTACTTTCTCATCTCGGCCACATTCCCATCTCGTCCACATTCCTGTTTCATCCACAGTCCCGTTTCATTATCTTTCCCGTTTCATTTGCTTTCCCATCTCGTCCACATTCCCATCTAGTCCACACTCCCATCTTGTCCACATTCCCATCTCGTCCCCATTCTTATCTCGTCCGAATTCACATTTCGTTCATATTTCTCACAAATAGTGAACGATATACAGACACAAATAGTGAACGATATACAGACACAAAGATATACAGACACATAGATATACAGATACACAGATATACAGATATACGGAGACAGAGATATACAGACACACAGATATACAGACAATAGATATACAGACACACAAATATACAGACACAGATATACAGACACAAAGATATACAGACGCACACAGATATAGACCCACAGATATACAGACACAGATATCGGATACACAGATTTACAGACATGCAGTTGTACGGACACACAGATATACGGACACACATATACAGACACACAGATATACAGACACAGATATACAGACACATATATATACAAACACACGTTAAACTTATAACACTCCATTGGATCTCAATATTACGTCTCAACGATTTTTTACTTCTTAACAGTCGATTAGGTCCGTAATAAAGTGAAAAACATATTCAAATTTATTTATTTGCAATTATAATTTTACAAATAATATGGCTCGATTAGTAACGTTTATTTTATTAAATACATTTATTTATAAATACATGTACTACCCGTATTATTAGCTAAATATAAAAAATTTTGAAAGTTATTGTAACTGGGTTTTTAACATTTAAACAAATGAAAGGCACTCAAAAAGTACTTGAGTTATCGCGTTTTGAAGGTTAGGAACCATTTTAAATAAGAAAATATACGTGTAATCTTCTTCTAAATATATAAAATAGTTCCGTGATTGATTGAGTGAGTGACACAACGCACAGCCTTAAGGCCCAGCCACACCGGATGCTTCCGCGCAGACGTGACGTGCGCGTGCGCTTTCCATTGCTTTGTATAGTGACATTTCGTATGAGAATTCATACTACACACCGCAGTGGAAAGCGCACGCGCAAGTCACGTCTGCGCGCACGCATCCGGTGTGGCTGGGCCTTAAACCGCTGGTCCTATGGACTTGAAATATGGAGGGAGTATTCCTTGGGGTGCACTCTTTTCATCGCTCATACCGCAAAGTCTTAAGACGAAAGTCTTTAACGAGTGTGTCCACCCAGTTATGACATACGGAGCCGAGGCGTGGACACTGACAGTGCGATTGAATCACCAATTTAAAGTGGCTCAGTGGGCTATGGAGAGGGCTATGCTTGGAATATCTCTGACGGATCGAATCCGAAACGAGGTGATTCGACAGAGAACCAAGGTTGTCGATATACCCCAAAGGATTAGCAAGCTGAAATGGCAGTGGGGCGGTCACATCTGTCGCAGAACCGACAATCGTTGGTGCAGACGTGTTCTGGAGTGAAGACCACAGCTTGGTAAACGTAGGTGGAGCGATGACATACAAAAAGTGTCTGGCAGTGGTCGGAAACAAAAAAATCAGGATCGAGCTCAGTGGCATGCCATGGGAGAGGCCTATGTCCAGCAGTGAACGAAAGTGGGCTGATGATGAATGAAAAAAGTCCTTGGGGTGCACTAAGAATAATTTCTCGAAAATGGACCCCCAACGGGCAGAAATAGGGGAAGTAGCGGGAAACTCATTAGTAAGAGTTATATCTTTTACTTTTAAGTTGAGTTTTTTTTTTAAATTGGTTATCTTGTCAGGTTCTTTCTGTGTACCCTTCAAATGGTTTTTATTTTCACTACGTTTTCATGACAATTAAATAAACAAACAGATAAAAATCGTGATAAAATAGTAATTTTACATAAAACTTGATTTTTGGTGTGACATTTAACAAAAACATATAACCGTTGTTGGACATTGAATTGTGAGACCCAGACTTAAGAGTTAGGTTATTTTTCACTTAATACTATATACTATGACATGTGAATGAATATTGTGACCATATCGGAAAAGGTATCACGCAAAATAAGATAAAATAAGATGTTCAAAGAAAAATCAATGTGAGCGAGTGATGACAAGACACCACAAATCGATCAATATCGATTCAAAAGTCATTCTTGTTTTTTAAATTGCCTGCTAGTGTCCTGCAGTAGGGCTTACGCCTCCTCTCTTTTTCGTCATTCGTCCCTACTTGAAAATACATTAAAAAAAACGTCAATATCCCAACCTCTTTTTTTTTAATAAAATCCCCTAAATTGGTACCTTTTACTAAATAGTCACATAATTCTATTAAATATCTTAAACTTAATATCTGCCTAAAGGTAACTTATACAAAAACACATCTGTGTTTATTCTCTTAGAAAACGTCACACTTCGTCTCTGATTTCACTGACAATTGTAACTTAAACCCCGGTCTCGTAGGTTTTATGTCGAGTTAGGGACCTACGACTTGGACGTCCTAATACGACCAAGGCATAGACACGCATTTACTTAAGATACCACATATGCCATGGCCACACAAAAGGGATGGCTTAATGTGCTACCGCGCGAAGAATGCGAGATGAAGATAGCTTGCCTTGACTGCAGCGTCAAATTCAAATAATTAATGTTTACTACAAAACCACAACATTTACTAAAAAAATGGTTTACCAGAATTTGGATATTATAAGTACTCAACTGTTAAATTAAAAATCATCGTTAAAGATCGTAGGGTTGTGAAGATTCAACCAAAATAATGCGAAAATCTTGTCACGTTTGAAAAATAAAAGTGTCGCGGTTTTTGTTTCTTATCGTGTTTTTACGTATAACAGTTTCAAGGAAAAATAATCAAGTTTAATATAGCCAAATAACAGAAACATATACTCGAAAATCGAATTTAAGACCAAAATCCTAACCTCAACCGGCGCACATTCGCTGTGATTTCTGCATTTTGGTTTAAGTGTAGGTATTTTTATCAATAAAACTTACCTAATATAACTAGTTACACGAGTTCTCATTCATATTTTTATGGAATAATGTTAAAATAACGAAACAATCAAGATGGGAACTGTCAGATTTTGGTCTTTAATTAGATTTTCGAGTATAGGTCTTATGGTTATTGAGACCCAGATCGCTGAACACACTCAAGCATATGATATGTGACCTCTCAAAATAAATATGTGTGTGTAACCTTCCGTGGTTTCACCTGATGGTTCCAACGGAAGACCAGCGCTGACTTTAATGCCAGCATTACGCTGAGTTGGGACATTTCATGGCTACTTTCTTGTGCGTTTTAATATGTTCTTTCGTTAAAAAACAACGACAGGTCACGTAAATCTTGCCAATGCCTCTTTATTGACGAATTTTTGTATTTTTAAGAGAATAATACAACTGTGAGTTAAATTAAGGGGTTGTCATCACAATCGTTTGCCATTTATAAGCCGGTCTTATTTTTCTTAAAAAACAACGTTTAAATCAATGGGCGTGGGTATTATATTCTGTTCTGCCGACCAAAGCAAAAATGCAGTATGTGCATATGGACTTCATACCCTTATAATACGTCTTACCCTAATATGACTAATACGTCTTTTTATTAAGGTTTATATCTTATCAAAATTTGCTGATTTACCATTGTACCTAATGTCACGAGAACGGCTAGCTCGCAGTCCCTTTCTGCACTTAATAGTCAGAAAAGGATGTACAATTTAGGAAATGTATTCGAATCTAAGCTTGTCAGTATATGTGAATGACGGATACCTTCGTTGTAAGCATCACAGTAATATAATATTCCCCATTGAGTTTTCAAATTAGTGGTTCAACATTTGGTTTCCTAAATATATTCAATTCCAAATACACTATATCGTGTAAATTAAGTATGAAGAAAATGTTGCCTGGCATTTACAGAATCAAGGCCCATGATCATGATTTCAATTTATATGGACTTGTAATGAACAAAATGCGCCATGGGCGGTCAATGCTTTCACGAATGTCCTTTGAAAAGCAATCGTCAATATAAATAGAAAGGATCTAAGCCAATGTAAAATCAACCGTAAGTACTATAATTTAACTTATATTTCTAGTAGACGTGGTGTACGGCAGCTCCCTTGACTCCTTCCTTCTTCTCACACACCAGTAGACCAGGAAGATAAGGAGAGCGATAAGGGCAATAGCAAGGAATACTCCTAGAACTATGGCCGCTATCGACGCGCCGTTCAGATAATCTGGAAAGAAAGACAGCTGTGAATCATGTCCAGCAAAAATAATTATCCAATGTTTGAGATAGTTGTGATACTTACACAAGAAAAAGAAGAAGGAAGAGGTAAAATAGTACATTAGTAAAGGTTGGGAAGGTCGCAGGAAAACGTAGAAACAGGAGACAGGCCTGATCATGGAGGAGATTTTTGCGGAAATTCAAAGCAAATGATGTGTTTCCACTGACATGATGAGGTTAATGATGATGATTATAAAGGTCTCTCGGATTAAACGGATGTAGAAGCCTCTGTATAAACAATTGATATGATAAGGCCTGAGGAAGGGAGACAGATATTGCTAGATAAAATAGGATAAGTAGCATGGATCGTGTTTATCAACAATAATGATTCAGAAGTTTCAGTACTCCTTAGCTAGCCTTTGTTTCTGGTGTTGTAATCGATCGCTACAGTCATGAGCGCTTATATTGAACACATAATGACACCATTACTGTTGTCCGAGGTGGGCATCCGTAGTTTAAAACAAAATGTAATTGCTCCTGCTCAGTGAGTCCTACTAGCTAAACATAGCATCTCAAACCCAGACCTTTGATTCTGCTCACTAAGCTACTAGATGAAAAATCTGTCAGGAACATACTTTCCACCAGAATGTTCAAGAAACTGTGATGCTGTATTAAATTTGCCTTCCTCTTTTACTTGGTATAGTTAATGAACAAGAGGGAGAGAAAGACCAAGGCCTAGTACCCTTAACCAGATAAAAGGCAAGCTCGATGCAGGATTCTAAATCAGGAGTCTTGCGTAGACGAGAAAAGCGGCAATTGTTCTATCGATAAATGCGCAGCCCTTAGTTAGCCCGTAAAATGTTGAGGTTACTTAGAGATGAAAACTAAAACAGCTTACTGCTTATATCGATGACATAGCTGTTTACGTTGCCCCTAGCGTCCATGGCAGTGATGGACAATCTCGGAGCGCAGCAGGTCGCTCTGTAGGTCGCCATCACCTGCTCTCGTGTACCCGCTATAAAGTTGCTGTCGTACATTAGCCCAATGGGTGAAGATACCAGCCGGAGAAGACCTGGAAAAGGTAGAAGTACTTTCTGGAGTCCTATAAAGTTTGGAGTTTTGATAGCTTCAACTTGTCAAGGCTTAATCACCAACGACGAGTGAAATGAATAGGTCTTTGGAAGTTTCGAATTTTGTGCTTCTAATTATTCCTCATTTAGCTACAATATTAGCATTTATATATTGCGATGTACTCGTATCTGATCCTAGTGATCATATTTTGACAACGCTGCGTAAATTATTTTTGAAGTTGGTCTAAATACCAAATGGACCCAAAATGTTACCTGAAGAAGCATCCCTGGCAAAGATGGTGGCAGACCACGCATGCTCTGCGCAGTCGCTGCCCAGGCGGCCGATGCACATGCCCTGGAAGTTGTGCCGGAGCTCGGGCGACCACACATCTGTGCTGTCCACGTTGTTCACCACGTAGACGTACGCTGAGATGGAGACTTGGTCCTGACCTGAAGACACGAGTTTTGTGAACACATTGATAACTCTTGTCGGGATTTGTTCTGCACCAACCTGTCGCGTAGTGTTTCACATTTGGTTAGAAAAAAGTCATATTTTTGCAGACTTCGGTTCTGCGTAAATGTCTAGTTTCAAGGTGAAAGGATCGCGCCTGACTAGCGTTTGAATGCGAACAAAGCAAAGGTTGGAATTGGAACATTATAGTCAATCTACCCTCAGGAGCGTTGAGAGGATAACATAATTGGACCATGACGCATCAGTGACTTACCAAAAGCTGTAAAGGTGATGAGGTCCCTGGATCCAGCTTGAGCTGTCGCGGTGATGCCCACACTGACAATGACGTTCGCTGTCTGCCCTGATGCTATAGTTTGACTGGAATCATGAGAAATTACAGTTCAGTTAAAATAAAGTCTCCAAGTACCTATATGAATGTTCAGATTACGAATGAGTATGACTATCGCCAGATAATGTACTACCAGACGACCTTGTGCAGAGTCCGGACCTTTACCACCACTTTGCTTTAGTGTGGGGATAAGTCATTAAAATTACATTTGTAACTTAAGAGACTTCAAATGTCCACTGGCCCACTAATTATAGTTATGTTTGCCTTTTTGCAAAACAAACAGCATGAGGAACAGTGCGAACATTGTTCTGTTTTGTCTCGGGTGAAGTAGGACAACCAATTGAGTTCTCAGGGTTAAACCCATTTGCGATCTTTGTGTTAGTTGGTAGCACCCATACAGTTTACGTAGATTCTGTACGAGTTTGCCTACTCCATACGCTACAAGTTTAACATAACACCCGTATTCACAAACAATACTTAAGAGATCCTTCACTGAGTAAATGCACTGCGTTCAATACAGCTTTGTGATTGGTCCTTTTTGACCGACCTTTTGTTTAGGAGTCGATTTGAACCACCCTGTGCGTTCGTGAGCACTGTGAGACCTGATAGTGACGTTTGTGAATACGGGTGTAATGTCGTCAATGTAATGTTAGTTATTATGTACCTATATTTTTTATTTTGCCAATTTTACTTAAAAAAGTACCCAGTGACGACGTTAAGACGAATCTACAGACACCTCGCTTGTCGTAATCGGGCCATTAATTCAGCCTTTACAAGGAAACAAAGATCCATACATACATACATATATACATACATACATACAGGTCAAAAACATTACCCTGCTTTTTCGGCAGTTGGGTAATAATACAATACAGCTTACCTTGTAGGACTAATACTTCTCAGGTACCGCTGTTCCCCAATGGCTTGGAAAGTGAACCTCACTGACTGATCGCGGTAGTTGGTGACTTCGAAGTGCAGCTGAAATCATTTAATGATGAGCAATACTGCCTAATTTAAAACGATATAATTTATGCAACGCACTCTTTGAATAACAGGGGAAGGTCAATTAGATTTAACTTTTGAAATGCGGAGGCTGTACTTACAAAGCAATAGCCAATGCAACCTACGGACACTAAAATTCTTGAAAAAAATTCGTTAATATTGGGACGTGTGATTATGGATTGGTTGCATCGTGCATTTATTTATTTTTAGCGCGTTTTTAGTTCTGTCCTTTAACCATCCTCCTCGTTTATATTACAAAAATGCAAAATTTTGTTGTTTTGATAATTTGGCACAGAGGTAGTGTTTATCTGGGAAAATCAAAAAGTTTCCGAGCCAATAGGGAGTAACAACTTTTGTGACGAGAGTCGCAGACAAGACCTAGTTAAATCTAAAGAGTGAGGAGGAACGTACCTGTAAGCTGTCGCCGGGTGCTCCGTATAGCCTGGTGCTGAGTCCGACTTGTACTGCTGTCAAGATCATACCCCGCTGGTTTATCACCTGAAATCACAATTAGTATTTCTTAGTTCTTACATTACGTCGTTACGAGTATATTTATTTCAAAAACTGACATCAATTTTCTATCCTATTCCACAACGCCCCAAAAGCCCGTTCCCGTCTGTGGGAAGAGGAGTATTCTGCTGATCTGTGGCTGTGGAGGGACTTCCACCGGGATATTCATTACCGTGGCACGTGGAAGTCGCTTCACGGACAGCGCGCTCAGGTCGGTAGATGCCGAGAAAAATTGGTAAAGACCAATGCAGCTGCGGCGCTTCACCATAGACCATGGCGCATCTCCTGCACTGCCCCACGTGCCAGACACTGCAAGCGGCGAAACCTATATGACGCCACTAGCAATGGCGTTCGTGTGCCAGAATATTGGTCAGCTCATATCTAACACACTCGTCGACATTCTAAGAAGAACCCACTGCAGGGCATATGCCTTCTCTCTTGCGGTCCGGTCTTGCGCTTGCCTCATCCAACTCTTTCCGGACTGGTGGTCTACCAACTGCTTCTCATTTTACTAAGTCTAATTTGAATACGAATAATGGTCTACCTGCGTCATTGCCTGATTGTACGGCAGAACATTGCTGTCGTTGAACTGTAGTTTTGCATATTCCCTGGAGTTGGCTTCCTCGGACTGTTCCAGGTCGTTCAAGGAGTCCAGAACAGCTGACCTGCCCATGCGCACCTCGGACTGCAGGTTGAGGGGTCCTGAGAGACGGATGAAAGGCTCCCCTGGAAATGTGGAAAAATAGGGTTTTTGAGCGTTGAATGTTAAAAGAAAGTTATATAGTGTAAGGGACGCGGTCCTAAATGCTGGTGTGATTCAATACAACAAATGTCTTTAACTATAATATTGGCAAACATGGCGCAAGAATATCCTAGATGGAGAATCGGGGAACTATAAGTCCTAGAGATCATCAGGAGATGATTGATGATGGTTATAATAATGATGGAAGAAGAATTTTTGAAGCTAGTTCGGAACCACAGGACTTGATTTTTAGAGTAAAGATAGATGGTTGGTAAAGTTGCTTGGTACGAGTATTTCTGCAGCGTTCAGACTACATCGTTCGCTTTAGGTTTTTTGAGCTAAACCGCTTGTGTTTGTTTTAAAGTATTAAATCCCGGAGATTTCATAACAATTTATCACCCTGGTCGGCAAGACACTTTAGCAGGGCTGCTTGCTGTGGCCTTCAACTGTCAGTTATTTGTTCTACGTGCTTGTGACGTTAAAGTGCTGTTGGCTGTAGTCTTCAAAAGGTTTAGGCAATAAGTTTTATTGATCTTACCTCGTATATCTCTGCCCAGAATCTTTGCGTAGACGCGAGCTGCTTTAACATTGGGCAGAGGTACCACGGCCTCTAGTTCTGCGATAGGGCTGTCTGCTGGTTTGTCTTGACCATCGCCAGCTATGGGCTGGTAACTGGAAAACAAAGGTATGATAACGTTAATTCTGTGGAAATCTGATGGGATGCCTCTCTGGATGGAGGAGATGTAAGAAGCTGGCTTGAAAACTATTCAAGATTCAAGATTAGTCTGAAGATGGCAACAGGATCTTCCACCGAGTCTTGACTCGTTTAATTTGTCGTGATGTGGGCAGATGATGAGTTGATGATTGTGCGAAAATCATTTGCCTAAAATACGTTATATATTTTTTGTATGACTAGACATTTACATATTATTTGATCATTAGATATTGTGAAGAAATAAAAGTGCATTACGAAATTGATGATTGATCTTATCGATTTATCATTTATCAGAATTATCAGTTTTTTGCGAACCACAGATTTTAAGATACACTTTGCGATATTTGTAATTATCTACGTAGGCGTCATCAACGTTATGATGTATTAATGATTTTCAAATGGCCTTGTCTTGCCTGATGCGTGATGATTCCCTATTATTATTAGCCTATTTTTTTTCTTCAGTATACCTAAATTAAGGCAGGATTACAATTTGGTATGATTATAGTACACATCCTCAAAAAAAAGCAAGTATTTAAAGTGGGTCCATATGGCTCATATAAAAAATTGTAGTCATGTATTGTTATTCATAATCATCGCAAGTCATAAAGTGTATTTTAACTGAAACGGTTTTTATTTCATGGTTTTTTTTAAACAAACCTAACCTAAGCTAACCTCATTTACCAGCTAGATATTTCAAAAATCCATTTAAAGTTAGTCAAGTGTGAGTTGAAATAGAATTCAAATCGGAATAGTAGGGCCAATTCACACCGAGACGCGACGCGACGCGACACTGCGCGCGCATGCGACTCAAAATATACTTTATTTACTACTCGAAAAGGTACACATTTCATCGTGAGAATTCAGAATACGTTGCACCGCGCAGCTTGAATTTCACGATGAAATGTGTACCTTTTCATAGTAAATAAAGCATACTTTGAGTCGCACGTGCGCGCAGCGCCGCGTCGCGCCGCGTCGCGCCGCGTCTCGGTGTGAAATTGACCCTAAGTAATAATACCTATTGTTTAGAGAGCGTCGGTGGCCTAGTGGCTTAGAGGGTCGACTCGTGATCGTAAGGTACCGAGTTCGAAACCCGCGGTCACCATGTACCAATGAGTTTTTCTAACTTAAGTGCATTACCCGATGCTCTTACGGTGAAGGAAAAACATCGTGAGGAAACCTGCACATTCGAACAGCTGAGTGTGTAAGAGGGTAATTGCACAAAAGATCCTAAAGGGTCGAAGTGTATCCGAAAGGGCCCGTCTGTAAGATAAGATAAGATAAGTATACTCCGTGCATGTATATACCCTTTTTTATTACGAGTTAAGTCGACTTGTACCCTTTTTCAGTTTTTTTAGTTCCTTACCTGAACGGTAGTTTAGCCAACTCCGTGCCATACTCATCAATGAGAGCTGACTCCCTCACGCTGGCCACCGGTCCCATCACTCTAATCTTCAGTAGATCTGTAAACACACAAAACATTATGATATGATAATAATAGTTTAACATTGAACATGATATATGCATTTACAGTAGCGGCATCGAGTGATGGCACTTTTGACGTTTGCTCGCTCGTGAAGTTCCCTAAATATTGACAGCAAGTATAAAGGAATAGATGTCAAACTTCATTGTTGCAGGTAGCGGAATAGTGATGTACAGCTGGCGCTGTAATTTACCGAAACGCATTTCGTAACTAGCTTCATCTTGAGGTGGTTTTTATTTGCTCGCACGCGTCGTGATGATTACAAAGGACCGCTGACTGGTACAACAACGTATGACAATGAAGTCACTGCACTTTCACGCAGTGTTGCCAGATTAGAATTTTGTAAATCTGTAGGTTGAAGGTCAAAAATCCGTAGAATTCCGTAGATTACTATTAAAAAAATCCGTAGTACTACAGACTTTTTTTTAAACTTTAATAACTGACCTAAACATTAGGTGGAACTTTAACTTTGCCGTATTTGCCCGTGAAGGCGTGAAGTACAACCATTAAATTGTTATTTAGTGAAGCATAATGAGTAATGCCTACACTGCACTTCCCATCGCTAAATTATAGGTATTCGCGGCTTTCTTTTACCTTGTGAAAGAGATGCCAGACGAATATTTGGACAAATACGTCTACGTTAATATGCGACTTACAAGGTATTGATATGTGTCAATACAAAAATTCATATAAGTAGATAATGTTTTATTCACTTATCATTATTACGTTACGTATTTGGTAAACAATTGAGTTTTTTTGGAATTCCGTAGATTTTTCAATAAAATCCGTAGGTCTGTGTACAAGGCTTGAAATCCGTAGATCTACAGACTTTTCCGTAGATCTGGCTACGCTGCTTTCACGTCACCGCCGCTGGCAAACTCGCGTCCTAGCTCTGAGTTAACGTGGTTTTATGGTTATTTATTCACTCATAAGAATAATTTCACATATTGTATATTTTGACTGAATATTTCAAATTTCTGACAATGTCGTCTTCTTCTAGCCACACAGTGTATTTCGAGAGTTTGATCTACAATTTATGGCCTTACATTTTTATGCATTATTTTTTTAATAACCTTTTTAAAAATATACTTCTCGCACTTGACTGAAATTTTTAACAATAATAAAATGGAGTGTGTCACTACACTATTGTCAGCTATCAAATGTGCCATCACTCGATGCCGCTACTGTAATATGGATTGAAAAACCGTGTTTATGTGTGTCGGTCTGCGGCATCGTAGCTCCCGAACCGATGGACCGATTCGAATGCGGCTTTGTTTAATAGAAAGCTAGTTTAATTGCGGTGGTTCTTAGCTAGGTTTCATGAAAATCGGTTCTGCCGTTTAAAAGATATCAGCTCTGAAAGAAGGGGTCGCCGTTATATCGGGTTTTTTATCTATTTGTTAGTTATTCCACTCGTATGTTATCTCATTTTGCGATAACGCGTGAATGAGTGTCATCCCGACGTCTTTGATAACCTTTGCCCTGCGCGTTGTTCCGTATTTTGTTCCAATGACGAAATATGCAGTTGTCTCTGGTTCTTAAACTGTGGTCTTCTATTTAGTTGAGATAGTAAAGGGACGATATTCCATTAAATAAGGTTAATCAAACCCTTAATGTGTAAAAATAATAGGATGTTTCTAATATTAACTCGATGTATCGCACGTTCAGAACAATATTGAAATTTTAAATTTCGAGTTCGGTCTCTATAATATTAAATTTATGAGTTGAAGTTTGAAAGCTGAAATTTTGAAATAGGTCACTATTGTTCTGAAGGTGCGGTATGTAACTCTTTATAATCGATGTTAGGCTCCCGCTATAAAAACCAAGTATTTAGTTAATCCTAGCCTAAATAGATTAGATACGGATTATATATTTGCCTACTGGAGTTCAAACTTACTTTTTTACCATCCATCTATAGTACATTGTTGCAGAGGTTAAAAAGTAAGCAATAGATGGACGAGTTAGTTCGAGGTCGAAAGTACTAGTCCATCTATTGCACTTTCGGCCGAGGCTTAACACAGTGCTTTTCACGACTACTGCGAGGAAATAAAAATCGCTTCTTATAATAAATTTACAACACACTAAGTTTTGTACGCTCTCCCGCCAATTTATACTTTTTTTTTAACGATACCATTCTTAGTGGCCTGTCGTTCAAAGGCGTTTTTTTAACTGAAGACTCTGACTGTGCCAGAAATATATTTCATATAATTAAAAACAGACATATATATATGGCATCTGATTCCTTTGCCTATCCGTGAATGGGTGAATATTATTAAAAAATAAAACGACCTCTCATTGGGCAATTTAATTTCATTTGCAGCACAAGTCGTTTTCTGATTGGTCAAATCAGTGATCAGCGGACCGATGTGATTGGTCGACTTGCTCAATGGAACAGACCAACAATGTTAAGATTGTTGTCCAATTTAAATTCATAGAAGGCCTGCTCATTAAATGTACGACTATTGATTGTTTTGGGGACCAAGAACGGACCATCTTTCACCACATTTCCGAGCAGTGGCGTGAAAATGTAATTAATAACGACTTTGGCATGTGTTCCATAAAGTATTCTTTGCATCTTTTATTCTAAAGTTTCTATAAACATGGTAGAAATTAGACGTCTTTTTTCCGAACCATAAGATACTAGCTAGCTCGATCTTCGCTTCTATGTTCGCCTTAACTTCATTAACCAAATTACGAAACCAAACTTAGTCCCACTAATGCGAAAATTTGTTGTGTTAGTTTGTTAGTTTGTTACTCCATCACGCTGCAACGGCTGCACGGATTTGGATGAAATTAGGAATAGAGAAAGCTGATACCATAGTTTAATGCAAAGGCTACTCATAATTTAAAGTTGCCGATGAAATAACGACAATTGATATCCTCCGCAACATGGTATGGCTAAATAACTAACTGGACGCGAACAAAATCAAGTTTACAAAGAATAAATGTTGAGAACCACTGTCCTACTCGATTCCTAAGACGAACTTATCGACAATCCACAAAACAACAACAATCTTTATCTTTTATATTAGATTATTTCGTTTATAATTCATATTTAATGTGGAACGTCGTACGTAACACGCTCGTTTAACTTTGTAATAAAACTATTGTTTGGTTACCCAGTGTCGTGTGACAAGTTGGTTTTGGCGGCAAAAAGTGACGTTTAGTTTTTTTCTGTGTGACAGCTTCTCAAAGTTTGTCATTGTTTGAACCATAGAGTTAAGGTCGGAGAGGTTTTTTTGTTGAAAAAAGGCAAGCCAAGGACCAGTGTCAAGTAACAATAAGTTTTTTGTTAGAAATATAACAATCAGAAGATAACTTAAATGTTATATGGATGATTAAAAAAAGTGTACCTAGTTAAGGGCTAAAATTAAGAAACGGGCTTTAGTCATGTAGGTAAGTAACGAAAATTAGTCACACATTTATATAGTGCCCTCATACGCCAATAGACGGTAGGTATCTCAAATTCTATAAACGAAGCAGATTCAATCCTAACTCGTTTATAATATGGTCGCAATTGCTTCAGAAGTTTATTCTGAGATAGTAGTTAATTTTCGTTAGTCACATGACGAAACTCACCGTTTCTTAATTTTAGTCTTTGACCAGGTAAACTTTTTTTGAAAACCACCCATATAGGTATTTAAGGTCTATTTCACTTGTTAGAATTCTCAGACACAAAATATAAACTTCAATAGATAAGTACCTATTTGGTTGCGTGTATGAAATTAGTCATTATCCACATAAGTAGCTACACAGCAAAAACTGACGGTTTTTTGGCATGAAGCAACGAGATCCGTATTTTTAAATTTATATCCGTATTCTTTACATCAAAACGTTTCCTCTATTTCACGTACGATTCTAAAATTTATTTCGAAATTTCTAACGTAATAGTAACGCAAAACCTGTTGATAGTTGAGGTTAGAAAGCATTCGCTGTTTAAAAAACAAATCTGAATTGCGAACGTGCAACATGGCGTCCTTGAACTACATAAAGTGCGTCGCCATTTTGGGAAGATGGCCGAGCTGTCAACATGACGTTTGGAGGTTGTAATTTTCAATTTATTTTTTAGCGCTGCAAACTTATTTCTGCCGCTGCTTTGGGATTAAAGTCGAGTGATGTGTGTGTGGTGTGTATTTGGCTGCTGGCAAAGATAAATTTGTTGTGCTTTGGCGCTGCATGCTTTGTGCCAAGTTCGTGTTTAGTGTGTTATTGATAATTTCCTGAATCATTATATCGTAACTGGCATGAATGTAACTTTAATTGGTTATGAGTACATATGTAATTATTCTAATCACGAATATGATATTATATTGACAGCTCAATTAGCTCAAATGAATATTAGAATTTGGTGAGCTGTTATTAGAGTCTGACCAGTGAGTAGTGACACAAAAATGGCGGCAAATTTAAAATATCACTAGCTGGTAACACGAAATACATAACAAATAGGTACCTACTCATAATGTGACAGCTTATTTCATAGATAAAATTGTTGCCATGTGAAGAATTAGAAAATAATGCTTGTGTCACGACTCGCTGGGCAGACTCTAGCTAAGTTAGATTAAGATTACAAATATTTTTCTACAAAAAAAACAGCTACATGAAATATCCTGGGATGAGATCTTTACAAATAACATTGGGGTCTATTATGGATTTCTTTAAGCAAAAAGGTATCCATCTCGCCTGAGCACTGACAGTTGTTTAAAATGTGTCTTTCCCTTTATCTTTCCAATGGTATGTTTAAAGAATATAATGCCCGAGACGCACCTGACCGGATTTGTAGATATGTTTAAATAGGTATTGATTAAACTTACTTATCATCATGCCATAAAAACATCATGATTTACTCTTCTCATTCATACAATATCAATGATTACTCAGTGCCTCGTGTGGTTGCCGAGTTAGAATAGTGCCACTCCATGTCTTCCCGTGGATGTCGTAAGAGACGACTAAGGGAATAAAGGCTTGTAGTACTGTTAGGCGATGGGCTTGCAACCTGTCACTAATACGCTGGTAAACATCTTAGCCTAATTGTGCAAATTGTGGTTATAGAATTATCAACAAGTTTTTAGAGATGTTTGTAATTCTGTAGCTCTGCCTACCCCACTCTGGGAACGAAGGCGTGAGATTATGTATGTATGTGATTACTCAGTAATTGATTGTTGATCTCATTGATATTTTAAATTTATTTAAATTGAACGATCGTAACGGATTTTCCTTATTATTAATTCTATTAGAGAACGCCCGCGACGCGTAGAATTAGTTTCCCGCTTCTCCCCCTATTTTAACCCCTTAGGGATGAATTTCCAAAAATCCTTTCTTATTGCACTCCTAGGATACCCAAGGAATATTCCCTCCAAATTTCAAGTTTCTAGGTCCAGCGGTTTCGGCTGTGCATTGATTGATCAGTCAGCCGGTCAGTTTCTTCTTTAATATTTATTTATTAATTTACACTGACATCGGATAACTGACCGTTTATTTGTTGTTTATTAATGTTTTTTTAATTATTTGAGTGTTATTTTTGTATTCTTTTACTCTTATAGTACAGTCACCAGCAATAGGTAATATATAATCCAACATTGCGCTCAAAAATATCTGACACGTTCTTATGCCTCTAGTAATAAAGACGTGTTAGATATTTTAGAGCCTAATGTTGTATTATATATTATTGCTGGTGACTGTACTGACGGCAGTGAGAAATTTCGTATTTGTTTGACATGCAATAGGTACTTTTTTTTTGTAATATCTAATATTACATTGATGAATAAACTATACTACATTTAACTACGCTCGTGGACAAATAATACGGGTCGGAGTGCGTTTTTCATACTAAAGAGGCTACTTCGAAGCCTTGGTTCCTCGCCGGAGGATGCTTGTAGTGAAATCTGATGATGGATACCCCGAGCATCGATACAGGACTTCGAGAGTGCCTAGGATACCCAGCTGATTGAATCTGTGGTTAACGCCGGAATCGTGCATGTTCAGGAAAACATCTAAAAATAAAATGTAAGGAAATCCAAACGCTGACCCAAACTCTCTCGCTGTGATGTTATCTGATTGTGCGATCAGTTAGGTATCTTAAGAACTTTTGACAACCTCTATTGAACCTCGGAGTATCCACCATTAAACCTCACTCAAAACAACACCTGCCGAGGAATCAAGGCTTCGAAATAGCCTCGTTTGTATGAAAAACGCACTCTGACCCGTATTATTTGACCGCGAGTGTATATCCACGTAGGCTTTTTGCATCGATGTGTGTATTGTTTATCTTAATCATTTAATTTGATCATGTTTTATGTTTGCCATTGAATAACCGAATCATTGTTTATTTTACTGGCTATGTTATATTGACGTAAAACATTTCATTTCATTTCACACAAGAAACTTTAGAGGCACCTAATAGGGACTCATGGATATCAAGGGGAGAGGCCGTTGCCCAGCAGTGGGGCTCTCATATCGACTAGGAAAAAAAAAGTATGCTTTTGTGACAAAATTCTATAAGCATGTTTTAAACCGACTTCAAAAAAAGGAGGAGGTTCTCAATCCGTCGGGATATATTTTTTTTTTTTATGTTCCCCGATTACTCGATGACAACTGGACCGATTTGAAAAAAAATATTCGTTGTTTGAATAGGTATACTTTCTAGTAGGTCCCATTGTCAGCAAGTCAGGATCTAATGATGGGATCTTGGAGAAATCAAGAGAACTCCTCAACTATTATAGGCACACCTATAGCGATTTTGGTATTTTTCACTGTAACTCGTGCATTTGCTTTTGAAAAGTACTATATGGTGAATTGGAACTGATGATGAAGACCACAGATGGCCACCGGAACTCCTTAACGGTACCTATTTCAAGGGTGGCGATAAGATATTTCGATAAAAGTAGTTGAGCGACTATGACGAAGCACATTTAGGTTTAAATATGACTATGACATTCCCGCGGCGTTGTCTGCGGCGAGCTTGAAATGTTCTATAGTTTCTCATTAATATTTAGAAGTGGAGCTACGTAACAGCATAAATAGGATCACTAAAAAGTATGAAATAAAATAAATGTTTAAAAAAACAAAAACCCGCCTTCAAAAATGCAAAAAATAACTTCTTTTAAAATGGTAGGTCAGCCCAACTGAAGTCGGCGTCCCACAATATTTTAAACCAAAAGCCGAATGCAGTTGGACTGACCTACCATTTTAAAAGAAGTTATTTTTTGCATTTTTGAAGGCGGGTTTTTGTTTTTTATTTATCAGAACAGTTTAAAAAAATAATCCTGATGTCAATTGTAGGTACTTTGCGGTTCTGGGTTCAAATCCCGGTAAGGGCAGATATTTGTGTGATAACTTGAGGAGCGCGATTG
Source organism: Acleris literana (assembly GCA_946894065.1). Classification (NCBI taxonomy): domain Eukaryota; kingdom Metazoa; phylum Arthropoda; class Insecta; order Lepidoptera; family Tortricidae; genus Acleris; species Acleris literana. Next base: position 7,965,592 of record OX335695.1, on the reverse strand, counting down.
ACTCGTGTGGTTGCCAGGTCAGAATAGTGCCACTAATGTCTTCCCGTGGATGTCGTAAGAGGCGACTAAGGGAATAAAGGCTTGTAGTACCTACTGTTAGGCGATGGGCTTGCAACCTGTCACTAATACACTGGTGAACACCATCTTAGCCTAATTGTGCAAAATATGGTTGCAGAATTATCAATAAATTTTTAGAGTTCTCTAGGAATGAAGGCGAGAAGGTGTATGTATGTATGAGCGCGAAAATTTGTTCCTGAGTTATGGATGTTTTCTATGTATTTAAGTATACATTTTTCTATATAAGTATTTAAGGAGAACGTTCATGGATCAGATAAAAGAAAAAGTAGACGTCGAGTCGTATCAGGCCCTAACCGAAAAGGCTCTAGAAAGAGAGTCATGGAAATTGCTCCACCGACAACAGCCTAGCTAGCTCTTAATTTTAAGAAGAGAGAGATAACTATTTAAGTATATCATTGTCTAGTACCCATAGTACAAGCCTAGAGCTTAGTTTGGGACTAGGTCAATTGGTGCGACATTGTCCCCTGATTTATTTTAATTTTATTTATTATTTATTTGTAGCACAGACACAAATTAAGAATGTTCAAGCATATATAGTAAAGCTAGGAATATTAACTGACCGCTGCCGAAATTCGTAAACTCAACACTCATCTGACGTTACTTAATGGTTCGCGGCGTGTGCGCATGTACAGTACGACACAATTCATATGGTGCGCGTCAAAGCGCTTACGCTGTTGGCAGAGAGTCTATTTTTGCGTAATCCGCGCGTCGTATTAATTGCGTCGTGCTGTATTAATGTGTATTTTATTGAACGCAGCAGGATGTTGAACTTGACATACATAACTTAGTAGGGTTGGTTCATTTTTTAGTAAGTAATTATACCCATTTACTTTAACGACCTAGTATAGGCTTCTCTCACTCGCACAGTGTCATACAAATGTGGGCGGCAACAAACGATAATCTTCTTAGGACTCGTTCACGATAGTATTTGAAAATAACAGATTAAGGAGACATCGGTCCGTTTCACTAGCCAAGTCACAGGTAAACGATAAACAATAAGCCGCAAGAAGGGAAACAAACGCGTCCGCACCGTACAGATGTAAGAGCCGACTGATTACCTGCTCCATTGTGAGTGCGGCTTTAGCGGATTCTCATTAGCCAATCACGTGTAACTGCACTTTTCCAGTACTAGGTCGTTAAAGTAAATGCAGTTATAGCACCTACAATAAAAGGAACATAAAACGTCAAATTTGACAGCTGTCATCCCAGTAAAAATTATAACCTCACACTCATGAATTGTCGAAAAATCGATGAAATTTGCAATTTATCTGATCTGTTAAGTTGTCGTCTTCGTGAAAATTCTGCTTAAAACAGTCCGTCTATGAAAGCTCTAACCTCTTTGCAAATAACAACGATACTTTTTCAAAATGAAACGACTGTATTATCTTGTCTGTGGCAGCGTTTTTCGGACACTGCAAAAAGTCGAGACGATACGTTTTCTTATTTGGTTGGTTATAAAAACGGTTAATGCGTTGTTGATTCTTTTTTCATTCACCCTTGATTACACATTCATCAATCGACTGGTTTCTTATATTATTTATGTTATAAAATCGGCAAATATAAAAAAAATGTCGGGCCATGCTCAGTAGGGTGTGTCATTTTTGTCAAACTGTGAAATTCGAAAAGTAATACCACACAAAAGTTTCTTTTTTAAGTGTAATTAAGATTCGCATTTACAGATTTTATATTTAGTGGTACTTTTGGCTCGCTCATTGACCTTGAAGTTTGGTTAAATTGGCAAAATACAAGGTTAGTAAAATCTGCATTTTTTATTTTAGTGTATAATCATATATACATAAACTATAATGTTTGTCTTGTTTAAGAAAAACAAAAAAGCTGTCATGTTGTGACGTAATCAATCAATTCACATGTCTCCTAACGCACGCAGTTAAAAAGTTTAATGATAAGAGTGCTTGTTTGTTTATTTTGTGCTATTAATGTAATTTCCCATGCTAAAAACTTATTTGTTGTATAGGAACCCGATTAATTGGTGTTGTAAGAGTGTAATATACTAGGAATTCAAATATTCATTTTGAGCTCTTAGTATGGAGACCCAAAAACTTTACCTCAATTGAGTGAGCCAAAGATGTGTAAAAAATCCTATATTTTTTACATATTTTGTTATTTTAGATCTCAATGCATCTTTTGACTACTATTAGATCAACAAAAAAACGAAGTTTTTATTTCCTATACTAAGGTGACACACCCTAATGCTCAGTGTAGGGTTCCCAATCTGAAATAGTAGTTTATGCAACAGTTGTATAAGAGAGGTCAAACAAGACGAGTGGTGTGGTTACGATGTGAGCCGCAGGCGAACATCGTAAAGCAAGACGCCACGAGTATTTTTTGACTTAGTTATACACCGTTGCATACAATACTTTTTCTACGACTAGGTTTCATATTAGGTTGTTAAAATTTTATTAATATACCTAGGTTAGAATACGAACGAACGAAGCACAGAACAACAAACGAGCGAGAAACATTCGAAAACAATAAAATATGTGTCTATGGTTAACTTTGTTTTTAAATTGATGTGCACTTGCCAGGTTTCATATTTTAAAAAAAAGTTGCACAATCGATTTAACTTGTGAAATAGGGACTAAAAAACACCTAATGATTTGAGAAATGAATTCTTTTACCTGATTGGTCGATTTTAATATAGCTGCGTTCTGGTTGGTTGATACCAAATAAAATGTTTTTTTTAAAGAGTTAAATTAGTAAAAGAGTTTACATACCAAAAAGAACCTAACGTTCCGATTGACAGTCAATGTGTATTGTGATTGGTGGTTTAATTTGGTGAAGTATTTTGATTGGTCAAATTAACCTAGGTGTAAGCTTTGGCAGCTAGGCATATCGTTTTGGCTCAAAAAAGCACAAGTGCTGTTAAGGGGAATAGACTAGATAGACTTTTCTACGGAATGTTCTGCGGACATATTATCTATATTCTTATATTAGTGTTCGTGACTATATAAATGACAGATAAAAGTACAGGAGTAGGAAAAAGATCTTAAATCCAAGCACATACGAGTATAACGAACTTAAAAGGAAAACTATCACCACTAAGAAGACTTGGTAGGCGACTAAAGTGTTTTTCTCAAAAATGTTCGGAAATGTTGACATTACTATCTACATAATGAGACGCGAAGTACATAGTTTACTGACAGTTCTCAAATTAAAAAAAAAAAACATTGCGTGCTCGCTACACAAGCCCGCAATGTTGCATACAAATTCCATTACTATCTAGCTTGTAACTTTAAAAAAAGTGAAAAGCTCATAATAAAATGATGGCATAAGTCTTATACATCCAAATTTTATTCGAAACATAACTTTTTTATCTGTGTCTGGAATAGCTTATGTTTTTTAAAAACAATACTTGCGTTTCTCCTTGTCATAAACAAAAAGGCGGTAAGGAGTGATGGTTTTGTCACATGAAGTTTCTGTTTGTATGCAATTTAAAAAATGAGTTCAAGCGATGAAGATTTTACTCCAATACAAATTTTTTGTGGCTATTTTTGAGAAAAGCACTATATTTGCCTCGGCAGGAACAGCAATTGCGGGCTTCGTATTTTTAAACGGACTCGCAAGCTCGTCCGTTTAAACCAATACTCGGCCCGCAATTGCCTACTTCCATGCCTAGGCAATAATGTACTATTTATCTACACACATATCATAAGTCCTCTATTATGCGGTCAAAAGCCGTAGGCCATGACCAGCATTACCTGTGGTATTAGGTGACAGCGATGACAGCTGTTAATTTTGGAAGATGTTCCAAATTTGGATCTCATTACTTTACAATATTCGATAACGTAATTTCAAAATTACGTTACAGCTGTCATCGCTGTCACACCTACTACCACAGGTAAGGTAATGCTGGTCATTTGCCTTTCGGCTTCTGAACCAATCTTAGAGTACTTATAATATGTGTGTAGACAAAGTATTGGACGACACTCTGCGTAATTTGCGCCTTGCGGCTCGTTTCATAAACCACATTCATGTTGTAATGCCTGTCATTACGCAACCGTCACGTAAACTACTATTACCTACTAAAATCATCTAAGACAGCACCAAATAACTTTAAATATAAAATATTAGTTATTATAATATACTTATTGTTTGTTGTAACTTCTTCGAAAATATACACTGAGCATGATCCGACAAGCTCTTGCACGCTTTTTCCTAGTTTAATCTTATGAATGAATGTAACGTGTTTATAATGTCATGAGTAAGCGGAAATAAAACTGCAAGCCAGCTTTACCTTAGACCTCGAGATATTCCAAAATTCCGGTGACTAAGCTCCATCACAATTAGCTTTTTCCTTAAGCAGGGTATTCCCTTAAAACTTGGGATAAATGGGTTTAATCGGGATTACCCAAGCAATAACTGGAGCTTCCTCGCAGGTGCTTTCTTAATTGTAGTACCTATAGTTAATGGGCTGTCAGGAAATTCCGTCACTCAAGTTATACATGTTTATACTTCCATATCTTTTTGTCATCCGCAGTCTCGTGGATCCAAGCCTTTTATGGCATGGGGAAGGCAAACTTTGCCCGTAAAAAAACTTAGTAATATGATACATAAAGGTAGGCATTTTTTTGGCTATTGTACAAACAACTTTTGGACACTGTTTTTGATGAAGTATTCGGTAAAAAATCTGCTGTCCTGCAAGACTGAAGACCAGGACCAGCTGAGTTTGCTCCTTTTGCTGCAGTATTTTTTGACCATTACAAAAATTGGGGCCTGCAGCAATAATGCAATAGCAGAACTGCAATTGCGTCGTCATCGTTACTGATTAACACGGAACCCCTTATACTTATCATTTGACAATGACAATGCTGCCCTGCTATTTGAATGAACCATCGATTTTCTCCACCTCGTGAAATCACCCGTGGAAACCCCTTCTCCTTACCTTTAGGCTGCACGATAGCGTGGAACTGTAACATTGCGCGCGCAGACACGCACAGGCGATAGTCGCAGGAGTCGCAACGGACACTCAAATGCCACATGCCGGCCATCGCTGATGAGGACACCTGAGGCTTCAGCGGGATGACAGCGTGCCTGGAAAAAACCATCAGCATCAAAGACCGAAAGACCATGGCTTTATCAGGGATTTCCATATTGATAGCGTGTCAAATGCTCTCCATAGACCATACAAATTGAACAAAAACACTTACATATCTTTCTTGGGATCAGCTCCAGGAAATATGAGGTAAACATCTCTTGGAGACACGCGGTCTGTCCTGGAGGCAGGCGAGAAGGCCGATACTGAAGTCGTGTTGTATAGGTCCACTTGGGCGGCTGTGGAGGAGGTGATTGGTTAGGCCATACTCTCAGAACTTTAGGAGATACGGAAAGGATGTAAACAGAAATAAGGGGATATATCGCTGTTGTACCTACACATGTACGACAGCAAATTAATATGTTTATGTATTGCAATGAATAAATAAGCAGTATGAGATGACTTAAATTTCAAATTAGCATCGCATAAGCATTATTAATAAGTTATTACTGTGTTATTCCACTGATATAAAGTGCACAAATACATGTCTTTGTAGGTACTTTATACACCATTCGCAGTGAGTATCAATTATTTTCATTTCCCAGGAAAAAGCTAAAATACATAATCAAACTTGACGAATCCAATATTGTTACAAATGATTATAATTTGTAGCAAATTAAGGTTCACCATCCGACCGACGCGACTGTCAGGAAACGCCAAAGCCAAATTATTCCATACCCAGTGCCAGGTTCCAGAAGCTCCATACGAAATGGACACGATATCGAGCAGTGGGCATTTGATGTGGCAACCCATTAAGCCTTGAGCTGCCGCTGTTTACCGCGACAATAATACGTAACAAATTGCTGCAACCCTGAATGAGTAATATGTTTACATTATTACGGCAAATCTTAACTGGTAGCCGCTTGAGGAATCTGTTTGGAAACTAACGGAAAGCTACCTGATGCTCAAGCAATTTAATGACCTATTGCTTTAAAAAATCCGAAAGGAAGTGACTAAACTAACCAAACTTTAAGGCCATTACATTTCTACGTTTGAATTGCCAGCAAAAATTGCAGCTTAAATGCAGTTTTTGTGCGATAGGCATAATTGCATCGAAAGTGCTCAGTGCCGTCCGTTAGCAGTCTGTGTGCAGTTGTAACGACTGTACACTGGCTGCAGGCTAGCTGCACAGTTGTTATGCAGTTGGACGAAATGCAGACCGTTTGTCAAGGATAGCTCTTAAACTATGATATTGATAGAAGGACATCAGAGGTTGCCTTAAAACGAGATTAAGTATATTAGATATTTGATTTCTCGTAATTATTTTATTTTTCCATGATGCTTCTCTTAATTACCAGTTATGTTTAAAAGCTATAGTAGCCACTCTAATGTCCAGAGTACTTAAATAAGATGATAAGCTCTCGAATGACGACCTATCGAAAGATATAGTGTGTCTCTACAATTATTGGGAAAAGCCTATGTCCAGCAGTACACGTCTTTTGGCTGAAGGATACCTCCTAGGAGGAAGGAGGACTCCTAAGGGGGTCTGACGTCCTGGTAAAAGTCACATGGATTTACTGGATAGCTCCCTTAAATCTTGCTGAAGACGTATTTACACTAATTTGATAATTGAGTCCATTGTATTACAAGCCCAATATCCCAGCAGCTAGTAAGAATTGATGATGCTAATGAAGATGATGATGATGGAGTTGTTGTGGAATGCTTACCGTCATTAGGAGGGTACAGTACAGCATGCTCCACGGCTCCTTCGATGAAGATCCTCAATGCAGTCACGCCGTATTCCACTGGTATGCCGAGGGAATTGTCACCTCCGCCTCGCCGCACCAGAAGTGTCTGAGAGAAAGAAACAAAGTAAGAAAAGCAATAACGACATGACACAAACGACAAGGTTTACAGTAAACAAAGAAGACAGAAAATATTAGTTTTCATCTGTGCCGTTTCGTTGAGAGCATTATTATGAAACTTTAACCTCAAAAAAAGCTTTAAGCTGAAAGGTTATCAATATCACAACTTGTTTTTGCTTGCTGGTCACCCAGTATTTTGTTTTTGGATTATTCTCCATAATAAAACACACCAGTCAAACCACGTGGTTCTCTTAATCAGCCAATCAAAACTTTTCTCGAGCTTTGGCATGTCAGCGTTCTGCTTCTATTGGCCGATGGATGAACTATATCACGTGGTTTTGTTTACTTTTAGTTAGGTACACTAAACAAATGGAGTATAGATAGAGAGAGACGTACTGCGCGAAAAAGATTTCGACAACAGCTGTTTTACCAAGTTCGTGTGATGGAATGGAACGAGACGCCCATAGCTTGCATGGTAAAAATTGTGTAGATAAATTTCTAGCTTGCTTGTTTGCTTAGAAATTGTTTGTGCCTCAAAGAAAATGACCTCAGTCATATACTAAAGTTTTTCTACGGAATGGTTTGTCTGTTTATGAAAATTGTCTAACTGGGTTAGTTCTACTGGACTCTGAACACACCATCATTTTAAATTACCTCGTATTTCTCTTCATCCAAGGAGTTGAGTCTGGCTTGTCGCTGGTTCGCTTCCATGGAGTCCCAGGACTCTACTTCCGTAGCTTGATTGCTGGAAGACTCTGATTCCTGTAACAATAACTATGGTCTGACTGCCTATCTTAATCTTACATCCTCTTCGTCTGTGCGTGCTATTGTTTATTCCATCTAGTTACCCAAAACCACTTGGTATATACCTAAACTAGAGGACGCCTGCGACTTTCTGCGCGTAGTACTAATTTTCCCTTACTCCCCCTATTTTAACCGCTTAGGGGATGAATTTCCAAAAATCCCTTAGCGCACCCCTAGGATATCTACGGAATGTTTCAATACAAAATTCAAGTCCCTAGGCCCAGCGGTTTTGGCTGTGCGTTGACCTATCACGATCAGTCGGATATAGATACTCAATTTTCGGGTAATTCCTTGAAGATTATATCACCTAACTACCAGGTATTTTGGGTTTATATGTATATTTCCGGCAAATATCCACTTTTTAACCGACTTCAAAAAAAGGAGGAGGTTCTCAATTCGTCGGGATGTTTTTTTTTTTTTTTTTTTTTTTTTTTTTTATGTATGTTCCCCGATTACTCGAAGACCACTGGACCGATTTGAAAAATTTTTTCGTTGTTCGAATAGATATACTTTCTAGTTGGTCCCATTGTCACCACGTCAGGATCTGATGATGGGATCATGGAGAAATCATGAGAACTCCTCAAATATTATAGGCAGACCTATAGCGATTTTGGTATTTTTCACTGTAACTCATGCATTTTCTTTTGAAAAGTACTATATGGTGAAGTGGAACTGATGATGAAGACCACAGATGGCCACCGGAACTCCTTAACGGTACCTATTTCAAGGTTGGCGATAAGATATTTCGATAAAGGAAGTTGAGCGACTATGACGAAGCACATTTAGGTTTAAATATGACTATGACATTCCCGCGGCGTTGTCTGCGGCGAGCTTGAAATGTTCAATAGTTTCTTATTAGTATATAGAAGTGGAGCTACGTAACAGCATAAATAGGATCACTAAAAAGTATAAAATAAAATAAATGTTTAAAAAAACAAAAAAACCGCCTTCAAAAAGCAAAAAATAACTTCTTTAAAATGGTAGGTAAATAGGTCAGTCCAACTGAAGTCGGCGTCCAACAATATTTTAACCAAAAGCAGACTTCAGTTGGACTGACCTATTTACCTACCATTTTAAAGAAGTTATTTTTTGCTTTTTGAAGGCGGTTTTTTTGTTTTTTTAAACATTTATTTTATAAAATGGTAGGTCAGTCCAACTGCATTCGGCTTTTGGTTTAAAATATTGTGGGACGCCGACTTCAGTTGGACTGACCTACCATTTTAAAAGAAGTTATTTTATGCATTTTTGAAGGCGGGTTTTGGTTTTTTTAAACATTTATTTTATGGCTGTAAACCTGCATAGTTCCCATCTCTTATTCCTTTGTATAATACATCCAAGTTGATTAGTAACTTTCTTTCTCTGCAATACGTACATGTATAAGAGTTAGATCAGGATTGAAAGTTCTGCTTTATCAAGAAAACCAGTATTATCAGAATTGTAATCTAATTTCGAACTCTACATGTCAGCAGGTCACAATTGATTGGTTTTTTATGCTCAATACGCGAAAGGAATGTATCGGTATATTCTATGACCCTTGCAATGTTGCTCGTTGGCAACATAGTAACTTATCTTGGAAAGTCGATAAACATTTTACGATTATTGTCAAACAGTTGTTTGCTTTGTTGAAAGTAAACTGTTGAATGGTTACGTAGTCGAACGTGTACTCAATATATATTGTACGACATTTACAAGATCAAGTGTACTATGTTGCATTTATGTGATTCTAACATGATTTGTACGCTGTCGGACAAAATACCGTAACGGCTATGAGTTTTCTTCAAAGTTGTGGCCTTCGAAGTTAGCTGTCCCGGGCGCGTGTATTCGTTTCTGAGTCTTGGACGTTTTCTATGTATTTAAGTGCGTATTTCTCTATATAATATATTTATCGTTGTCTAATAGCCATATTACAGTCGAGTTCATGAATATGTATATACTTTAGTACCTTGTCTATTTAATGTCATGTTTAAACTGTCATAATATGAGTTGTCACAGAGATTGTCGGACGTTTTCTATGTATTTAAGTGCGTATTTCTCTATATAAGTATATTTATCGTTGTCTAATAGCCATATTACAGTCGAGTTCATGAATATGTATATACTTTAGTACCTTGTCTATTTAATGTCATGTTTAAACTGTCATAATATGAGTTGTCACAGCGATTAAAGTGACAAGGTACTAAAGTGATGCATACCTATTTATGTAAAGTCCATACCAATTGACTTGTCTTATTTAGTACACACTTTTATAACCTCAAAATGCATAGTTTTTGGCTAAAACGGCCATTTTCTGGTGAATAAAGCAGCTAGGGACCACATTTTGCACACTTTTTTCCCGATTTTAAACCATGGATGTTTTTTTTTATGACAAAATTGTAATTTTAGGTGAAAAGGGAGCATTTTGAGGTTATACAAGTGTTTACTAAATAAGTCACGTCAGATGGTATGGGGTATACAAGTTTCCACTTTATGTCCTTTGCACTAGATCAGTTTTTCAATGGCCGTATTACGTTTTTAGGGTTCCGTACCAAAATTGGAAAAAAGGAACCCTTATGGTGAGACTTCGTTGTCTGTCTGTGTGTCTGTATGTCACAGCACGTTTTCTCAGAAACTATAGAAGCTATCAACTTGAAATTTGGCATAGTTGTATATGTACTCTGTATATGTCTAAACAACTCATGTTTCGGTTAAGAGTATTGTATAATCATACCAGTCGTTCTAATGTGTACGGCAGCACCTCCCCCTCGGTGTGTCTGGAAACGTTCCTCAACCCTTGAAGAGCTTTCTCGGTGTCTGGCGTCAGCAGGGTTGGGTTTGTCCATACCGTGTAAACCTGGTGGTGAAAGATAGTTAATATTTACAAAAGAAGTGCTACTTACTAGACAACATCTAACATCTTTGACTTTGCCCATAGGAGATACACACTTGAAGAGATTAAAATGAAAATCTTACATACGGTCACGGAAGTTAATTTGCTACCCATTTCAAAGAAAATCTGCTTGAAGATGTCATTGTCAATAGAGATGCCAAGTCATTTGTAATTGATAGGAAACTCAACCTTATTGCTGTAGAATGTCAGATTGACTTTGGACCTAAGGTGGGTCACGACACGAATTAAATTCCTTGACTGTACATACATAAACTCACGCCTTCATTCCCAGAGTGGGGAGGCATTGCTACAGAATTACCAACAACTCTAAAAACTTGTTGATAATTCAGTAACCACATTTTGCACAATTAGGCTAAGATGTTTACCAGTGTATTAGTGACAGGTTGCAAGCCCATCGCCTAACAGTACTACAAGCCTTTATTCCCTTAATCGTCTCTTACGACATCCATGGGAAGACATTGAGTGGCACTATTCTAACCCGGCAACCACACGAGGATGAAAATGAAAATATTTACTCTGTATAAGTAGGAAGTCTTGTAGGCACTTTCATATGTATGATGTACCAAGAGAAGCAACGCCGCAAGAAACTTAACTCACAGGATAATCATACAATAAACCCTGGATCACGTTGTAGAGATTAAAGCCATCGCATACGTTGAAGTGAACGCGGAACGCAGAAGTTTAACTAAGATTATCTTTGGAATCGGACTGTAAAGGTTAATTTAATAGTCAAACACCCTGCAATATGGAGGTCGAGTCACGTTAGCCACGTCGTCGGTATACCCACGTCTTGTTGGACAAATTATTGCGCAGTAACCATGGAATAAAGCTTTTGCAAATAGACTGAAAATCTAAGATTAAGCGTATTGTAGCAATCGTTTTGCTTTAATACATTTGTCCTTATTATTTGTCATTATTAGTAACCATTGTGATATTGAAATTTGACTGATAAGAACAAAGCATGGCGTAGCTACTCCGGGGTTACTCTACGTCTATTACTAAGGGCAATTAAGAGTAGAAAATTTCGAAGAGTAAATAACTAAGTCAGGGCGAAACGTCACGGTCGGCTTGCTACAAGTATATCATACAAAACTGATGCGACTTGTCAGTCAACTGTTGGTCCTTATACTGACCTTCAACCTCTTCTCCACCAAAGCCCTCAAAGCCAGCGGCAGCCGCTGAGGATCACCAGCCCCCTTATCAGTGAGCAGGAACAGGGCACTGTCGTATGGCACCAGCTTCGTTGCTGACGCCAGGGCCCGCATGGTGCCGTCGTTGTCTGAGTGGACACCCTTGGGAGAAGAGAACGGTTATTTCCAAGTTTACGCGTTAACCTAGTTGGTAGTGAGTGTATTAATAATAATAATATCTATTTATTATCAATTGTTAGTTACAAAGAAATCTTACATGACTAATGTTAGTGAATATAATCTTAACCGAGGTCTTACTACTTAGGGTCTCTATATAATGGGAGATTAACCGACACCCAGTTCCTGTAAAAAGGATTGTCCCATCTCCCCTCTATATCGGACAACAGGATGCTGCCTCGCAAGCGATACATCTGGGAGGCAATTCTTTTTCGCATTATGGCATGGAAGTCATCTATGCGCGCCTCCGCAAACATGCTAGATGCGCTGCAGAAGCGGAGCAAACCCCATCAGCATCCTGAATCCGTTATTGAATTAGACACGTAGAGCACTGTAGGCACGCTTCGTAAAGTTCACCCACAGGCAGGCACAGGCAGGTTGCCTGCCTACGAAGCTAGCGGTCCCGGGTTCAAATCTCGGTATGGGCAAATATTTGTGTGATGCGCACGAGTATTTGTTTCTGTGTCTTGAATGTTTTCTATATATTTAAGTATTTATTTATCTATATAAGTATGTTTATCGTTTTAGTACCCATATTACAAGCCTAGCGCTACTAGGTCAGTTTGTGTGATATTGTCCCCCTTGACTGCCCAAAAAAAGGAGTGTAATGTTTTTACGGTTCATGTATGTATGTACGATTCTTTATTCCACCATAACTTCTAAACGCCTGAGCCGATTTAGATGTGCGTGCGTTAGAATCCTTTCACCATCCCGGGTGACATAGTATACCTAAACTGTTAAAATTGAAATAACAACAATGGCAAAATGTCAATTACTAACATAGGTATACAGCGACGACAATATAAAAAATGCAGTTGGCAGGCCTTTCGCGTAACTCACTCGCAATCGCGATCGGCTTCAAAACAAAACAATTGGTTTCATTGTGTATGCAGACAAGCCTTCGATTTTCAAAATGAAAACGATTGTGATTGCGAGTGTTGTTACGCGAAAGGCCTGCGGGTTGTGGCATTACAGCTCCCAAACGGATGGCGCGATTTTGATGAGGTTTTTTTTAAAAGAAAGTTAGTTTAATATCGAAGGTTCTTAGCGAAGTTTCATTAAAATCGATTGAGCCGTTTAAGAGATATTGGCTCTGAAAGAAGTTGTCGCCATTATATCGAGGGTCTTTTAAAGTAACTAGTGACCCGCCCTCGCTTCGCTTCGGTTTATGCCAGTTTTCTGTAATACCCGTATATAATCCGACACTTATTATACATAAAAACCTTCCTCTTGAATCACTCTATCTATTAAAAACCGCATCAAAATCTGTTGCGTAGTTTTAAAGATCTAAGCATACATAGGGACAGACAGACAGCGGGAAGCGACTTTGTTTTATACTATGTAGTGATAGTGATGATGACGACAACGATGAATGACAACTTGTCAAAACAAATACAATTATTGTTACCGTGCCGTCTCCTGCATTGTGTCTTGACGTTGGTAATATTCGCGAATATTACCATATTCTTTGTCCGCCATATTGTTATGTTTATTAACTTTATACGGTTGGCAGATATTATCTGCGAAATGTGTTTTCACGGGCGAGGTAAGGCCAATTGCCTACGTGTTTTTTTTAATGTCATACAAAAGTTTTTATAAGCGATGTGGGGTTTAGAGGCTGACTTTGAGAGGATTGGCTTTTTTACCCTAATACGGCAAAGCCCAAAAGGAGGGTTGTGTGTTTGACCTGTATATACTATCGCGATCGTTAATTTGTTACCCATTTCAAGAAAAATAGGCTTGAAGTCGTCAATGTCATTAGAGATGCCAAATCATTTGTAAGTTATAGGATACTCAACCTTATTGTTGTAGAATGTCAGAATGACTTTGGACCTAAGGTGGGTCCCAAATTTAACTTCGTAACTGTATGTCCGACTCTATGTTCCCTCGTAAATACTAAACGCCTAAACCGATTTAATTTAATTATACGTGGTTAGATTCGTCTTAACCACTTGTATCATAGGCTATATTAAAATTATTGGAAATCAAAATGGCGGATTTTTGGCGCCGAATTGCGCGGCATGAAAACTTTAACTAACATTATGTTGACGACATTATTCAAATTGGCCTATTTTTGACCCCCCCCCCTTCGTGATATTTGGTGATTATATGCTACCCCAATTATTATTTGGATAAACACGCTCACAGCGGATTAATTTGATATAAGAAAATTATTGAGTAATTTCGTTACTTTTTGACTTTCCTGCTGTGTACAAAAATTACACGTGATGTCTTCTCGAACCCCCCCACCCTCCCCATAAACGATCACATGATTTCTGGACGAGCCCTTATCTGCCTAGTACTGTAGTACCTACCCATAGTACCAGGACCAGTTCAATTTGTGTGAGATTTCCCCCTGACATTTATATTTATATTTGAAACACTCCAGCCTGTTCCCAACTAGTATCAGGTCTGTGTGTTCGTGTGCCTTACCCCACGCCATAAAAAATTGCTATTTATCTATCTACTTACTTGGTACTTCGACAGGAGCTTAGACAGGGCTTCTGAGACCGCCTTGTTCCCGTTTTTGGTGCTCGTGCTTTGCAGGTTGTGTCTCGATCTCCAGTTGATGCCTGTTGAATGAGAGGTCATTGCTTTCATACTGAAGAGGTTGTGTGGCGACGTTTAATCTCTTGACCGCAACCCTATAAAGGTCACAGCACACATATCAACTCGGAAAGGGATCGTCACCCTATCAACTCGAGCCGTTCAGTATCATTTGTATGAAACTCCCTACTGCAACGCACACTTATCGGCATCGGGACGGCAACGCCTCACCTCGGCACGAGCTAGCAGTCGTCCACTGAAAAATGTATCGTATTAACACAGGTCAAAGTTCCCTTTTCAATGTTTCAGTTTGAGTTGATCCGGTGTCGATCCCTTTCCGAGTTGATATGTGTGCTGTGACCTTTAGGGGTGATAGACGGGCGAGCGGGGCGAGTAAGTACGCCGTACTTAGGCATTTTCACGAAAAAGTGTACTCAATTAATGGCTGAAATAAGGAATATGCGTGGATTTTTTAAATAGCATTTCTCAACAAAATATGAAAATACCGTAAAAGAGATCACCAAAAGTGAAATTCAAATTCAAATCGGTCAAGTAATACGGAAGATTTTAAAATGCTAATTAGACAGAGAGATCCGAAGTGCACCGGTGACATCATCGTGCAGTTCGGCCTTATAAATTCCACGAAAAATTCAGTTTTGCTAGAAAGAGAGAGGAACAAATGCTATTCAAAAATGGTTTTTGCACACGTGTTTGTAACATGAATCAGCTTTTATTGATGCTGTAAAAAAAATACATGCATATTTCCTATTAAGGAACTTTAACTTTGTCAGTTTTGTGACGAAAATTAGCTATGCATTGATGGCCGCCAAAAGTGACAAAGTTAAAGATCCTTAATTTCAGTTCTTAATTGGGTACACTTTTTCGTGAAAATGCCCAACTCAGCCCAAGTACTGCGTACTTACTCGCCCGTCTATCACCCCTTTAAGAATGAAGGGTCGTGCTCTTTACGCCACGGAACAAACCGTCTAGTAGATATTCCGTAGGTTTTATTTCAAGTTGAATATTGGTCATGTATACTGGTCTCCCTAAAACCAACGTCAAAACTGAAAGGGCTGATAGAGCAGCTAAAAAACTATCGATTTAACCCCTATGTATGTTCAGCGATTGTTACTAGTTTCGGAGATATTGATCATTTTAATCTGAATTTTTGTAATTTTCCCTTATGTCCATGTCACGAAAAATCATTAATTTCATAAGTTTTTCAGTGGTATCATAAATAATTAGAGTCATTACGAATCAGCGAAGTTTTTAAACCTATTTGCCCGTTTTTTTTTCCAGTATTTTTTTTAAGTAATCACATAAAGTTGTTTTTTCCATAGGTACAAAGTGTAAAGCAAACACTGGGACACCTAGTACGGAGAAACAAACTTTAAGAGATTACTTAAAAAAAATCTTGGAAAAAAAACGGGCAAATATGTTTAAAACCTTTGCTGATTCGTAATGATTCTAATTATGTATGATACCCCTGAAAAACTTATGAAATAATATGAAAAAAGGGAATGTTTTTTTTCTCGTCTACCCCATAGTGTCGGGTGTCGTTGGATAGGTCTTTCAAAAATATTGCGGGTTTGTGAAAACAATTTTTCGATTAAGTTACACGTTTATGAAATATTAAGCTTTAAAGCGCTAATTTTTGTTAGAGTCCAGTGCCCCCCCCCCTCCCCAGCCAAAACTACAAATATTAAAAATCTGAAAAATATTTTAAATGAAAGCACATATAATGAATTTAATAGGAAAACAATCACGACTAAGTAGACTTCATTGGTTCTTGAGTTACAAACGGTTTAAATGTTTATACCTACCGAAAACTTATTTGCGGTGTTGGTGACCCTACACTGAGCATGGTCCGACATGCTCTTGCCCGGTTTTTTTAAATACTTATGACTTGCAATAAGTATGACCTAACACATACTATTAATGACCAACAATAATTATGGCAGGAGACCCGTAATAAAAACCTGAAACTTAACGTCTTAATAATATTATCTTGACTGAGATGGCCATTCCAAGACACGTCAAAGTTGACCTCATAAATAATCAAATCAAATCAAATCAAATGCATTTATTTCATTACATTTGGACACTTAATAGATACACAACAAAGTTGCGGTAATGAAAAAGGCGTGAACACAGCTAGGCTGAATTTGAGCTGACCCGTGGTCAGCCATGGAGAGAATATGGGTGAGGACCAAGAAGTTGGACCATAGTTAAGCGTAGTTAACCAAAAAAACAACGAAGTCAAAAAAAGTTCCGTTGTGCGACGAATAGTATCCCTACATGGGCTATCCCATAATTTTGTAATGTATAGTGATTCAAAAACCATTTCGAGAATTAAAAAACAAAAAACCACCTTCAAAAACGCAAAAAATAACTTCTTTAAAATTGTAGGCACCTAATAGGTTAGTCCAACTGAAGTCGGCGACCACAACATTTTCAACAAAAAGCCGACATCAGTTGGACTAACCTATTAGGTGCCTACAATTTTAAAGAAGTTATTTTTTGCGTTTTTGAAGGCGGTTTTTTGTTTTTTAATTGTTGAATATAACAAAAAACTATATAATATAACAAAAAGCCAACATCAGTTGGACTAACCTATTAGGTGCCTACAATTTTAAAGAAGTTATTTTTTGCGTTTTTGAAGGCGGTTTTTTGTTTTTTAATTGTTGAAAATGTTGTGGTCGCCGACTTCAGTTGGACTAACCTATTAGGTGCCTACAATTTTAAAGAAGTTATTTTTTGCGTTTTTGAAGACGGTTTTTTGTTTTTTAAAACATTTATTTTATTTTATACTTTTTAGTGATCATAATACGCTGTTACGTAGTCCCACTTCTTAATTGAAATGAAACTTTAAGTTATTTCAAGCGTGCCGCAAGCAACGCCGCGGGAAAGTCAAAGTCATATTTCAATAACCTCCTTTTTTGAAGTCGGTTAACAAGTAAATATTCTTCGTTGTAGTCGCTCAACTATCTTAATCGAGATATCTTATCGCCACCCTTGAAATCGGTACCGTTAAGGAGTTCCGGTGGCCATCTGTGGTCTTCATCATCAGTTCCACTTCACCAAATGATACTTTCTGAATGCAGATGCTGGACTTGTTACTAAAAATACTAAAATCGCTATATGTTTGCCTACAATATTTGAGGAGTTTCCTCAATTCCTCACGGATCCTCTCATCAGATTCAGATTTGGTGACAATGGGACCACCTCGAAAGTATACTCTATCAAACCAAAAAAAAAATTGAAATCGGTCGACAATTGACGGAGTAATCGGTGAACATACATAAAAAATAAAATACATACAGTGGAACGTATAACCTCCTCCTTTTTTGAAGTCGGTTAAAAAGGGTTGTAGAACCATTCCCTGTTATCAGATTATTTTACAAAATTAGTATTAAATAGTTATTTCTAATTTATCATTTGACATCATTTGACCTGTAATGTAGTGACGTCACGATCTTCATTGGTAAGTGGTGTCTAATCTGTGATCAACCATAGTACTGCATATAATATGAAATGCAGTAATATATAAATAATGTATATCGAATTTTGTCTTATTTATTTCTGTTTTATTTTAACGCTTATTAAAATTAAGTAAATTTTTAACTGTATATAAACATGACAATGTAAGATCTTTAAAAAAATGGAATGATTAAAATACAAGTCCGTTTTGGAACCTCCGCCCGTAGGCTAGTCTGTGGGTGAAATTGTCAAACTCAACAAACGGCCGAGGGAAATTACATGACTTGACATTTTACGTGATCTGACAGAAACGCGTACTCTCAAACGAATTCAATAGTTTTAAAGCATGTCTCAAAGAAACCAACTTGTAGTGACGACATAAAGCCATTTTCTTTAAAAATAAAAATAAATCAATATATTGATTTAAATGCAAAAACCGTGAAATTAGTGTCTTCAATTAGTATATTTTATCGAAAATAACCCAATTGTGTGGCTAATTTTCGTGACACAACGGAAAAGTTTCATACAGAATTTAATTGAGTGATTTAGCGTGCCCAACTTTTTGGCCCTTACCCATATAGTGTAGGTACATAATAAATCAGTCATTTTCCTTATTCAGGCTTTTAAGGCTCAAAGCCTTGGAGCCTTTTTAAGGGTCTTACATAATTGGATTAATTTAATGAATTACCAACGACGCTGGTAACCTAGTTGGTAGTGACTAGTAGCCTTCTAGCTAGAGGTCGATAAGGGCAAATATTGTGCGAGTAAAATAAATTCTGGTTTATTTACGGGTGTTACGGAAAACTCTCATAAACCGAAGCGAAGCGAAGGGTCGCGTCGCTAGTGCTCGTATAAAACAATGTCGCGTCCCGTTTGTCCCTCTGTATGTACGTAATTAACGAAAATTATTAATTAATTAAATTATTATTGTAGCGAAAGAGATTTGTCAGAATCGTAGCAGGTGGAAAGAAGTGGTCTCTGCCTACCCCTCTGGGAAACAGGCGTGATTTAATGTATGTATGTATGTATGAATTGTCACAACGATTAAAGTGACAAGGAAAAGTGTATACATATTTATGAACTCTACTGTTCGCTTAGATCTTTAAAACTACTGAACGGACTTTAATGTGGTTTTCAACAATCGATAGTGATTTATGAGGAAGGTTTTGATGTATAATAAATTCTGGATTATGTACGGCTGTTACAATGACTATCATAAACCGAAGCGAAGCGAGGGCGGGTCGCTAACTACTCGTATAAAACAAAGTCGCGTCGCACCGTCTGTCCCTCTGTATGTACGTTTAGATCTTACAAACTACGCAATGGATTTTAATGCGGTTTCCATCAATAAATAGAGTGATTCAAGAGGAAGTTTTTTATGTAGAACTAGAGGACGCCCGCGACTTCGTAAGCGTAGAATTAGTTTCCCGCTACTCCCCCTATTTTAACCCCTTAGGGGTTGAATTTCTAAAAATCCTTTCTTAGTGCTCACTTACATCATGAAAGGAACCCCTGTACCAAATTTCAATTTTCTAGGTACAGTAGTTTCGGCTGTGCGCTGATATCTAAGTCAGTCAGTCAGTTTTGCCTTTCTATACTAATCTATATTATATAAAAGGCAAACCTGACTGACTGACTCAGATATCAACGCACAGCCGAAACTACTGTACCTAGAAACATGAAATTTGGTACAGGGGTTCCTTTCATGATGTAAGTGAGCACTAAGAAAGGATTTACCGAAAATCGACCCCCAACGGGAAAAAATAGGGGGAGTAGCGGCAAACTAATTCTACGCGTCCGAAGTCGCGGGCATCCTCTAGTAATATTATAAAGAGGAAAGATTTGTATTTTTGTGTGTGTGTATGTTTGTAACGAATAAACTCAAAAACTACTGGACCGATTTCAAAATTTATTTCATTATTAGGATGCTACATTAACCCTGAGTAACATAGGCTATGATTTACTTTTTTGCGCGTACGGAGTTGCGGGCAACAGCTAGTTATATATATAGATAGATATATACATAGATAGATAGATAAGTTTTTGAATATGTACGGGTGCTACAGTGACTCACATAAACGGAAGAAAAGCGAAGGATCGCTAGTACTCGTATAAAACAAAGTCACGTCGCACCGTCTGTATGTTCAAGAAAAATAGGCTTGAAATCGTCAATGTCATTAATAATAATAATAATAATAATAATAATAATAAAATCTGTTTATTTCAATTTTCTGTTATGTTTACAATGTTTACTTAGCTGAAATCTTTATTAATTTAAGATTATTTGGCTAAGTTAGTGAGGACACTATTTATAAGAATTATCAGACATAAGAAATCTCTTAACAATGTTTTTGGTAGACCCCGGTTTAGCCTCTATGCGTTCTATTACATGTTTAGGGAAACTATTTAAAATATGAGGTAGGAAGTTTGACCAAATTCTAAAGCCAGAAAGGTTATTACTTCATGGGGTGATAAATAATTTTCCTTCTTTTAGATTTCGCAATTTATCAAATCTTCTATATTTAACTAATTCCCCCATAACATCTCTGTATTCCAGTACCATAGCTAGCTTCACCTTTTCAAACACACTCAGCACTCTACAGTATTCAAATAATCTGTTATAGTTGTGTCGATGTTGGTATTTGACTTTTAGTGGAACAATCGCTTTTGACATTCTTATTTGAACACTGTAGATGCGCTGCAGATAAGTTTTATAAGTTCTTCCATAACATGAAATCCCATAACCTATTATCGAATCTGCTAAGGACATGTATAGCAGGCGTAGTACATTGTAAGGCATTTTTTGTTTAAGTATGCTAAAATTACTCATGATGGCTCTTAATTTTTTACACAGTTGGTCAATATGGGTGCCCCAGTTAAAATTGCTGTCTATTTGCAGTCCAAGGTAGGTATGATGCTTTATTAGAGATGCCAAATCATTTGTAACTTATAGCAGACTCAACCTTATTGTTGTAGAATGTCAGAATGACTTTGGAACTAAGGTGGGACCGAATTTAAGTTTGTGACTGTACGGGTGTTACAGTGTCTCACATAAACCGAACCTAAGCGAGGGCGGGCTAGTTACATAGTAAAAGTAATTACTTGTAGTTAATTACAGTTTTTGCCGGTCGGAACCCAATACCATGGGCAACTAGAGCATGACTAGCTTTACATAATCAGTATAACTGACATTCACTCCACAAGGCCGGTCAAAACTTATGCCAATTGCATTCCTATGAAATGTTTTGTTCCGGTCGGTATACTCGACCAATTAAATAAAATCTATATATATAAACGGCAAACCTGACTCACTGACTTATATATCAACGCACAGCCGAAACTACTGTACCTAGAAACTTGAAATTTGGTACAGGGATTCCTTTCGTGATGTAAGTGAGCACTAAGAAAGGATTTTTTTTAAATCCACCCCAAAGGGAAATAGGGGGAGTAGCGGGAAACTAATTCTACGCGTACGAAGTCGCGGGCGTCCTCTAGTAATAAATAAATATCACGGGACGATGGTACCAATTGACCTAGTCCCAAACTAAGCTCTAGGCTTGTACTATGGGTACTAGACAACGATACAAATACTTAAATAATTCGGGGTCCAGAAAACCAAAGCTGCGGCTTGCTGCGGCACAAAGCTGAGAGGGGCCCTTTTCAACGCCATGTTAATGTTTTTTGTTTTAGTCATCTGTTTTTCTCAAATGTGTGTATGCGTTCAATAAATTATTTCTTTTTCTATAAATAGAGAAATATTTAGTTAAATAGGACGCGCTGGCCTAGTTAGTAGTGACCCTGCCTACGAAGCTAGCGGTCCCGGGTTCAAATCCCGGTAAGGGCAGATATTTGCGTGATGAGCGCGAGTATTTGTTCCTGAGTCATGGATGTTTTCTATATATTTAAGTATATATTTCTCTATTTAAGTATTTATATCGTTGTCTAGTACCCATAGTACAAGCCTAGAGCTTAGTTTGGGACTAGGTCAATTGGTGTGACATTGTCCCACGATATTTATTATTATTATTTATTTAAATACATAGTACCCGTGTGGTTGCCGCGTTAGAATAGTGCCACTCCATGTCTTCCCGTGGATGTCGTAAGAGGCGACTAAGGGAATAAAGGCTTGTAGTACTGTTAGGCGATGGGCTTCCAACCTGTCACTAATACACTGGTAAACATCTTAGCCTCATTGTGCAAAATGTGGTTACTGAATTATCAACAAGTTTTTAGAGTTGTTGGTAATTCTGTAGCTCTGCCTACCCCACTCTGGGAACGAAGGCGTGAGTTTATGTATGTATGTATGTAAATAGATAGAAAACATCCATGACTCAGAAACGGATATTCGCGCTCATCACACAAATATCTGCCCTTACCGGGATTTCAACCCAGGACCTCTAGCTTCGTAGGCTTGTCGTCGAATTGGAAACCGCCATATAACTATGTCAAAGTGACGTAAGAAAAATAACAGATCAAGTGCGCGTGGGAACGCTCCTTACTACCATAGAAGCATTAAGATGGCGGGGCAGGGTGTTTTTCTTCTCGTTCTACGTTAATTACCTACCCAAATATCTTAAGAAACCTTCATTAATTTTTTTTAATGAATATGACTATGCTATATAACTTGAGTTTTCAAATGATAATTATATCACATGATAGGTTAAAATTTATATTATCTACACACATATCATAAGTCCTCTATTATACGTTAAAACGAGTAGGCAATGACCAGCATTACCTGTGGTAGTAGGTGACAGCGATGACAGCTGTTAATTTTGGAAGATGATCCAAATTTGGATCCCATTACCTTACAATATTCGATAACGTAATGAAATTACGTTACAGCTGTCATCGCTGTCACCTACTACCACAGGTAATGCTCGTCATTTGCCTTTCGGCTTCTGAACCCATCTTACTTAGAATATGTGTGTAGATAAAGTATTGTAAGCGACTCTGCGTAATTAGCATTACGCAACCGCCACGTAAACTACTATTACACGACTGGCCAAAAAAAGTGTAATGTTTTCAGGGTTCATGTATGTATTGACGATTCTTTATTCGACCATAACTTCTAAACGGCTGAGCCGATTTAGATGTGTGTGGTATCGTTAGAATCCTTACGTCATCCCGGGTGACATAGGATACCGAAACTGTTAAAATTGAAATAACAACAATGGCAAAATGACAATTATTAACATAGGTATATCGACGACAGTATAAAAAATGCAGTCTGGTTTTTAAAGCTTGCTTTTCATTAAGTTATTTCGGTGTTAAGTTTATGCATCTGTGTTTATGAATCTGTATTTGTCAGTGGCATCGTAGCGCCTAAACGGATGGACTGATTCGGAAGAGGTTTTTTTTTTTAAAGATGGCTAGTTTAATCGGGGCGGTTCTTAGCTTGGTTTCACGAAAATCGGTTGAGCCGTTTAATATATATCAACTCTCATATACAGGTCGCCGTTATAACGAAGATTTTAATCTATTTAATAATTAATTTATCCTACCGCCATCTGCCCGACCGTCACACTAATTACACAATAGTCACAATACTAATTACAATAAGAGACGCTATATTTACAATTGCATGAATAAATTAGCGTAATTACTAGAAATATGTGGGTTCCACGTTCTTGCAATTATATGCATTTTCAAATGCACATTTTATCTCATACCTTTACGCCTGTCATCCCAGAGTGGGGTAGGCAGAGCTGCAGAATTGCCAACAACTCTAAATACTTGTTGATAATTCTGTAACCACATTTTGCATAAATAGGTTAAGATGTTTACCAGTGTATTAGTGACAGGTTGCAAGCCCATCGCCTAACAGTACTATAAACCTTTATTCCCTTAATCGCCTCTTACGACATCCATGGGAAGACATGGAGTGGCACTATTCTAACCCGGCAACCACACGGGTGATTTTATTTCATTGTGTATAAATGCATTTCTAATTATTATTATTTTGTTACAGGTAAGCATAGAGTTTAACGGATTCTGCAAGATCTGGTAGGTGATTTTTAACCTCCGACACAAAAAGAGGGGTGTTATAAGTTTACGTCGGTATCTGTGTATCTGTCTGTGGCATCGTAGCTCCTAAACGGGTGAACCGATTTGGTTGCGGTTTTTTTTATTTGAAAGCAGGTTTTCTAGCGGTGGTTCTTAGCTAGGTTTCATGAAAATCGGTTCAGCTGTTTAAGATATATCAGCTCTGAAAGAAGGGGTCAGACATCATCAGTACACATACATACATACACTCACGCTAGTTTAATCTGGGTAGCTTTTCATAAAAACTACCCAGATTAAAATAGCTTCCTTGTAAAAAAACCGCATCCATATCGGATCATATCTTTAGGAGTTATGATGCCAATGAAAATTTGTTAAACATCGATGAACACACTCATACTGTTTTGAATTGTCAAATCAATCCGTCTAATTGAACAACAACAATATCACCAACTATAGCATTAGGTCATGTGACCTACTGGCATTGAATAACCACGACGTCATAGGGCATCTGACAATCGATCTATTAAATAAAACAATCGATGATCCCATAATTATGTATTTAGCGCCGTGTTTGGAGATTCCTTTAGCGAACGGACTCGATCTAAAGCCTCCATTTGTACTTGGCATTGAATTGATTGCTCTATGATTTTCCTGACTATTGATCGCTTCAGGATATAGACTATTTGTAATCGGAATGATTTTCCCAAGACGTTTGTTATGAAATGCATGTTTTATGGCCGTTAGGAATTGTTATCACTTATTGTGATGTACCTTTTGCGTCATTTTTATTATCTAAATAAACCTGATGGATTTATATGCGACAAAGGACACTATACCGTTTGATTGTTTTTATGTTGAGTACCCTAATGAAAGGATTTTTTGAAAAATGACCCTCACCTCTAAGAAATAAGGAGTAGCTAATTCTATGCGTACGTACGAAGTCGCGTTCTTTATTCATTACATACTTTTCGGGGGCAAAGTAGAGCTCAGCAAAAACAACAAAGGTCATGTAGTGCCCTGTCTGATATCGAACCAGCTTGGAAGCGACCAAGTCGTCCCAGACAGCGTGAGCGCGAGCTCAGAGGTACCAGGATAGCAGCAGTGGCCCGGAGCCAAGCTTTAAGGGTAGCGTAGGTTCTACCCACAACAGGGGAAGCGATTGGATCAAGGTAGGATACTCACCATTAGAATCATATCCAACCAGCACGATATCACTTAGATCCAGTCCAGCACCAACTAAGTCTTCCCAAACAGCCTGGGCGCGGGCCAGTGCTGAGGACCTCAGAGGCACCAGGACCCCAGCAGGTGCCCGGAGCCAGCCGTCTTCCAGCCAGCCCTTGAGAGTAGCATGGGCGCTGACTGCGGCTGGTGGAGCGGTTGGCTCGAAGGACGGCCGCTCGGGGAGTTTAGAGTCCGCTGGAATTGATAGTACAGTTAGATGATCAGAATTTCACTAAAATGTGATTATCTCAAAAATCTTTAGACTTTTGACGACGCGTAAGCCTAGTTGGTGTTGACCCTGCCTACGAAGCTAGCGGTCCTGGGTTCAAATCCCGTTATGGACAAATATTTGTGTGATATGCGCGAGTATTGGTTTCTGAGTCTTGGATGTTTTCTATATTAGTATTTATATCGTGGTCTAGTACCCATAGTACAAGCCTGGAGCTTAGTTTCGGACTAGCTCAACATATTGTGAGGTTTTACCTGATATTAAACGAAACCAAGACCCTCGTTAGGCTGTTCAAATTCTCTATCTGGTTATTTTCATCTATTTTCTGCAGTGATTTTTGCAGAATATCTTTAACATTTATTACGTAGGTTAAGTAAGATAAGACATTTGACTCAAAGAAAAACTCATGCGACGACAAATGCCTTTCCATGAAATGAAAATTCTGCGTATCGATAAGTTCTTTGCAAGGTGTTTTGATAACATAAAAAGTACCCACAGCAAAGTTCACAATTAGGTTGATTTTTGACCTCTAAATACAGGAAAATCTGTACAAAAAGAGAGAGTAAGGTTACTCTTAAACTTACTGTTCTCAGTTTTCGGATTTCGCTGTCCGGAGATTTCGGGTTCCCCATCGAACTCTGCGACCTTGGGAGCAATGCCTTCCATCGTATCCATAGCTTTGGTAGTGGGAGATGGTGTGGTGGTGTCAAACTGTAAAGCAGGGTGATATTTCAAGGTATTATACATTACTAGAGGAGGCAGAATTAGTTTCCGGCTACTCCCCCTATTTTAACCTCTTAGGGGATGAATTTCCAAAAATCCCTTCTTAGTGCACCCCTAGGAAATCCAAGGAATATTCTCTGCAAATTTCAAGTCCCTAGGTCCAGCAGTTTCGGCTGTGCGATCCCCAGGTTTATAATAAAGCTTTGTTAGGGATTTCAAAAGACATGATTGTAATTGCGACTTTGTATTTGTAGAATAGGTTTCCCGATAATCATCGTGTTGTGGGTCGATTTTCCAAAAAATCTTTCTTGTGGTACCCAAGACATATTCCCTCCAAATTTCAATCTTGAAGAGTTTTTATATTGTCAATAACGTTAACAATTAAAAAAAGTATAATATTGAAGTATTTACTACTTTCTGGTGATCCCGTACGCACAATGCCCATCAATTTACGAGAACTACTTACTATAGCTTAATCCTAAACCACAATATTATTGAAACCACCATTTCATAGTAGTTAAAGTTTACAATCTCACCTTGACTATGCTGCTCGAATTATTATGAATATCCTCTTGCGCCGTAGTTCTGAAAACATTATTGTCTAGCCCATCAGTTGTGTCGGTCACATCCACCGTCGTCACCGAGTCTATGTCATCATTGACCTCCTTGTTTTGACTATTTTTATCATCATCTTCATCAGTATTCACAGTATCCACTTCATCCACACTCTCTTTTATTGTCTCATCAGGCACATCAGTTGTTGTTATACCTTCTGTTGTCGTCGCTTCCTCTGATTTGTCTATGTCTTGGTTTTCTAGGTCTATATCCTTGTCTATGATTTCTTTCTCCTCACCGCTGCCTCTTAGTAAATCGTCTTTGTCTATGGAATAGTTTTTTGAAATGTCACTGTCACAAAAGTTTTTTGTTAT
This sequence comes from Acleris literana, assembly GCA_946894065.1. NCBI lineage: Eukaryota > Metazoa > Arthropoda > Insecta > Lepidoptera > Tortricidae > Acleris > Acleris literana. Next base: position 7,938,463 of record OX335695.1, on the reverse strand, counting down.
TAGAGAACTCAACACTAGCAGAATTAATGTTGTCCTTGGTGTACCCATTTTGTTGGCCGTTAACACTTTTGGGGCATATTTTCACTGTTGTTACGAACTCTGTAACAAAGAAAAATATATTATTAATATTTTTATTAAAAAATTACAACGTACACCCCTAGTTTTTCACAATATCTATAACATGTTAAAAAATCGTAAAAATCGGTCTAGATTTAACGGGAGACGTTACGGCATTCTGTATGGGAATCGCAGTCTCACAATCCTTTTAAAATGAATATACAGAATATATAATAATAAGTAAAATAAGGTACTTTCTCCATACTAATTGTACCCCATGTTTGTTTTTCACCTAGTATGGACAAACAAACTTTGTGTGATTACACAAAAAGTTGTCATGAAAAAAAAACTGGCATGTAGTTTTAAAAACATCCTAAGTTCATAATTATTCTATCAATGTAAGAAACCACTGAAAAAATATTATAATAATACATGAACTTAAGGGTTCTGATTAAAATGATCCATATCTCCGAAAATACTAAAAATAGCAGACCATATATGGGGGTGATTCGGATACCCCACGACACGAGGGACCAAATTATTTTTTTTGGACCTCTTTGTTCCGGCCACCCTATATAACTTAATCTATCTTCGACGAATGGTGTTTGCTAACTAGGGTTAATCGATCGACCATCGGTCTGCAAACAATCAATTTATCAATCGATATTTGCTCGATTGGTGTAATAATCCCCTATGAACTGGGATTTGGTTTTAAAAAAAATGTTGTGGTAATTATAATGTAAGGTACGATATTTGTAATGGAACTTTATGCCTATACACATAAAAAACCGATAAATGATTTTTATTTTCAGAAAAATTACGAGTTCGTTTCCCGGTTGTTTTGAGCGTGGACGAAATTCACGCGTATTTTGAAAAATGTACAATAAAAACCTACATTGCTATAATATTTAATAATTATTACTAACATTAGTAGTAGTAGTGTTAAAATGTAAACAAAACTTTTTTTTACTCTAGATATAATATACGTATTTTTGAATAGTTTTATAACTCTTTTTATTTACGATAATTTACCCGTTTTTTAATTCGGCTACTCCGCTCAAAAGTGGAATAACCATTTTGAAAACGGTCCTTTGCTTTTCTCGATCGTGTTATCTATAATGCATATATTGGATTATGTATTCAAAATGTTTAGCATAACATGACGTAACTACTTATTAAGCCGGTTGCAGACTAGCACTAATAATATCTTAGATTAGCTAACTTGAAATATTTTGAAATATTTTGTTAGTAACAAACTACGGATTTCTGTGTATGAAAATATTTACAACATATGTACAACTAAATTTGTCAATGGAATATGAATCTATTACGAATGACATAAAGTCAATTTTCCAATTTCATCTTATGTCATAAAAACAAAGGAAATTACACTTTACTTTCTTTGCACTAGATCTTTATTTGAATGGCCGTATTTTTTACTAGTTTTAGTACAAGGACCCTCAGGAGGGTATTCCGATACTATAGATACTTAAATTACTGAACGTCAATCAATGTAGTATCCTAAATAATATTAATAATATTATAAATGCGAAAGTGTGTGTGTGTGTGTGTGTGTGTGTGTGTGTGTGTGTGTGTGTGTGTGTGTGTGTGTGTGTGTGCGTGTGTGTGTGTGTGTGTGTGTGTGTGTGTGTGTGTGTGTGTGTGTGTGTGTGTGTGTCTGTGTGTGTATTACGCAGAATATTCATTTCATCGAAACGCATTTCTAGCCGCATGTGTTTTTTTTTTACCTGTCTCTAATCTAACCTAACTTAACTTTCTTAATGAATGATTAAGATATCCTGAAAACGTCATGGTTTCAGCAGAAAATAGCGCTTGATGAAATAATATAATCGATAAAGTGAAATTCGAAATACCCCCTGTGACAACTGTTAGGTATAAACATGTATTACTCTTTTATATTTGACTTCGTCCGCGTAGTTTTCGATTATCGTAATTCCCTCGGGAACTTTAAAATTTTCCGGGATGAAAAGTAACCTGTGTGTTAATCCAGGGTATAAGCTGTCTCCATTCCAAATTTCATCCAAATCCGTCCAGCCGTTGCAGCGTGAAGAAGTAACAAACAAACACACAAACTTTTGCATTTATAATATTATAGTAGGATACTAGTGTGAACTGGGCTTAACCGGTTAACCACAAATGCATTAAATGTTTACGCGTGTTCGTGGGCTCGTTAATTAGTGTCGTATAATGGCTCGTTATGCAACCGGTTCGCTTTGTTGTGGTGTCTAAGATTTATTATACAACCCGACTGTTTAAAAGAGGGTTATGTTGTTGACCTGGGGCTCTAGATTGTACTGGATAAAAACATTGATTTTCTTTTTTAACATGATATCGTATAACGTTATGGTAGTTCTTATTTACTTGACAGTAATGGCGGTTGAGTTGAAAACAATACGATTGTATGTCAAAAGGCCCAGTTTGTATGTATGGATGGATCCTTGTTCCCTGGCTGGTAGAATGATAGAAGTGGTGGCTGAATTGATGGCTTAAGCGTACCCAGTGACTTACATACATACATAATCTCACGCCTTCGTTCCCAGAGTGGGGTAGGCAGAGCTACAGAATTACAAACATCTCTAAAAACTTGTTGATAATTCTATAACCACAATTTGCACAATTAGGCTAAGATGTTTACCAGCGTATTAGTGACAGGTTGCAAGCCCATCGCCTAACAGTACTACAAGCCTTTATTCCCTTAGTCGTCTCTTACGACATCCACGGGAAGACATGGAGTGGCACTATTCTAACTCGGCAACCACACGAGGCAAGTGACCCAGTGACTTAAATTAAAAAAAATGGCGAGATTTAAATTAAATAATACGGTCTATCTATACATGTAAGACTTTTTCATTACTGATTGACAAACATCGCACAGCCTAAACCGCTGGACCTAGGGACTTGAAATTTTGGAGGGAGTATTCCTTGGGTAGGTACCCCGGGGGGCCTGTTTTATAAAGCTACAAATTACAATTTACAGGTTACAAGTTTCCATTTGACACAACCTCGACCAATGACGACCAGCCATTTGAGCAGTGTTGCCAGTTTAGACCTGTAAAATTGTAAATTGTAGCTTTATAAAACGTGCCCACTAAGGGCCTGTTGTTTGAAAAGTAGTTGAAGTAAGTAATCGTTAAAAACCGTTAAATATCAAGGAAATGTGTCAAATTTTTGATTCCTTTTTTCGAATTTTAGCAATTAGTTAGTTAACTACTGATCAAACAACGGGTCCTAAGTAATGTTTTTTTGAAAATCTTCCCCCAACTGGAAGAATTATTATGGGACTATAGGAGTACAACTTAATTGAGAGCGAAAGGGAGGTATGAGGTGCGGGGGTGATGTACGACAAAGCTCATAATAATATAGTCAGCATTGCCCTCACCCCGCACCTCATGCATACCCCGGCTTTCAATTAAATTGTTCGCCTATAATTCTAAGCGTGCAATAGTACATTGTTGCAGAGGATAGAAAGTACGCGATTTTTGGACGAGTCATATAGAGGGCCGAACCTCTAGTGTACGAGTCCATAAATTGCACTTTCTACCGAGGCAGACATAGTGCTTTTCACAACTACTGAGAGGAAATAAAATAAACATTCATATTAAAAACACAAATCTTAATTCATTTTAATGTGACATCACCGCCAATTTTACCATAGATAACTTTTTTTTAAATCTGGATCCCTATTCTCGTGGCACTCGAGATTAATAAACTAACATGCGAGATGAAGATGTCAACTCCATATAAAATTGTATTTGTTTCGCCATATCTCCCATGTAATTTCATCTCTAGTGGTTCGAGATTAGGGGCCAAGTTTGAATTACATTTAAAAAAAAAGCAGTGACATAGTTTTTAGTCTGTGTATCTTTTAGCAAAAAAACACCTAATATTTTACGACACAAAATGCTGTGTTCTGATTGGTAGATTTCAATTTTTCATTTTAAGGAGCTATGACACAAAAATTGATTGATGAAACACGCTGAAAAAAACATTCTTGGTTTGTCCTTATAAGTGACGTTTTGTGACCCCACACAAGATCATCTATGGCCATATTTCCGAGCAGGTTTGTGAAAAGCTCATAATAATATAGTCAGCATTGCCCTCACCCCGCACCTCATGCATACCCCGGCTCTCAATCAAATTGTTGGCCTATAATTCTACACGTGCAAAGTTTTTTTTTTTCGGGACTAGATGATATTTTTATCAGTACCTTATTACGTCAAAGGTTATGTTAAATTCATAACTGTTTATTTCAATAGATTAAAAACAAGTTGCCTCGTGTGGTTGCCGAGTTAGAATAGTGCCACTCCATGTCTTCCCGTGGATGTCGTAAGAGACGACTAAGGGAATAAAGGCTTGTAGTACTGTTAGGCGATGGGCTTGCAACCTGTCACTAATACGCTGGTAAACATCTTAGCCTAATTGTGCAAATTGTGGTTATAGAATTATCAACAAGTTTTTTTTTTTAGGACTTGACAGAAGCGCGTGGAGCTAACCCCATGTGCTTCTGTTTAGTTCACCAGAGTAAATCTCTTTAACCGAACAATTGTCCTCGCGTGTGATATCCATGGATTTGTTTCTCTAATAAGTCCATGGCGATTGTCTAAAACTCGATACTGGCGAAATACACCTAAGGAGTGAAAGCCATTAATTAAGAAAAAAAAAAAACAAGTTTTTAGAGATGTTTGTAATTCTGTAGCTCTGCCTACCCCTCTGGGAACGAAGGCGTGAGATTATGTATGTATGTACGTAAATAGATAGAAAACATCCATGACTCAGAAACGGATATTCGCGCTCACCACACAAATATCTGCCCTTAGTTTATTGCTCAGTTCTATTTTGATATCGAAACTGCCATCAAACTGTGACCACATTCTCGGAACGCCAAAAAAACAATGTTTACACCGCATATAAAGAAATGTAAAAGAAAAGCAAAAAATAAGGTATGCCAACTCATTCGGGCACGTGCCCAATTAAAGGGGCTGCGATCGGAAATATTGGGTTGCGGTTCTGTACAATATTGCTGTTATTAGAGCCTCTTTTACCACTTGTTCCGGTGTGGGGATAACTAAACTGGTGATCTGGTGAAATTACTAGCCCGGGTGTACGGGCATTCCACCTTATTTATTTATTTATTTAACCTTTATTGCACAATAATTACAAATGGCCGACTTAATGCCTAATGGCATTCTATACCAGTCAACCAAATAATCATACAGAAACTAAAGTGTTGCACTGAATGTATGTATGACTCGATGTATGAATGTGGAAGAAGCGAAAGAGATTTGTCAGGATTGTAGCAGGTGGAAAGAAGTGGTCTATGCCTACCCCTCTGGGAAACAGGCGTGATTTAATGTATGTATGTATGTAAACTAACAAAAGTGTTGCACTGGAGAAGAAAGACAGAAAACAAAGCAAAGAACATATTTACAAAATGATAATAGGTACTTCACGCAGCAAATGCTTAAAGGGCGCTGCATACGTACCGTGATCAGGACGTGGACGGGACGGGGACGGGACGTGGTTGCATGCATTTTTGGTTTTCCCGTCCCGTACATGCAATCGTTACGTATGCACATTCCGATACATTTTCTATGAAACGATATTGTCGTCTCGTCCCGTCCCCGTCCCGTCCGTGTAAATTCACGTTACTTATGCAGCGCCCTTAAGAAAGAAAGCTTAAGGGCTCGTCTAATATGAAGTGGTAGTGGGCGTTTTCCAAAAAAAGTGTACATCAACTTTTTTTTCCAGAATTCGTATTTTTTTTGGTTTTTCTTACTCAGAATCGTTGGTACTATCGATCCTCACACAAGAAAAAAAGTCCAACCAAACCAACAAACCAAGATCCAACTTACCATCAGGGGCACGTTTTATAAAGCTACAAGTTACAATTATAAAGTAGTCCTTCACATACAAGAAATAATCAGTACGCGCCATTTTAAAATAAATGTATTAAACTGGCACCATGTATGTATGTATGTAAACACTTACAAAAGAAAAATAAAAACAATACAATGAAGATAAAAAAAACAACCACGTCACGGAACCCTAAATATCTGAGGTACCCAAAAAACTGGGTCCACATTCTGACATAATAGCCGTTGACTCATACGCGGTAATAAGTTGCGCTGGAGTCGGTCGTCGGCAACAATGCTAAACGGCGTAACTAACAAATATAATTAGGAGCAAAATGCACCTTATTTATATTGAAGGTAAGGTGCATTTTGCAACTCATTTCATTTGTTAGTTGCGGTTATAAGCAGCGCGGGAGTCGTGTAGCGTCCAAGGTGGTTCAGATGGGATGGGGGCTTTCGTGACGAGCGTGGTTCCGAACGAAATGGATTTATTAACCCCCACGTAAACAAAGGGTGGTCCTAATATTATAAATGTGAAACTAAACTTTGTCTATTGGTCTGTAAGGTCTGTCTGTAGTTACGGAAAAATGGCAGAACCGATTTTGATGAAATTTTGTATGGAGATAGCTTAAATCACGGAAAAGTCTTTCTCCATACTAGGTGCACCAATGTTTGCTTTTCACTTTGTATGGAAAAAACAACTTTAGGTGATTACTTAAAAAAATACTTAAAAAGAAAACGGGAAAATAGGTTTAAAAACTTCGCTGATTCGTAATGATTCTAATTATGTAAGATACCACTGAAAAACTTATGAAATAAAAAATGAAATTAATAATTTTTCGTGACATGGACATCAATATATGAAAAGGCCTATTTATTTATTATAACGTTAATTTGTGACCCATTTCAAGAAAAATAGGCTTGAAGTCGTCAATGTCATTAGAGATGCCAAATCATTTCTAACTTATAGGAGACTCAACCTTATTGTTGTAGAATGTCAGAATGACTTTGGACCTAAGGTGGGTCCCAAATTTAAGTTCGTGACCGTACAAATGGCCCCTAGGCCACGTGCCCATAATGCTAGCTGCATTTCCTCGTTGGATACCCATTGCTAGCCGTATCCACGAATGCGATCCACGAGGCACGAATTAGTTTATTTTTTAAAGTATTCAAAATCTGCCATGGCCGTTTTTACCGCTAAAGACACAAATATGCAATTATCAGCTATATTTGAAGTCGGTTAAAAAGTCCTACTGTAGTGGATTGTTAAACTTAGTCATGCGTATTCAACGTCGTATCATTGGCTTTACTAATTATATAATTGCGTAAAAGAAACAACAACATAGCCTTGACGCCTTTTACTGGGCGGAGGAGTGGAACAAAGAATGCGTGCGCGCGAGTCGATTCGGGTACCTACTAGCTTCTGTTTCCGGTTCTTCTTAAACCTTGGTATATTTTTTTTACTCTTGACGCAAAAATAGGGGTGTTATAAGTTTGACCGCTATGGATAGTTATTTAATTCATTTTTAGAGCATTTCTAAATTTTTTTATATATTATTTGTATGGAAAGATCCTTTTGTGTTACCGATATTCATAGGTTTTTGGTATCTTTCCATACAAATATTTTGGGACACATTAGAATATTATTTAATTATTGCATAGTTTGCTGTTCTCTACCTACCTACTTTTTTTTTAAATTTGGGGGTGTCACCCAAAGTGGCAATTTTTTTGAGAAATGCTCTTTAAACCACAGCCCTAAAAAAACCGTATTGTCTTACCGGATTTACGTATTGATCCGTGACTATCTTATTAAGTAATCGATGAAGGAGAAGCAATCCGTCTACCTCCTAACTACATAAAGATGCATAGCTAAATAATCCTGTGTGTGCATGCGTGCGTGCGTGCGTGCGTGCGTGCGCGCGTGCGTGCGTGCGTGCGTGCGTGCGTGGGTGCGTACGTGCGTGTGTGTGTGTTTGTTAGTTTGTTACTCCTTCACGCTGCAACGGCTGGACTGCTTTGGAACATTTGAAATGGAGATAGCTTATATCCTGGATTAACCCATACGCTACTTTTCATCTCGGAAAATATAAAAGTTTCCAACGAAATAACGATAATATAAATATACGCGGACGAAGTCGCGGGCAGAAGCTAGTAAGTTAATAAAATAACGCAGTTATTTTTAAATTCTCCACTTTAGTAAATAAAGGGTTTTCCTTTTTAGGGTTCCGTACCCAAAGGGTAAAAACGAGACCCCACTGTCCGTCTGTCTGTCACCAGGCTGTATCTCATGAACAGTGATAGCTAGACAGTTGAAATTTTCACAGATGATGTATTTCTGTTGCCGCTATAACAACAAATACTAAAATAAATATTTAAGTGGGGTTCCCATACAAAAAAAGTGTTCTTTTGCCGTTTTTTGCTTGATATTAATAACGGCAACTGGTATAGTGTCTAATGTTGTATAAATAATGGTACGGAACCCTTCGTGCGCGAGTCCGACTCGCACTTGGCCACTTTTTTCTGTTTGCTAAATGATGGGTCTGCCACTCCCAAACAGTCAATGGGTTTGTGTTATGGCGTAAATAACACATCGGCCCAACAGCTGACTTACGTTATGTAATTCGTAATTTCGCCTTTACTTTCCCCTCGTCAATAAAAAAACTAGTTTATCGCGGCTCATTCATGCCTCACGATAATTGGATTTACAAATACGAATGTTTTGTTTAAATATTGCATTGATATGACATAGCGTTCTTTAGTAAATGTTGTAAATGCTAAGGTTTTGACGACGCGATGGGCTAGTTGGTAGTCAATTCAATTCATTTTTTTTTTTCGGACAGAGTCCCTATTTGTCCCAATATCCACAAAGTCTTATTAGTACATAATAATTAATAAAATAGAAATAGAAAATATTTTTTCTCAAAAATGTCCGGAAATGTTGACATTACTATCTACATATTGAGACGCGAAGAACATAGTTTACTGACAGTTCTCAAATTAAAAAAAAAATACAAATTCCATTACTATCTAGCTTGTAACTTTTTAAAAAGAGAAAAAGCCCATAATAAAATGAGGGCACAAGTCTTATACATTCAAATTTTATTAAGCTTATGTTTTTTTTAAAACAAAACTCGCGTTTCTCCTTTTCATAGACAAAATGCGGTAAAGAGTGATGGTTTTTTCACGTGAAGTTTCTGTTTGTATGCAATTCAAAAAATGAGTTCAAGCGAAGATTTTATTCCAACACAAATTTTTTCTTGCGATTTTTGAGAAAAGCACTATATTTGCCTTCGCAGGAACAGCAACTGCGGGCTTCGTATTTAATTTAAACCAATACTCGGCCCGCAATTGCCTACTTCCATGCCTAGGCAATAATGTACGCCGTAATTAAAGCCGGCGGGGTGCAGCGACTACAGGCGCATGCAGCTGCACGCAGCGCTGCAGCAGCCGCGCGTCCAAGCGCTGCGCTAACACCCTCAGGATGGTGTTGGGGCTGCGGAGAAGAAGCGAGGCACATCTCTTTCTAAAAATCGCAAAAATGCAGTCGGTTTGTGCCTCCGCGAACATTGTCGAAGCACCGCAATGCCGCGGCAGCCCAAACATCATCCTGAATGCATTTTTATATCGAACCCGCAGCGCGCCGTATACTCCTACGGTAGTGCCCTTGCCTACGAAGCTAGCGGTCCTGGGTTCAAATCTCGTTTAGGGCAGATTATTGTGTGATGATGAGCGAGAGTATTTGTTACTGGGTCTTGGATGTTTTTTATGTATTTAAGTATATATTTTTCTATGTAAGTATTTATATCGTTGTCTAGTACCCATAGTACAAGCCGAGAGCTTAGTTATCGACTTGGTCAATTGTTGTGCCTTATATCGGTCCCTCATTGCGCTAGTCCGACTCGCTCTTGACCGATTTTTTTGTTAAACTGTAAACACCTTACAGTTAAGACGAAGCTCCCGGAACTGAACTTGCGTACGCGCATCGTCCTTGGCGGCACATTTGTATGCGACGCGAGCGCAGCCATATGACGAGCGAATGCGTCACACCCTCATTAGAAAAAAGGGCGTATGTCTTATAGAATCGCCAATTTATTAGCGACCTTATTTCTTAAGTTAGGGGATTCTATTTCCTTTGATCATCAAATGGCGCTTGTGTCCATTTTATTTAGAAGGGTAGCACAGCCTTTATGTGCCACGTTAAGGGCTATGAGGAAAATCGTATTCTGATACTTAGATATAAAAAGAACCCCCAATGCGATGTAAAGGTTACCACTTCTGTCAGAGCTGATATCTCTTTAACGGCCCTACCAATTTTGATGAAACCTAGCTTAGAACCACCGCTAGAAAACCTGCTTTCATATAAAAAAAAACCGCATTCAAATCGGTTCACGCGTTTAAGAGCTTCGGTGCCACAGACAGATTCAGTCGAGTTAAATATGTGTACACTGTAGTACCTTGTCAATTTAATCGTTGTTCATATATGGCAGTTTGAACATGACATTAAATAGACAAGGGGCCCGTTCCAGAAAGCCACTCTGCAACTCTGCACTCCACAAATCCCACTCTTCAAACGTACTTCTGTTCCACAAAGCTATTGCAGAGTTGAAGAGGCAGAGTCAAATGCAGAGTGTGGATTTGTGGATCTGCAAAGTATTTCTGTTCCACAAGACAATCGCAAAGTTGAAGAGGCAGAGTCAAATACAAAGTGGATTTGTGGATTTGCAAAGTATCTTTTAGTAACAGAATCTTTGCAGAGTTTGCAAATTACGCAGTGTTTTCTTTGCATTATCGTGGATTTGCAAAGTGCAGAGTTGCAGAGTGGCTTTCTGGAGCGGGCCCCAGTTACTAAAGTGTACACATATTTATGAACTCGACTGTACATAGATACACACGGAAAACTTGTAAAACCCCTCTTTTTGCGTGTTACAACTTTCTGCGTGTCCACACTGACATTGTGCTGGCATCGTAGCTCCCACACGGATGGACCGATTTGGATGCGTTTTTTTTAAACCTAGTTCATCAGCGATGGTTCTTAGCTATGTTTCATGAAAATTGGTTAAGCCGATAAAGAGTTATGAACAGGGTTCAAAAGGATAATTATCGTGATAATTATCGTGATAATTATGAAGATAATTATCGTGATAATAACAGATGGATAATTATCGAATTATAATGACAAAAAATTGCGCTTGTAAAAGAGAAATTCGAACGTGTATTTCCGCAATTGCTCGGATTTTTACTCAATCTAACTTTAATTAATGTTAGATTAACATAAAAAAAAGAAAATGTTATATTAAAGTTTTGCTAGAATTAGTTATGAAATGAATTTCTTACACTGGTGATGATTATCTGATAATTATCAAGAAGCTTAATTATCTTGATAATTTTGAACCCTGGATATAAAGCACGTTATTATGGTTTGAAACTTTGAAGTTAATATTTGGGATTACTGATGTGCAAAAGGAAACTTCCCAAAATTGCGGAACATTTCATGTAGGAAAATTTCGGAAACTTCTCACAATTTTGTATGGGGATTGAAACTTTCCGTTTCTTAAATTTAAATTTCCTATACTTCTAGTGAAAGTTTCCGGAAATTTCTAAGAACTTTTCCATCTTTTTGGAAACTTTCTGCAACTTGCACATCAGTATGGGATATTTCTGGTTTTATTAAAAAAAGTTATTGATGTAATTTTACTCATTGGGTAACGTACTTTCGATATCAGTTTAAAGTTTTCTGATATCTGTTATATTTTGGGAATAATCGCCTGGACACGCTTAACGATTACACCCTGTATACCAGCGACCGGGGCTCGCTTCGCTTCGGTTTATGTGAGTTTTCTGTAACCACCGTACATAAACCAGAATTTATTATACGGGTCATACACACTCGCAAAAACAAAAGTTGTCTCTCCTGTGGTCAATAGTTAAGGGCTTGTGTGCATATAAGTTATGTTTTTATTTGCTAGGACTAAAGTAGACCAGACGCCGTTTATGGGGATGCGGGTTCAGCCAGCAAATTAGGCCTTAAAAACGTTAACTTCGGGTATGTCCACAGGAAAGACGGTAACCTAAATCTGTGTATGACCCATACATAAAACCTTCCGTAAAAAATATTTAACTGATGGTGAAGGGTTACTATCAAAATTCCCTTTTCGCCAAATGACAATATAGCTCAAACGTCTGAGGGCCCTGCCAAAATGCATTGCGCTAACTAGCGTTTCTATTCGTTTCGTTTGATTATGATAGATGTCGTGATACGGAAAGTCACGTGATCTACCAGTGACGCGATTGGTTTAAAAACGAAACGAATAGAAACGCTAGTTCATCTTGGCAGGGCCCTCTGGATTATTTCTTTGTTGCTATATAGACATGAACGCTAAATGTCTCTTTAGCAAAACGTCTGGATCTTAGAATGTTACAATTTAAAATACACTAGTAGCGAAACGTCTTTATCTGAGAATATCTTTATTACTTAATAGAATAGACATAAAAGCTAAATGGCCCGGTAGCGAAACATTTGTATCTCAAAATGTCTTAATTACTAAATAGACATGAACGCAAAATGGCCGGTTAGCAAAACGTCTGGATCTTAAAATTGTGTATTGATAAGACACTTGATAATTAAAATCTACAAATTTTACTTTCGTCCAATTAGGTATTGCTACTACCAGTACGAACTCGTTCTGTGGTCATGTCAATTAACTAATTTTACTTTCGGCTAATTAGGTATTCTAATCATACGGACTATTTATATTGGGAAATTGCGTCGAGTCTTCACGACGACTATTCCACAGAGCCTGAAGACAAAAGTCTTTAATCAATGCGTCCTACCTGTCATCACATACGGAGCCGAAACGTGGACACTTGCGATAGGGCTGGTTCACTTTAAAGTCGCTCAGCGAGCTATGGAGAGGGCTATGTTGGGAGTTTCTCTGAAGGATCGAATCCGGAATGAGGTGATCCGACAGAGAACTAAAGTTATCGACATAGCCAATCGAATTAGCAGCTTGAAGTGGCAGTGGGCCGGTCATTTATGCCGCAGACCCGATAATCGCTGGAGTTATCGTATTCTTGAGTGGAGACCGCGAATCGGCAAACGTAGTGTAGGACGCCCTCAGACTAGGTGGAGCGACGATCTTCGCAAGGTGGCTGGCAAGAGCTGGATGAGAGTGCCCACGAATCGTGCTCGTTGGCGTGCAATGGGAGAGGCCTATGTCCAGCAGTGGACTAATATAGGCTGATGATGATGATGATGATGATGATGATGATGATGATGATTTATATTTTCAAACGTTTGGCTAATTGCTATTTTAATTCTGAGCCGTCCTGCTTATTTGACAGTTTGCTGACTGAGTATTCTACTTTCGTGTCGTCCAGCTGAATTGACTCTTTGCTGACTGTGTATTTTACTTTTATGTTATCGAGCTGAAATGGTCGTTTGGCGATAAAGACAATTCGATAGTAACCCTTGGTGATCAAAATCCGTTGCGTGGTTAAGGGTGCGGCTACACTGAGGCGGAGACTAGCGGAGCGGTCCGGAGCTGTGCTAATATTAACCAATAGAAGGCGCATGAGGTCACGTGGAGCTCGCCTTGCGCACGTTAGTTTAGATTCTATTGGTTAATATTGGCACAGCTTCGCACCGCTCCGCTCGTCTCCGCCTCAGTGGAGCCGCAGCCTAAGAAGGTGGTAACGGATATACAGACAGACGCGGAATCCAACTTTGTTTTATAGCAGAAGATAAATCTCAGTTGTTTTATTTATGAGTTTTTTGTACGCTACTCACGTACGTATTTCATTCGTGTGGGAAGTTATTTAAAGTGTTTCTTGCGTGTAGTAGCACGTTTTTTGTAAGTTTATTGACTATTAAACTTGTGGGTACTAAACTTAAGCGATTATATAAATGTTTACATAGCATAAAACAAAGTCGCTTCCCGCCGTAACTACTCAACGGATTTTAATGCCGTATTCATCAATAGATAGAGTGATTCAAGAGGAAGGTTTTGTTGTATAATGGTTCTGGATTATGTACAGAATACTCACATAAACCGAAGCGAAGCGGAAAGTAGTGGCCGTGTAAAAAACCATACTTTTTACCCGACTGCCGAAGGAATGTGTTTCACAGCCTATATATGTATGTTTGTTCCTTTGTGTCGCTATAAAAATTAAACCGGTTGTCCGATGTTGATGATTCTAATGTCAATCGATTTGTCTTAATCTGGTGAGTGTCACTGAAGATATGTCAGTAATCAAAATTCAACACGGCGGCAACCAGACGCCATATTGTGCAAAAAAAAAAGTCGACCAAGTATGACAAGTGGGGTATCATTGAATAGGGATTTAAAAATCATCTTTAGGTTTCTTTCATCATTTTTCATTTTGAATGATCATTTAGGATTTATAACGATTTAAAGTTGGTTAGCAACAGTCTTGGTTTGAAAGCTTGCTTTTTGTTATTAAAATGCTTAAAGAATATCTATACAATTGTTCCGTCGAATTTTGAACAGTAGGCACGGTCGGCCAAGAAAGACGTCTACCAGTTTTGACAAAAGCTTCTGTGAGATCTAATTATCGCTAAGGTTGACACTAGTCACTGTCATAATATTATTGCAAGGGAAAATCGAACTTGTTGTATCATGACGTGCGAATGAACTTCAACCGTAGGGTAGTGACCTCTTCAATTGCAACAGGTCACAAAAGAGGGCAGCGCTTGGAGACACGCGCAAAAATAGTATCTCCAGGCAAAAGAGAAAGCCTCAAAAAGGGTAGCCCCACCCATAAAGATGGTATCCACAGCCACACAAGTGGTCCAAAAAGATCTCCGACCCAACCCTTCCATTGTCGGGCAAAAGAAAGGAAGCCCGTAGTCTGTAAGCATGCATGCGTCAGGATTCCCACTCCGCGACTCACATAGCTATAAGTCTCCCCCCCATCCCAACCCCCATTCCTATCCCCCCTTTTTGGAAAAACCCCGCGGATATGTAAACGGAGGAAGGACTTTCTCCTCCGGCCTTTTTTCTTAAAGTAATTAAAGCAAAAAGCAAACAAAAGCAAGGACTTTTGTCTTTGGCCCTTCAGGCGATTACCAAAAAAAAAAAACGTATGGTAGTAGACCACATTATCGGCCGACTGTACAGCAGGAATCGAACTGGTGACCTCTGACTAAGTAAGTGGTGGTAGTTGATCAACAATTCGTGGTATTTACCTACTCGTGTTATGTCGTACTTAGGGTTACCACATTTATTTCGAAGAAATATCATTTTGGTTTTATTAAGCAAAACACCGGTTTCTTATTTGGCTTGGAAATGTTAGCCTACACATTTCAACAAGACATTTTTTAACAAGGATCAGTTAAGGCTTTGTTTTTATAAAGCTAACTAGCTGTGGCCCGCGACTCCGTCCGCGTAGAAATCGCTTATCGCTATTCCCTCGGGAACTATTCAATTTTCCTAGATTAAAATTATCAAGCTATACAGACACATATACAGTTACTTACCATTTATAAATTTAGACATGGATTGCTCGTATAATAGTGAATATAATAGCATATAAGGTCTGTTCATCCTTACTTATCTTATATAGTAAACGACTTTCTAACCTCAAAATGAACATTTTTTGGCTAAAACAGCTCTTTTATCGTAAATAAAGTGAACTGAATAAACATTATGGACATCACTTGGCCAATGTATTGTCCGTGATTGCTTTATTTTGTTTAAAATAGCTGTTTTAGCCAAAAAAAGGTTCATTTTGAGGTTAGAAAGTTGTTTACTATATAAGACAAGTAAGAATGAACAGACCTTAGCTATAGTTAGTATGTTGTGGAAAAAATAATAATAACGGAAGCGTACAGACCTAGTATTTCATAATAACTACAACATATTCAAAAATGGTGGAAATCGGACTTGACTTAGAAAAAAAGGGGGAGTGAGAAACGTTCTCGCCCGGAGAAAAATATTTGTGATTATTTTTTTAGACAACTGCGCAAATTAAGCGTCGCTTCACAGTCCTCTTTAACAGAGGGATATATATATTATCTAGCCTTAATAAGAAAGGGAGTAGAGGTGACAGTTGTACCATATACTTACGTCAAAGAGCTGAATTGACAGCTGTTCCAATCCCAAACTAATCACGGTTTCATAATAGTTATAGTACGGGTGGCAACCCTAGTGTATAAGTCAATTAAATGTTTTTTTATTGGTTTCGTATAGTTAATGAATGCACGTTGTCGTTTGATTTATAATATAATTTGTTTGTTAACGCGTTTGCGGGTCAAGGTGGCAATTGGCACACGAAATATTGGTTTAGTTTAGAGTTCCTTAGGTCACTCTAATAATATTATTTTCACTCAATAGAATTTTATCTACACTCATATCATAAGTCCTCTATTATGCGTTCAAAACCCGCAGGCAATGACACCAGCGTTACCTGTGGAAGGTGACAGTGATGACAGCTGTTAATTTTGGAAGATGTTCTAAATTTGGATCTCATTACCTTATAATGTTCGATAGCGTAATTTCAAAATTACGTTACAGCTGTCATCGCTGTCACCTACTACTACAGGTAAGGTAATTCTAGTCATTTGCCTTTCGGCTTCCAAATACCAACAACTCTAAAAACTTGTTGATAATTCTTTAACCGCATTTTGCACAATTAGACTAAGATTTTAGTGGTCGTAGGACCTTGTGTAGGGTCCGTCCGGATAGCTACCACCATCTTATCCATTAACTCACCGCCAAGCAGCAGTGTTCGCATTGCTGTGTTCCGGTGTGGGGATAGGACAACCGGTAAAATTACTAGCATAGAGGCATTCCATCTTAGTCCTCAGGGTTGGCAACGCATTTGAAGTCTTAGGATTGCGGATTTGAGATTGTAGTATTGAGATTTCAAATGTCTATTGGTGTTAGATCCCAATTACCATCCGGTGGCCTAAGTGCTCGTGTGCTTTTTCTTTGACATAAAAAAAAATAACAGATGTTTTGAGTGAGTGACTGACTGACATATCAACGCACAGCCCAAACCGATGGGTCTAGAGATTCCAAATTTGGCACGTAGATTCCTTATGAGGTCCTAGGGGTGTATTAAGAAGGGATTGTTGGAAATTCGTCCCCTAAGGGGTATAAATAGGGGATGTAGCGGGAAACTAATTCAACGCCTACAAAGTCGCGGGCGTCCTCTATACTGCCCTCCTTAGAAAAAAGGGCATATGTGTCATAGAACCTCAAATTGTATTAGTGACCTTGTTTCTTAAGATGGAGGGTTAAATTTACTTTGATTATCAAATTGCACAAGTGTCCTTTTTATGTAGAAGGGCAGTATAGTAATAGTATAATAGGGAATATTCATGACATTTTTTCACAGCTTCAATAGAAGCTGATTCATGTTACAAACAGTTGAGAAATAGTAGTTTACGTGACGGTTGCGTAATGCTAATTGCGCAGAGTCTCGTACAATACTTTATCTACACACATATTATAAGTACTCTAAGATGGATTCATAAGCCGAAAGGCAAATGACCAGCACGGGTAGCACAAGTTGTATTTTCTCGCTTGTCGCTCAGTGCAGTCTCTATCGTTACGGACTAGATAGGAAGGGAGATCCGAGCGACAAAGAAGTCGCGGGCAACTTGTGCTAGCCGTGCAGCATTGCCTGTGGTAGTAGGTGACAGCGATGACAGCTGTAACGTAATTTTGAAATTACGTTACCGAATATTGTAAGGTAATGAGATCCAAATTTGGAACATCTTCCAAAATTAACAGCTGTCATCGCTGTCACCTGCTACCACAGGTTATCATGGTCATTGCCTGCGGGTTTTGAGCGCATAATAGAGGACTATGATATGAGTGTAGATAAAATCATTTTTTGAATAGCTGTATAAATAACCAAGATATAAGCCAACAAAGATTTATTCCTATCTCTAGCAAAACATAATTTAACATGGAGTTTATACGGTCGACCTGTTTCATGACGTCACAGTGCATATCGGATCTCTCTGTCTAATCACTGTCTAATTAGCAGTTTAAAATGCTACGTATTTCTTGGCCGATTTCAATTTGAATTTCACTTTTGGTGATCTCTTTTACATTATTTTCATAATTTCGCACCTTTAGAACAATAATGACCTAATTCAAAATTTGTGCTTTCAAACTTCGAGTCATAAATTTATTATCATAGAGACCTAACTCGAAATTTAAAATTTCTCAATTAGGTCACTATTGTTCTGAAGGTGCGATTTGTTGAGAAATCCGTTTAAAAAATCCGTATATTCCCTGTTATATTTGTTTGTTTGTTTGTCTTACCCCAGGTAACAAATGATCTATTTATACCGCGACCTCGGGGCGACAGCCGAAACGTGATCTTGAATATAAACAGGTTTGATCAGGTTTTTTATAGGATATAGTATAATGCCGTTTTTGTGAGGTTTCTGAGAATTTGTCACTAATGGTGGATTAAAGTTCTTATTTGTGGTATTTGGTTATTTAATAGGCAGGAAATGTTTGTGGTTATACAGTTGTGTCCCTGGATACAAACGAATAGAGATGAAACTAGATGTTACTTCACCGATTTTTGTTTAGATTAAAAGAAACATTGATGGCTGTGAATCCTATCGGAACAAAGTGAAATATCTCGCCTCATATGAGGTCTATTGAGATTGGCGTATTTTTTTCGATTTTTCTTTTGACACAGGAAATGCTCTGGGATTAAAAAATAAATGTTTAAAAAAACAAAAAAACCGCCTTCAAAAAGCAAAAAATAACTTCTTTAAAATGGTAGGTAAAAATATCGGTTAAAATATTGTTGGACGCCGAATTCAGTTGGACTGACCTATTTACCTACCATTTTAAAGAAGTTATTTTTTGCTTTTTGAAGGCGGTTTTTTGTTTTTTTAAACATTTATTTTATTTTATACTTTTTAGTGATCCTATTTATGCTGTTACGTAGCTCCACTTCTAAATATTAATAAGAAACTATAGAACATTTCAAGCTCGCCACAGACAACGCCGCGGGAATGTCATAGTCATATTTAAACCTAAATGTGCTTAGTCATAGTCGCTCAACTTCCTTTATCGAAATATCTTATCGCCACCCTTGAAATAGGTACCGTTAAGGAGTTCCGGTGGCCATCTGTGGTCTTCATCATCAGTTCCACTTCACCATATAGTACTTTTCAAAAGCAAATGCATGAGTTACAGTGAAAAATACCAAAATCGCTATAGGTGTGCCTATAATATTTGAGGAGTTCTCTTGATTTCTCCATGATCCCATCATCAGATCCTGACGTGGTGACAATGAGACCAACTAGAAAGTATACCCATTCGAACAACGAAAAAAATTTTCAAATCGGTCCAGTGGTCTTCGAGTAATCGGGGAACATACATAAAAAAAAAAAAACCCGACGAATTGAGAACCTCCTCCTTTTTTTGAAGTCGGTTAAAAAACCGTTTATTTCATCTCAATAGAACTCGTATGAGACGAGATATTTCACTTTGTTCGGATAGCGTTCGCAGCAATCAATGATTTAGTATTTTAAAAAATCTTTAAAAAAATCTAGTACCCATAGTAAGACGAGAGCTTACAGAGTTTAGTTTAGTAGGCATTATTTATTTATTTATTTATTTAACCTTTATTGCACAAAAAAAAAGTACAAATGGCGGACTTAATGCCTTATGGCATTCTCTACCAGTCAACCAATATTATTAGTTATTTGATAATATCGTCGATTTATGTTAAAAAATCTTTATTTCTTTTAAATTTAATGGACTCTCTGACACTTGAGACATCAAGACGAATCTAATGACGTATCATTAATAAAAATCGGTTAAACCGTTGAGTAGTTACGAGTGGACATAGGAACGGACATACATACTACATACACAACACACAACCGTAAAAATAAAAGCATCCTCCCATACAAGAATGGTACGGATCCCTTCGAACTTGGCCGGTTCCTCTGGCACGCACTGACTATTTACCGTAAAACGAGATGAGTAGGGTTTAAGGGGTGAGTAGGGACACAACCTAAAATGAAGCATATGTTCATCATCATAGGACTGAAATTATTTCCAATAGACGTAACGTTATTGTCCATTTAATAATTGTTCTTATTTGTAACAAGTTATGACTTATTTTAGGTTGACACAACCTTGTGTCCCTACTCACCCCGTTTTACGGTACCTACAGTACAAATAGTAAAGACCCGCAAACACGCCTCGATAGAAAAGTTGTCGAAACTCGTGTTTGATTACATTACGTTACGGACTCGTTACGATTACGTTACGATTACGTGATAGATAGTAAGTCGAGCTTTTTGCTGACATGTTCACGAATGAATGATTCAAATTATAATACTTCAGGGTCTTTATTCTGTCAGGTAAAACCATGTTGCATTTACATATGATACTTATATTCATATCTATAATTAATTCCACGATCAGATCGGGGAAGTATTAAGAACGGGCCAGGTCAGGAGACTCAGGAGTACCCTAAACCGACGCACGTGTATGAAGAGACTGAGTGTGGGGGAAGCGAGGGAAGTTTGTCTGGATCGTAGCAAGTGGAAGGAAGTTGTCTCTGCCTACCAATACGGGAAAGAGGCGTGATTGTATGTATGTATACTTAAATAATTGTATATGTGTATAGTTTATGGATATTTAGATGTAGAAATATTAGTTTATTTACTTTTTGTGTCACATCCTTGTAATCTTGCCTTACCTCGTACAGTTTCCTCAATCATGGTCAGGTTCACTGGAAGAGGTCCCTTATAGGGATACGTTCGCCGTTGTATATGTTAATCTTAAGTTTGTATACGAATTTGTATGTTTTTTGTGTATTAAAGAGTTTATATACGTACATATATACAGCAAGAATCCATTTTTTTTACTCAAAGAACTATGTTTTCTTAGACTGTGGCGAACATATTCTTTTAAGGCAGTAAGTCTCCACCTTTTCCCGACCAAGGGCCATTTTAATTGTTTTGTTGTTAGTAGGGACCACAAGTTTCATAAATCTAAACTTCAAAGTATTACAGCATTTAATGTACCTATTCGTTAAACTGAATAGTCTGTCCTAAGTATTACCATTAAAGCAAATATCAAATAACAATGGGGAATATGCATGTTTTTTTTCCAGCTTCAATAAAAGTTGATTCATGTAAAAAACAGGTGAGTAAAAACATTTTTTAAATAGCTATAAAAATAACCAAGGTATAAGCTAACAAAGATTTGTTCCTATCTCTTTCTAGCAAAACAGAATTTTACGTGGAGTTTATATGGCCGTACTGCACGATGACGTCACCGGTGCACCTCGGATCTCTCTGTCTAATTAGCAGTTTAAAATGCTTGTATCATCCGTATTACTTGACCGATTTTAATTTTAATTTCACTTTTGGTGATCTCTGTTACGGTATTTTCATATTTTGTTGAGAAATGCTATTTAAAAAAAACAAGCATATTCCCTATTGTAGAAAAACAGAAGAAAGTTGCGGAGAAGAGTATAAAAAAGCGGAAGGATATTTCACGAATTTTAGTGGAAGAACTTGGCCAAAATAACCCAAGTTTTTTTTTTTTTTTTTTTTTTTTTTTTTTTTTTTTTTTAGATTTTTTTTTAGCTGCGATAAATGAGCTTAAAAGTAGTTAATTTAAAATGTAATTAATTTAATTTTACGATATGAGTTATCGCACAGCAACATAGTTTTAAAATATTATTTATTTACTCGTTTAATTGGGTAATTTTGTTTGGACCTTGCCACGGAACACTTCGTAGGCTCTCGCGGACTACCTGTGGTCCGTGGAACCACTGCTTAAAAGGATCAAACAGTATAAAACACTAACATCAATCGATCGTCTGTCATGTAATTATCATAAAATCATACAAAATGCATTTTATTTCTCAACTCCATTATAAAACCGAAGTTAAGTTTTTAAGGGATTTCGTAATGAATCATTAAAATGGTTGACCACCTCTTAACATATTCCCAATTTTAACACTAATATACACTAGGCAACGTGTTTTACGATTTGCCTCTATAGTTCTGTAATGATATTTATTACCCGACTGCGGCAAAGCCCAAAAGAAGGGTTATCTGTTTGACCTGTATGTACGTCCGACTCTATGTTCCCCCGTAACTACTAAACGGCTAAACCGATTTTAATTATACGTGGTTAGATTCGCCTTAACCTCTAGAGTGTCATAGGCTAAATTAAAATAATTGGAAATCAAAATGGCGGTTTTTTGGCGCCAAATTGCGCGGCATGAAAACTAACATTATGTTGACGACATTATTCAAACAGCAGTTGGATTTTCAAAGCATGCTTTTCGCTAGACTTATTAACAGATATAGGGATATTGAGGACTCGAAAGTACGGTCACGAGCGTTTATTTGGGATCCTATTCAAGAAAAATATGCTTGAAGTCGTCAATGTAATTAGAGATGTCAAGTCATTTGTAACTTTTAGGAAACTCAACCTTATTGTTGTAGAATGTCAGATTGACTTTGGACCTAAGGTACCAAATTTAATCTCGTGACTGTACCTAGGAGTTTTATGCTACCGTCCTAGTCTACCCTACCCTAGTTGGTAGTGACCCTGCCCAACCCACGAAGCTAGCATAGCGGCCCCGGGTTCAAATCCCGGTAAAGGCAGATATTTGTGTGATGAGCGCGATGTTTTCTATGTATTTAAGTATGTATTTCTCTATATAAGTATTTATATCGCTGTCTACTACCCATAGTACAAGCCTAGAGCTTAGTTTGGGACTAGGTCAATTCGTGTGACATTGTCCCCGATATTTATTAATTTTATTTTCTATACTAACATTATAAAAGTTAAAGTTTGTGACGTTGTAGGGCGTAATCTCTGGTTCTACTGAACCGATTTTGAAAATTCTTTTACCAATTCAAAGCCACGTTATTTGTGAGTGTCATAGGCTTATTAACCCAAAAAAAATGTTTATTGCCCAACGACGTGGGCACAGGGACAGCTAGTTTATAATAACATAAAAAAGTGTTTTTGAAAATAAATGTAACGTTTTAGTTATAGTTTGCTATATTGGCTGTTATTCAGTTGACTTAACAGCTGTTCAACCACTTTTCTATAAATAAAAATATACCGCATAAATAATATCTCTTTAATCGTATTTAATTTTAACCCCTGACGCAAAAAGAGGGGTGTTGTAAGTTTTAAGTGTGTATGTCTGTGAATCTGTCGGTTTATGGCATCGTAGCTTCCAAACAGATGTACCGATTCGGATGCAGTTTGTTTTTAAAACAAAGCTAGTTTAATTAGGATGGTTTTGAGCTTGGTTTCATGAAAATCGGTTAAGCCGTTTAAGAGATATGAGAACTGAAGGTAGAGGTCGAAATTATATCGAGGGAATTTTATCTAGGTACTAGCTTCTGCCCGCGACTTCGTCCCCGTGGAATGGTTACTTTGGGCTAACGCTAACTTTAACCCGCGACTTTGTTAACGGAGAAGGTTGAAACATTCTTCATTGGTGCTCCGCTCCTATTGGTCTTAGCGTGATGATATATAGCCCTTAGCCTTCCTCGATAAACGGGCTATCTAAGACTGAAAGAATTTTTCAAATTGGACCAGTAGTTCCTGAGATAAGCGCGTTCAAGCAAACAAACTCTTCAGCTTTATAATATTAAGTATAGATTTAGTTATTATTATAAAGGTTAGGTTGCTGCGACTATAGACTTATTGGTAATTGTAGGCGAAAGTTATTTATTGACATACTTTCTTTATAATATTTATTAATGACGATTGTAAAAAAATCTCATACAGATAAATATTTTAAAAATAAGTATATGTGACTAAAAACGTAATATATCACATACCAGGAGGATAGTAAAATAAATGACTATCCCTTTATTTTTAATTGCATCTTTACATCCCTTAAGTAACTCAATATATTTAAAAAAACAACAGTACTACTTCACTTTACTCACATAAAAAAATCCACAGAAAAAACAACACTTAAACCGCATTCACTTCAAATATTAATTCACAAAACAAAAACACAACGGTTCGAAAACAACGCGTTCGGAATTCGAATTTTGAAGTAGCGCTCGCGTCGGACGTTACGCTCAGACTGCGCGGACGCAGGTGTTTGTGGCAGAGATCTACGGTGGATGGCTTTATGTAGTTGTAGCCATTTTTGTTTTGTTATCTGTATCCGTTTGGTGTAAAGATACATTAAAAATAGGGTAAGGTGTGGTTCAAGAAATCGGAAATGGCGTTGGATGCTTCGGTAACATTAAAAAAACTTTTTTTTAAATGAATAAATGTGACGTTAACTATGAAAAGGGACCTTATTGTCGATGGCGCTTCCGCCATTATTAAAGATGCTCCGATATAAATACAACGTCGCGTGACGCAGTGCGGCGTAAGCGCCATCGACAATAAGGTCCCTTTACATAGATAATGTTACAAATATGACCTAGTGCCAAAATAAGCTCTAGGCTTGTACTATGGGTGCTAATCAACGATAAACATATTTATATATAGAATTAAATACTTATACACATAGAAAACACCTAAGTCTCAGAGGGTCATTACCAGTGATCGGAATAGGTAGAGCTAATTTGCCTAAACTTGACGCATATTCATTCATGCGTGAGAGAGATGGGAATACATTATTGAATGAACATGCATCAAGTTTAGGCAAATTAGCTCACCTATTTCCGATCACTGGTCGTTACAAACAAGGCTAACTGCGCGTTTAAAATTTTTAAAAGGTAGCTGTTTATTAGGGTTCCGTACTTAAAAGTTAAAAAACGGGACCCTATTACTAAGACTCCACTGTCCGTCTGTCTGTCTGTCTGTCTGTCACCAGGCTGTATCTCGACAACCGTGATAGCTACAGTTGAAAATTTCAGAGATGATGTATTTCTGATGCCGATAACAGAATAAAATAAATATTTAAGCGGGGGCTCCCATACAACAAACGTGTATTTTTTGCCGTTTTTTCCTTGATATTTGACCAACTTCCCGTTAACGGAATGGGCTGAAATTTGGATCACATATGTAACCCCGATGACAATGCAATATTATGGTATCTAAGAGGTGATCTGATGATGGAGCCGGAAGGTGGCGACAGGATCTCCGCTATTCTTAATGTAGACCCACCGAGTTAGGACTCAATAATTTGGTCTTGATAAGCAGATAAAGATTTTGCAAAAATAAGTAGCCGGCAACAAAAGCTTGTCCCAAAAATGGATTTTGGGACAAGACAATGGACGCCTCCCGATACGGTGGGCCTTATATGTTCCTGAAGTAGCTACACGTCATATGTGGCATTATTGTCGATGGCGCTTACGCCGCACTGCGTCACGCGACGTTGTATTAAGCCTAACGTTGTTATGTTTAAAAGAAGCCCCCACTATAGACTTATAAATGTTTATTACAAAATCCCGGAACATATAAAAACAGAAACCAAAGACCAAACCTACCTTAATAAATTAAAGTCATATCTAGTGAAGAAAAGCTACTACAAAATTTACGAATTCTTAAACGATTAAAGAGTAAAAATAAAAAATCTTAATAATAGTTTTATTTATTTTTAATTGGTACGTAATTTATTATTGTTTATTTTCTTATTTAATTGTAATTTGATTGATAGATTTAAAGCAACATTCCTAACTTTATTGCACCTTTTAATTCCAAAGATGTTATTTTTCGAACATTTAAACATGACTTTATTGTATAAATTGAAACTTTCAATTTTTAATTTCTATAAAAAAACAAAAACCCGCCTTCAAAAAGCAAAAAATAACTTCTTTAAAATGGTAGGTAAATAGTTCAGTCCAACTGAAGTCTGCTTTTGGTTAAAATATTGTTGGACGCCGACTTCAGTTGGACTGACCTATTTACCTACTATTTAAAAAAAGTTATTTTTTGCTTTTTGAAGGCGGGATTTTGTTTTTTTAAACTTTTATTTTATTTTATACTTTTTAGTGATCATAATTATGCTGTTATTCTCCCACTTCTCAATTAATAAGAAACAATAGAACATTTAAATCTCGCCGCAAGCAACGCCGTGGGAAAGTCATAGTCATATATTTAAACCTAAATATGCTTCGTCATAGTCGCTCAACTATCTTAATCGAAATATCTTGTCGCCACCCTCGAAATATATACCGTTTAGGAGTTCCGGTGGCCATCTGTGGTCTTCATCATCAGTTCCACTTCACCAAATAGTGCTTTCCAAGAACAAATACACGAGTTACAATGTAAAATACCAAAATCGCTATAGGTGTGCCTATAAATTTTGAAGAGTTCCGTCGATTCCTCATGGATTCCACCATCAGATCTTCATTTTGATAAGAATGGGACCAATCTGGAAGCACCAGCTTTCAAAAAAAATCATCAAAATCGGTTCACCCAGTCGAAAGTTCTGAGGTAACAAACATAAAAAAAATAAAAATACAGACGAATTGAGAACCTCCTCCTTTTTTTGAAGTCGGTTAAAAATTATATAATTTTTCGGACATTTATTATAATCTAGTTAATAAGACATTGCAGTGCCCTGACAGGGTATCAAGTACCTACTACTAACCACTTACCTTATAATTGTAATGAATAAATGATTAGCAATAAATGATTCTATGATTCTATGATTCTATATCGGAGCATCTTTAATGTCCCTCACGAAGCAGTCCGCTGAAAAGTTCAGAGTTGGACAGAGGGCAATGGAGAGATCCATTCTCGGAATTACCCTGTGTGACCGAAAACGTAACGAAAGGATCAGCAACAAAACAAACATGAGCGATGTTGTAACCACCATTACAAAGCGAAAGTGGGCTTGGGCGGGACATATAGCCAGGATGGACGCAAGCCGTTGGACCAGGCGTGTATTGGAGTGGAGACCACGCGAAAGCACACGAGCGCGCGGGACCCCAACGCTGTGTGGATGACATCAGACGGCACGCAGGCCGTGACTGGATGCAGAGGGCGCAAAACTGTCAGGAATGGAAGAGAATTGAGGAGGCCTATGTCCAGGAATAGAAAAATTTAAGGCTAATATGATGATGATGATGATCTTTAATAATGGCGGAAGCGCCATCGACAATTAGGTCCCTTTTTAACCGACTTGAAAAAAGGAGGAGGTTATACGTTCCACTGTATGTATTTTTTTTTATGTATGTTCTCCGATTACTCCGTCAATTGTCGACCGATTCCAAATATTTTTTTTTTGGTTTGATAGAGTATACTTCCGAGGTGGTCCCATTGTCACCAAATCTGTATCTGATGAGGGGATCAGTGAGGAATTGAGGGAACTCCTCAAATATTGTAGGCAAACATATAGCGATTTTAGTATTTTTAGTAACAAGTCCAGCATTTGCGTTCAGAAAGTATCATTTGGTGTAGTGGAACTGATGATGAAGACCACAGATGGCCACCGGAACTCCTCAATGGTACCGATTTCAAGGGTGGCGATAAGATATCTCGATTAAGATAGTTGAGCGACTACCTACAACGAATAATATTTACTTGTTGAAATATGACTAGGACTTTCCCGCGGCGTTGCTTGCGGCGCGCTTGATATAAGTTAAAGTTTCATTTCAACTAAGAAGTGGGACTACGTAACAGCGTATTATGATCACTAAAAAGTATAAAATAAAATAAATGTTTTAAAAAACAAAAAACCGCCTTCAAAAACGCAAAGAATAACTTCTTTAAAATTGTAGGCACCTAATAGGTTAGTCCAACTGAAGTCGGCGACCACAACATTTTCAACAAAAAGCCGACATCAGTTGGACTAACCTATTGGGTGCCTACAATTTTAAAGAAGTTATTTTTTGCGTTTTTGAAGGCGGTTTTTTCATAGATAACGTCCCATATTTGAACTGCTACACTAATCTGTCAAAATCGTTAAAGCGACAAGGTATAAGTTGTAAGTTATAAGTTAAGTTATACTAAAGTTTGCAACTAAAACACCGACTGTACGAAAAATATGTTTTACTCAAACTCGAGACTCTTTTTCTTTTAACTTAAACCGTTTAAGCTTATAGATAAGGCTATGAGTAAGTGGCGCTGGTACCCGTTGGGGCCTTTGTTGGTTTTTCTATGACCGGTAAGTTCCTCGTACGGCTTTCTTTGATTATGATTTTCCTTTCAATTGCGTTGAATTTTTTTAGTGAAGCAGTATTTGTGGGTAATTACTCACTCGTATGTAGAGTTAGGACTTTTGGTGTCAAATCGTGGTTCTAGAATCCATAGAGTCGCTATTTCCTTTTTAACCGACTTCAAAAAATGGAGGAGGTTCCCCGGTATGTTCCCCGATTACTCGAAGACCACTGGACCGATTTGAAAAATTTTTTCGTTGTTCGAATGGGTATACTTTCTAGTTGGTCCCATTGTCACCACGTCAGGATCTGATGTCGGGATCATGGAGAAATCAAGAGAACTCCTCAAATATTATAGGCACACCTATAGCGATTTTGGTATTTTTCCCTGTAACTCATGCATTTGCTTTTGAAAAGTACTATATGGTGAAGTGGAACTGATGATGAAGACCACAGATGGCCACCGGAACTCCTTAACGGTACCTATTTCAAGGGTGGCGATAAGATATTTCGATAAAGGAAGTTGAGCGAGTATGACGAAGCACATTTAGGTTTAAATATGACTATGACATTCCCGCGGCGTTGTCTGCGGCGAGCTTGAAATGTTCTATAGTTTCTTATTAATATTTAGAAGTGGAGCTACGTAACAGCATAAATAGGATCACTAAAAAGTATAAAATAAAATAAATGATTAAAAAAACAAAAAACCGCCTTCAAAAAGCAAAAAATAACTTGTTTAAAATGGTAGGTAAATAGGTCAGTCCAACTGAAGTCGGCGTCCAACAATATTTTAACCAAAAGCAGACTTCAGTTGGACTGACCTATTTACCTACCATTTTAAACAAGTTATTTTTTGCTTTTTGAAGGCGGTTTTTTGTTTTTTTAAACATTTATTTTTTATTTTAGTATTTCAAAATTCTTTTCTTCATTAAACCGCTAAACCAATTTAAATGAATTTTGGTATGGAGGATATCTCTGCTGTGAAAGCTTTCAAACAAGCAAATATTAGTGGGTATGGAATAACCGAACTAAAAATGTATTTAGTACATTTTGAAATATAACCATACTGAAGGTCAAAATCAAAGTGTCATGTATTATAATAATTAGGAAATAGCGACTCTCTGGATTCTAGAACCACGATATGCCACCAAAATCCTAAACCTAGTTATAACCGGTATAAGCTAACGCTGATTAGTGTTCCGTACCCGAATGGACCCCAACGGGACCCTATTACTACTCGTATGGTTACGTATCAGAACGCCTAACATTAATAAACATTATGTATGAATCCCTAAAGTTCATAATACCTAATGTTTTTTTCTGAAACCGTAAACTTTTCAGGATTGTTATAAAACAAACTTAACCTAACCTAATGAGTTAGTGGCCTTTTAAAAAGTCCTGAAAAGTATACGATTCCAGAAAAAAAAACATTCTACTTGTCATGCTTACTTGTTGCTACTTATTGCTTTTTCCTCAATCACCAAAAGTTAGCTGGAACAGATCTCTTCAAGGGATAAGTTCGCTTTTATACATTCCTAGTCTGCAAATATTGTATGTGAATTTCTGTGTTTTGTACTTACGTTCTTTCGTAGAGAAGCGCAGTTTTTTGAGATAGATTTTTATCGCCTGTTTCTCAAACCCAAACTGAGATGCTTTTGAATAGGATGGCATTATAGACAGGTTTACTAACCAAGCAGGGGCACGTTTTATAAAGCTACAAGTTACAATTTTACAAGTCTAAACTGGCAACACTGCTCAAATGGCTGGTCGTCATTGGTCGAGGTTGTGTCAAATGGAAACTTGTAACCTGTAAATTGTAATTTGTTGCTTTATAAAACTGGCCCCAGGTGGGTCGATATCATACTTAGTTTACAGCACCACGTGATTCGCTCATGAATGAGAAATCTTTCTCAATGTTTTCTGATACTTCTAACAAGATCTTTTCGAGATAATTGAGTAATTTTTATTTAACGAGAAGCACGTTTCTTTCTGCAATACGCGTTATCTTGAATCGTTATCCGACACGAGTTCCTCGATTATTGAGGCTTCGAGAAGGTACAGTAAAGTAAACAGAAAGACATACTGTAATGTCTGAACCCCCCTGGGTTGTTTTATACCATTTTTAGGGTTCCGTAAAATGGTAAAAAACCGGCCAAGTGCGAGTCGGACTCGCGCACGTAGGGTTCCGTACAACTATACATCTAAATAAATGTTTTTCTTTATTCTTTATTATATTGGAGTTGATTGAATGAAAGGTAAAATGCGGTTTACGATTTATAACGTATTAAAAAAAAACTAATTATTAGATCTCGTTCAAACCAATTTTCGGTGGAAGTTTGCATGGTAATGTACATCATATATTATTTTTACATTTATCATTCCCTTATTTTAGAAGTTACGGGGGGGGGGACACACATTTTTCCACTTTGGAAGCGTCTCTCGCGCAAACTATTCAGTTTAGAAAAAAATTATAATAGAAACCTCAATATCATTTTTGAATACCTATCCATAGATACCCCACACGTATGAGTTTGATGAAAAAAAAATTTTTGAGTTTCAGTTCTAAGTATGGGGAACCCCAAAAATTTATTGTTTTTTTTCTATTTTTGTATGAAAATCTTAATGCGGTTCACCGAATACATCTACTTACCAAGTTTCCACAGTATAGCTCTTATAGTTACGGAATAAAGTGGCTGTGACATACGGACGGACAGACGGACAGACATGACGAATCTATAAGGGTTCCGTTTTTTGCCATTTGGCTACGGAACCCTAAAAAGGAAGCCTTATGGTGAGACTTCGTTGTCTGTCTGTCTGTATGTCACAGCAGGTTTTCTCAGCAACCACAAATGCTATCAACTTGAAATTTGGCATAGTTGTACAACTTGCTTGCTCGCATCTGTTTTAGTAAAAGAATAAGAAACTAATTTAATAAATAATAGCTGTTGCCCGCGACTCCGTACGCGCAAAAAAGTAAAACATAGCCTATGTTACTCAGGGTTAATGTAGCACCCTAATATAGATTGAAATGGGGCGTTAAGAAATTAAAGTATATAAAAGGGCTTAATATTTGGCTATTAATCAAAAAGGACATCACAGAAATTAAAAAAAAGTAGTTTTGAAATGTGCAGATTAAGCCCTTTCATATGACACCCCATTTGCTATAATCAAATCACTTTCATTTTTCAACCCCCCATTCTAGACTCCTTTTCAATTATAAATAAAATTAATTTCATATTTTTTTTACTAAAACCCGATGCGGGCAAGCAAGTTGTACAACTATGCCAAATTTCAAGTTGATAGCATTTGTAGTAGCTGAGAAAACCTGCTGTGACATACAGACAGACAGACGGACAGACAACGAGGTCTCACCATAAGGGTTCCTTTTTCATCATTTTGGAGCGGAACCCTAAAAACCATCCTTGGATTTCAAGACAATAGTTTATTAAAAAAAAAATTACCTAATAAGGGCGCCACTGGACGCTCGGCGTCCTATTAATTACCCTTTAATAATAAGTTAATAATTAAAGAACCGTTATTACCATAGAAACGCTCATTATAGAATTGTTTTCACGTTTCGGTTACGCTATCCTCGTAAGGTCGGCGTCAATAGAACTTGAGAACAATGTAAACAAATTAGTACTGTTTGACACATAACCTCAAATATTCACCAAGCGTGTTTTTATTAAAAATGAAGTATAATGGATAGTTATTTCATCTTAAACTTAATATGTAAATAATGATCTAGTGTATAAATCATAGCAAAGACCTCACTTGATTTTTAAAAGTACGTGATTATCGAGTGATCATGGTGTATTGGTTCGTTTGGTGTTATTTACATCTTTCGCAAGTTCTATTGACGGCGACCTTAAGGCCCAGTGTGCAACAGGATGTTCATAATTAAGGCAACTTAATTTGAACTGTGTTGCAATAACAATAAGGTTTATTTTCCTATGTCCATAAAGTGAAAATGCCATTATAGAACAAACGTAATTGTACTTTATTGCATTGATGGTAGATTCAAAGTCCCGCTTACAAAAAACTCCCTGTTTGCAGTATGGGGGGCCTTACGAGGCTATAGGTGGTATTCTGATACCGTCAACGAAATCAATTTTAGCGGTTAATAGTTAGTACGCGAAAAAAAAAACTTGGTTATCTTTCGCATGCCAACGTCCCCAGCGTACTACAGACAGTGAGTTAACATTCATCTCCTTCGGACACACCTGTCGCCATATTGTATGAAACACTCGCTGTTGTATGATATAATATAAGTTGATTGATATTTTTTTTTGAAATCAAATGAAGGCTAGTCGGTAACGTTGTACGTGTCACGGTTTTTTTGTGGCATTCACTTGGATAGGGTTCCGTAGTAGACAGGTAAAAGGTGGAATAAAAGAGGTTTGAAACTCTGTCGTTTTTATCCGACTGCGAGGGTTATTTCGATTGTACGTCTGTTTGTATGGCACGCTCTGCAGCCTAAACGGCTTGATGGATTTTAACATACGAGGTGTCGTTAGATTCGTCTTGGCTGTGGGAGTGACTTTGGGTCTTTTTTTATTCAAAGTAATGAGAGGTGGGGTTAATTTTTTAAACATAATATACACCGTGCCCGGGACGTACCCGAAGGATTTTAACCATCGATTCTAGACCCTATTTGGAGTATATGATGTGGTATAACATGTAGTCCAATAACGCATAATTTCCGAGATATTTATTATTTAAAAACCAATTCCAGAGTTAATTTAATTTGAACTCTGTCACCTTAACTTAAGGATTATTTACTAAGAAATTGATTAAATTAATTTATGTTGTAGGTTGATGCTATTGCTACTTACAACATGAATCTTTCTTAGTAAATAATGCTTTAGGTTAAGGTGACAGAGTTCAAATTAAATTAAGTATGGAATTGTTTTTTAAATAATAAAAATCTCGGAAATTATGCGTTATTGGACTACATATTATACCACATATATACTCCAAATAGGGTCTAGAATCGATGGTTAAAATCCTTCGGGTACGTCCCGGGCACGGTGTATATTAAACGGCCCAACCGATTTCCATGGACCCTATGTTGTATGTTCAGTTTCCGTTATTGGTATTGATTGTTTTTTTTTAAACCCGAGCTATATTATGTTTGTAGATTTCTGTAAAAAAAAATTATGGGACTAGCTTTTGTAGCCGGCTGAAAAGTCGAAGTATAAAAACTTTCTATCTAAGACTAGCTTCTGCCCGCGGCTTCGTCCCCGTGGAATGGTTACTTTGGGCTAATACTAACTTTAATCCGCGACTTTGTTTACGTAGAAGGTTGAAACATTCTTCATTGGTGCTCCGCTCGGATTGGTTTTAGCGTGATGATATATAGCATATAGCCTTCCTCGAGAAACGGGCTATCTAACACTGAAAGAATTTTTCAAATCGGACCAGTAGTTCCTAAGATTAGCGCGTTCAAGCAAACAAACTCTTCAGCTATATAATATTAGTATAGATCTGATCTAATCTGATGATAGATTACATTCGAAGGTGGCAACAGGAACAAAGCGAGTTTTGAGTCATTGGTCAAGTCTCCATAAGCATATGCATACAAAAAAATACAGTCGGTAAAACGTTTTTCAATTATTATACTAGTACTTCTCAACTGAACGAAGTGAGGTCTTGGAATTCTCAACAAAATATACCCCGCCCGTGTGGTTGCCGGGTTAGAATATAAATAGTGCTACTCCATGTCTTCCCGTGGATGTCGTAAGAGGCGGCTAAGGGAATAAAGGCTTGTAGTACTGTTAGGCGATGGGCTTGCAACCTGTCACTAATACGCTGGTAATTTTAGCCTAATTGTGCAAAACGTGGTTACAGAATTATCAACAAGTTTTTAGAGTTGTTGGTAATTCTGTAGCTCTGCCTACCCCACTCTGCACGGCTAGCACAAGTGGCCCGCGACTGGGTTTTCGCTCGGATCTCCCTTTCTATCTAGTCGGTAGTGATAGAGGCGCACTGAGCGACAAGCGAGAAAATACAACTTGTGCTACCCGTGCTGGGATTACAGGTTTGAAGCTATGTATGTATGTAAATGTTGTTTTGCTAGAAAGAAATAGGAACAAATCTTTGTTGGCTTATGTCTTGGTTATTTTTATAGTTATTCAAAATAGTTATTTATGTAACTAGTACTTAATGAAGCTTCTTAAGGTACGAGTGCCGAGGTTAGGTTAGGTTAGGTTAGCTCTAATTAAACGCATTTCCCATTTCCCCAGCGAAAAAAAAAAAAAGCTCTAATTATAGGCACGAGTAGCATAAGAGCTAATTATGAATCAGTTACATAAATAACTATTTTGAATGACTATAAAAATAACGAAGAACCAATTTAAACCATAGCATAAATATTTTTTTAGTATACGTAATTCTAATTGGTATTAAAATATTTTTAAGGGTTTATTACACAAATTAGGATGTCAAGTGTTCACTAAACGCCAAGACTGATATCCGGAATGACTGTAACCATGGTAATAACAATGCTATAATAATTATTATGGAACTGTTATTACCATGGCAGCGCTTATTAAAGAATTGTTTTCACGCTTCGGTTACGCTAAAGGTGGTATTCTGATACCATTAACGATATCAATATTAGCGGTTTATACGCGAGTAGAAATAGTACATTATTGCCTAGGCATGGAAGTAGGCAAGTGCGGGCCGAGTGTTGTTTAAAAATACGATGCCCGCAATTGCTGTTCCTGCCGAGGCAAATATAGTGCTTTTCTCAAAAATCGCAAGTTTTTTTTTGTGTTGGAGTAAAATCTTCATCGCTTGAACTCATTTTTTTAATTGCATACAAACAAAGTTCATGTGAAAAAAGTATCACTCTTTACCTCCTTTTTGTTTATGACAAGGAGAATCGCAAGCTTTGTTTTTTAAAAAAACATAAGCTATTCCAGACACAGATAAAAAAGTTATGTTTCGAATAAAATTTGGATGTATAAGACTTGTGCCCTCATTTTATTATGGGCTATTTCACTTTTTAAAAAGTTACAAGCTAGATAGTAATGGAATTTGTATGCAACATTGCGGGCTTGTGTAGCGAGCACGCAATGTTTTTTTTTTTTTATTTGAGATCTGTCAGTAAACTATGTCCTTCGCGTCTCAATATGTAGATAGTAATGTCAACATTTCCAGACATTTTTGAGAAAAAGATATAAACGTGTCAGAACGCGGTAAATAAAGACATTGCCATTTGAGTTGGTCACGGGCATCCGGTATGTTCAAGTTGACCCTGTCCGAGTACTAGTGCTAGGGTCACTTCATGGCTTTCATTCTGTG
The DNA here is from genome assembly GCA_946894065.1 of Acleris literana. Taxonomy (NCBI): domain Eukaryota; kingdom Metazoa; phylum Arthropoda; class Insecta; order Lepidoptera; family Tortricidae; genus Acleris; species Acleris literana. Next base: position 7,903,162 of record OX335695.1, on the reverse strand, counting down.
CCGGGTTTTACGATTGCTATGAGAATTAGACGCAGCATTGAGACCTTAAAATTAATGATATGTGGCATTATATATTTAAAGGGGCCTTATTGTCGATGGCGCTTACGCCGCACTGCGTCACGCGACGTTGTATTTATATCGGAGCATCTTTAATAATGGCGGAAGCGCCATCGACAATAAGGTCCCTTTTCATAGATAAAGCCAATAGTGACCCTTTCTTTCAGAGCTATTATCTCTTAAACAGCTCTAGAGATTTTCATGAAACCTAGCTAAGAACCACAGCTAGAAAACATGCTTTGAAATAAAGTAAAAAAACTGGTCAAGTGCGAGTCGGACTCGCGCACAGAGGGTCCCGTATTTAAGATAACATGCTTGGTAACCGCAAAAGAAAATACTCATTTTGTTATGAACTTTATTTTCTATGCCACAAGGTCCGTTTTGACTGGCATTTTAATACACTTTGGCATTTCAAAGTTTTTTGCTATTTCTCGATAACTGTAAATTATCAACACTTCATTTTATTGTTACCTAAAAATATAAATAATTATGTATACGTCAGGATTTTTCAGGTCAGTTCTTGTACATTTTTGGCTATAAAAAAAAACACATAACAAAAGATTAAAAAAGAAACAGTTTTGAAATGTGCAAATTGCGCCCTTTCATATGACACCCCATTTGCAATTGCATTTGCATTTATCAAGCACTTTAATTTTTTAACCCCCCATTCTAGACCCCTTTTCAATTATTTATAAAATTAATTTCATATTTTTTCACTAAAAAACAGATGAGGGCAAGCAAGTTGTACTATGCCAAATTTCAAGTTGATAGCATTTGTAGATGCTGAGAAAAACTGCTGTGACAGACAGACAGACAACGAAGTCTCACCATAAGGGTTCCTTTTTACCCAACTGCCGAAAGAGGAGGGTAATGTGTTTCACAGCCTATATATGTATGTTTGTTCCTTTGTGTCACTATAAAATCTAAACCCGTTGTTCGATTTTGATGATTCTTATGTCAATCGATTTGTCTGAATCTGGTGAGTGTCACTGAAGATATGACAGTAATCAAAATTCAATATGGCGGCAACCAGACGCAAAAATGCGCAAATTTAAAAAAAAAAGTCGACCAGGTATGACATGTGGGGTATCATTGAATAGGGATTTAAAAATCATCTTTAGGTTTCTTTCATCATTTTTCATTTTTAATGATCATTTAGGATTTATAACGATTTAAAGTTGGTTAGCAACTGAACAGTCGGGTTTTGAAAGCTTGCTTTTTGTTAATTTACCATTTTGGTACGGAACCCTAATTAACTGCCTGGAACATGACAAGTTTTAAACCTCTAAACGGCCACTGAAATTATTTAGCTCAGGCATTGCAGACAGCATGTCGGAGAAACCGAGGTCGTTAGCCTGCGCATACGCCTACACGGCGACGCTTCAGATGTGACAGGTGTGATCAGAGAGGAAAACGAGTTTCAGTTTTTTAGGGTTCCGTAGCCAAAATGGCAAAAAACGGAACCCTTTCAGTTTCGTCATGTCCGTCCGGATATCACCGGCATTTCACTCAAAAACTACAAGATTTATATTGACTGGTAGATAATGTTTGTAGCATTAAAGGCCCGGCCACACCGGATGCGTGACGTGCACGTGCGCGTGCGCGTTCGCTTTCCACTGCGTTGTATAGTGACATGTCGTAATGAGAACTACAACGCATTGGAAAGCGAACGCGCACGCGCACGTGCACGTCACGCATCCGTTGTGGCTCGGCCTTAAGTTAGCCTTTTGTACACTATTTTAATGTTGTGCAATAAAGTATTTAAATAAATAAATAATAAATACTTTCAATTAAAATTATAGTGCCGAAAAACTGCGCTTCTCAACAAAAGGACGTAAGTGCCATGAAGATACGCAATTTTTGTGGACCTCGGATATTTTGAGATGGGTTTTGTGATTGTACCATTGTAGTATAGTAACCGCTTCGAAATCCTACACTGAGCATGTTCCGACATGCTCTTCCCCCGTTTTTAACCGAATTCAAAAAAAGGAGGAGGTTCTCAATCCGTCGGGTTTTTTTTTTTTTATGTATGTTCCCCGATTACTCGAAGACCGCTGGACCGATTTGAAAAATTTTTTCGTTGTTTGAATGGGTATACTTTCTAGTTGGTCTCATTGTCAACACGTCAGGATCTGATGATCAGGAGGGATCTTGGAGAAATCAAGAGCACTCCTCAAATATTATAGGGACACCTATAGCGATTTTGGTATTTTTCACTGTAACTCGTGCATTTGCTTTTGGAAAGTACTATATGGTGAAGTGGAAATGATGATGAAGACCACAAATGGCCACCGGAACTCCTTAACGGTACCTATTTCAAGGGTGGCGATAAGATATTTCGATTACGGTAGTTGAGCGTCTATGACGAAGCACATTTAGGTTTAAATATGACTATGACATTCCCGCGGCGTTGTCTGCGGCGAGCTTGGAATGTTCTATAGTTTCTCATTAATATTTAGAAGTGGAGCTACGTAACAGCATAAATAGGACCACTAAAAAGTATACAATAAAATAAATGTTTAAAAAAACAAAAACCCGCCCGCACCATTTTAAAATAAATTATTTCTTGCATTTTTGAAGGCGGGTTTTTGTTTTTTTAAACATTTATTTGTACTCTCTTTCGCCAAGTACAATAGTAATTTGACCATGCAAATAAACACACAATTCTACCTCTTTATACGTAATATACGAGTACTCGAATATACTTGCTTAGGATATGTAAAAAACTTAAAATAGAATATATTTATACATTTTTTTATTGTCCTTGTCTAAAAAACATATTTGAATACAAGGATAACTTAATAATATATTATAGTGAGGATGACAAAAAAAAACACGCGTGGCTGTCAGTTTTCAGTGATTTAACATTTGTGAAACACGTGTACCACAATTGTGTAAGTTTTTTTTAGTAACACACCCTACCCGAGTTTGAAATGTGTCATACATTTTTAACCTCCGACAAAAAAAGAGGGATGTTATAAGGTTAACGTGTATATCTATTTATGTGTGTGTGTTTGTGGCATAGTAGCTCCCAAACGGATAGACCGATTTGGATTCGGTTTCTTTTTAAAGAAAGCTAGTTTAATCGTAATGGTTCTTAGCTAGGTTTTATGAAAATCGGTTGGGCCGTTTAAGAGATATGCAGTCCTGAAAGAAGGGGTCGCAGGGGGGGGGGGGGGGGGGGGGTATCAAAGGTTTTTTTATCCGACTACGCGAGGCAAAGGGTAGTATTGTGTTTGTCAGCCTATATATGTATGTATATATGTTTGTTCCTTTGTGACGCTCAAGAAACTAAACGCGTGGACAGATTTTGATGATTCTTAGGTTAATCGATTTGTCTTAATCTTGTGAGTGTCACTAAAGATATGACAGTAATAAAAAATTAATACGGCGGCCACCAGACGCCGTATTGTAAAAAGGAAAAAAATGTCGACGAATTATTACAAATGGGGTATCGTTGAATAGGTATTTAAAAATCATCTTTAGGTTTCTTTCATCGTTTTTCATTTTGAACGATCATTTAGGATTTATAACGATTTAAAGTTGTTAGCAACAGTCGGTTTTTTTAAAGCTTGCTTAATAAATAGTTTTCAACTACTAATTGTGATTTTAATCCATGCCCTACTTCTTACTTTTACCTACATTGATGCAACTGTACAACATCAATTTTGTAACTCCGCATACGCGGCGCGATGAATTGAAACATACAATTTGGCATGCATTTTAAAGAAACCAAGTGTGTGCGTACGTAATAAATCAAGTTTTTTAACGCTCTGCTTTGACGTGAAATAAGTTTCTAACAAAAAACATTAGTCAAGTTTTTGCTGCCAACTGCCCTTTTGCACAGTCATCATTTCCTTATCGAGATTCGAAGCACCGAATTCGGTGGTGTACGTTAATTGCAGCGGAGATCCTGTCGCCACCTTCCGACTCCATCATCAGCTCCAAGATACCATAATATTGAATAGGGAATATGCATGGATTTCGCATTTCTCACCAAAATATGAAAACACCATAAAAGAGATAACCAAAATTGAAATTAAAAGCGGGCAAGAAATACGCAATACCGGGTGAGGTGGAAATCTTTGGGAGAGGCCTACACTCAAAAAAATGGGAGCCAACAAAGAGCGATTTTCACTTAGTTGACATACAATGAATACAATAGTTAAGATATTAGTTATATAAACTAAAACTGATAGTAACAATTAGCAATTTCTTTAATGATTCAACTAACATCTTAGTTGATGTATCTAACGTCTTAGTTGGTGTATCTATCGTCTTGTTAGGCTCGTATGGGATCAAGACGCTTATGCACAACAATCACAATCTTGTTACAAGCGACCAATTATTTTTTTCAGTGTATGTTCAGCAGTGGACGACCTATGGCTGAAATGATGATGATGATGATGATGAAGAAATACGCATGATACGAGCATTTTAATTTTGGCGTTTGGTGCCGCCGTATTAAATTTATATTAAGTGTCATATCTTTAGTGACACTCACAAGATTAAGATAAATCGATTGACATAAGAATGATCAAAATCTGCCCACGCGTTTAGTTTCTAGAGCGCCACAAACGAACAAACATACATACATATATAGGCTGATAAACACAATATCTCTTAGGACTTTTACTCATCAAACCTTACATCAGCAAACAACTTATTTTTTTCATAACACGTCTATTATAGACGTTCAATTAATCAAGTTCTCATAGCATGCGCCTAAGCCACGCTCGCTGGCGTCCGTGTACACTGTAGAAACTATATATGTTTTTGCCGCGGCATGCCACTGGTTCCTAGTTGATCCAAACTGCGGCTGTTACGAAGGGCGGGGAAAACAGGGTCTTGTACACTCTTAGATAGTATTTAATGGTTCTCTATTGGATGGCATAAAATTATTTGTAATAATATTGTGACGCATAATTGCTTTTAGCCGAAATAGCGATGTGCATAATCATCTTTACGCATAAAATTAAAAAACATAAATACAGAAAGCATAAATGTCATGAAGACTAACGTCAAATAGCATAAATACAAAAAGTCATAATAATAAATTGGCATCATTACAAAATCCATAACAGTATTGTCCTAAAAAATAGTCATGTACAAATGGAACATAGCAATACATCTGCTATAGCGAAAGTCGTAGACGGAAAACGAGAAAAGGTTAGTTTTGGTTTTGTGTTTATATATATTTAGGAACTAAGGCGAGGTTGACGGAGGCGGACCTCCTATTCTGCGTTGCTTGGGCGCTTCGCGCCTGGATATGATACTATACTAACCTAACCCAACTTAATGTACCTAACGTGACCTAATTTAACCTTACCTAATATGTAACAACGAAACTGTGTTTTATTCATTTAGAAAGCTGAAATTATGGTTAATGACAGATATAACAAATAATTATTAGCCCAAACAATAATATGCATAATGTGTATTAGTCTAATACAAATTCATCCAACTGAAATTATTCTAATAGCGTAATATGCCAAAAAAGTATTAGGCCAAAGTATTATTATGCGACAGTACTATTATGCCAATACAAATTATGCCAAATCAATTATGCGAAACAATAATAGTCTAAAATAAATTATGCGATCCAAGGGGATCCCGTATTTAATACACCTTAGCCTCACTTTTAACTATCTATCAATAAATAATTAAGTATCGGGGGGACAATGTCACAACTGGCCTAGCCCCAAAGTAAGCTCTAGGCTTGTACAATGGATACTAGACAACGATATAAATACTTATATAGAGAAATATATACTTAAATACATAGAAAAAATCCATGACTCAGGAACAAATATTCGCGCTCATCACATAAATATCTGCCCTTTCCGGGATCTGAACCCAGGGCCGCTAGCTTATTAGGCAGGGTTACTACCAACTAGGCTAGCGTTTCTTCAATGTAATAAAATGTGGTCTGATGCCCTCGACCTTGCCTTGCACTACCAGGCGTTCGATAGATTCGCATCCGCGCCGCGATACGTGTCAAAAGAAGTTTTTGCGAGTAATAAAATAATCTACGATGCATAGTTTACCGCCGCCGAGTGTACTATAAATTAGTGGTAGTTAGCGAGAAAGTGGTACAGTCAATCATGTCGCAGCGATGATAAACTGCTCCAAATGCAACAGGTTTCACTTTATCATTAAGGCGCGCTGGAATAAGTCTGGCGACCAGGCGCATACTTGCAATGCCTGGCTGCAACGTTTAATCGGGTCAATGTTTAACGAGTCTAAAGAAATGCTAGCCTTAAAAAAACTGCTCTTTGGATAATGTCGTCAAAATAATGTTAGTTAGGTATCATTTTATCATGTTTAATGTTTTACGGGCTAACCCATTGTCGTTAAATCTAACTTTATAAAAAAAAAACTACTTCCAAATCCAAATCGGTTTTGCTTTATTTTATTGTTGTTAATGTAATGAAGAGAGATAGGGGTAATGATAAAATAAAAAAAAACCGGACAGGTGTGAGTAGACTCGCCCACCGAGGGTTTCGCACATGACACGGTTAACTCAATTCAAAATTTGGACCGCGATTTTCCGCCGTAAAGATCCTGTTTTTTTTTGTTATTTAATCAAAATGTATAGTTTTCAGATTTTTTCCTATACTTTGTAGTATAAGACGGTCCTACTTGCCAAATTTAATAGATGTAGATCAACGGAAAATACCCTATAAATTTTTATTTCCTTGAGAATGTCATAATATACGTTTTTTGCGGCATAAACGGCCGTATCTTTTTTTTACGTTAACTTAGAAGTTTGATATTTTCACAACTTCAAGGGACTGTAGACCCGAGATATTGGGTCTTGACAGACAGACGGACAACAAAGTGATCCTATAAGGGTTCTGTTTTTTCCTTTTGAGGTACGGAACCCTAAAAACACTAATAATTTGTAGTACAGAATTATATCCGACATACCTAGTACCTACGTCTGTCGGTGAATCTTGAAATTCTGCCATATTACCAAACAAGCCAAAGTGCAATATTTTAGTCGAAGTATTCTATACTCTATCCGTAACCACATTAAATTGAAAATGCTTATACAATTGCTATGCAACCGCCTTCTTTGGTAATACGGTAGCATTACAAACCGCACAAATTCCCTAATGTTTTTTACCACGTTATTTCATTTGCTTAAACGCATTACCCTCATTTTAATGTACTTTTCAGTTAGGTAAACTAACACTCAATGACCAATAGCTCAAGGAGTGTCCGATAGCTCGTGAATCAGTGTTTGTCGTAAAGTAACACAGTTGCATCGATAACGGGCCAGCCTTTGTATGCTTCCTGTGGCCACAGTTTTTGGGGTCTAACTGATAATGCCTTCCAATGACTAGTGATAACAAAGTTAAGTTGATGACTAGTTGGTAGGGGAGAGCGGGGCTAAAAGTTCCGATTTTTAGCTAACCGCAAAATTTGTGGGCGGGGCACATTGCTCGTAGAACTGATGGCCGTTGGAGCGGAAAGGTTCTAGAGTGGCGACCGCGAACCGGGAGACGAAGTGTCGGCAGGCCTTCCACAAGGTGGACTGACGATCTGATAAAGGTCGCGGGAAACCGCTGGATGACAGCAGCAGAGGACCGATCGTTGTGGAAAGCCTTGGGGAAGGCCTTTCTCCAGCAGTGGACGTCTTGCGGCTGATAATGATGATGATGGTGATGCAAAACTTGTTAAGAATACTTGATTTTAGTATTCATAGAATACGATCAAAATCAACTTAAATTATATAACTTTAATATTAAGACAGTTATTTGGGTATTTTTTGTGTTTAATTTTTTAATGCCTAAAGTCAGAAAGTAACAACTTACCCCAACTCGGGGCAAGTTGTTAACAAGCCGGGGTAACTTGCTATCATATCTGTTAAAGCTATTTGTGAAATAAAAAACAATACATGATTAAACTAAGTCTGTTTATTTAACTAATAATCAAGAATATCGTAAGAATCATCAGGTAAACATGTGTATGTTATGACAAGTAAAGTTCAAGTTGTATTTAGACAATTATACCATACCATATAGTAATTAACAGCTTATCAAAGAACTTGTAGCTAATCAGCCTTGATAATTAGTTCCGTCTTCAATCATATTAACTTGTCTTAGGCTGTAAATATCTTATCTCTTTTCCTCGCGGAGTTATTTCAATTAAAACAACTTACCTCGGTGACTTTTAGCCCCGCTCTCCCCTATAGTTAGTTTAAATAAGTATGCGTGCGCATGTGGAATAGAAATGGATCAGTATGGGGGATTCAGATACTATAAGAGTTATCAGTTCTTGGAAACCAAGGCCGCCTAGATTTCGGAAAAGGGAAAGTCTGCATTTAATGATTTAAGAAAATAACACACACACTACAACTCGTTTAGCGTACCGTCCGTCTGTCACACTCGGAGCTGGCTGAAAATCAGCGCTGCAGGTGTTTAACACCTCAGCATTATGCTCAGGCAGTGTCCGATTCATTGCCGCGAAGACACACTCACTACTTGTTTACTGGTGTCTTCTGTTTTCACTATTTTTCTGTGTGTCTTGTGTGTGTAGTGAATACAAGTATTTTTCTTTTTTCTTTCTTTTCTTTAAAATATTTGTAGATACTAATCGGGAATTTAATCCAGGAAATGGTCCTCGTATATTTCTTTGCGTATTATTGTTTTTTTTTTGGGCACTGAGCTCCGTGTGAGCTCTCATGAAAATAGTACATTACTGCACAGACCGGGAAATAGGCCGTTGCGGGACGAGTAGAGTTTGCGTGGCCGAGACACAGTCGAGGCCGCGATATATACGAGTCCAGCAACCGCCCTTCCCGGTCGAGGCTTGTATAGTGCTTTTCTCCAAGATTTGAGAAAATTTCACACAATTGTTAATAATATTAAACACAGTCCCAACATTTCCTTGAAAAAAAGAACAGAAACGTACGATTTAGTATGACACTGAAATAAAGCATTAAATAAAATCACAAATTATTTAAACGTAATAAATTCAATTTGAATAAAATATAGTTTAAACTATAACATTTATTACGCGTTTATGTTATTTCCGCAATTTATTTTGTTTATGAACGCAATTTCTATTAAAAAAGTCAAACTATTTGACACACTTTTAAATACGTTGTAAATGCTGTTTGAAAAGGCTTAACTTTTTAGTCTATGACATTTAAAAAGTAAAATATACAAGGAAGAATTTTGATTGCATGAGTGTTTGGCTGTTTGGAGATAGTTATCCTAGTCCAAACATGGTTTTAAAAAGTAAATCACCAGGTACGGAATGAAATTTCATACATTTTTCGCGGCCGCTGCCGTTGGTAAATAATAACTTTGTTTTTTTTAATTTTGCCTGGGCCTGGAACTTAGAACTTCGCGGGCTGATTTGACAACAGTAAGGTTAAAATTTCCGAGCATGTGGGAGAAAACGTTTTTTACTACTTACTTATACTCTACTCATATAATTATACCCATATACATCACAGCAAAAGAACGATTATAATTAGTATTTTATGGTAACCCCCCTATTAAAGTCGAACCCATAATCCGTGAGACAACTTTAAGTGATAAAGGGTTACCAGCCCGTATCCACCATATTGACAATGATAGGACAGGTGACAATGCGCTATACAATGCAAAGTTAGCAAGCTTTCACATCAATGGGATTCATATCAACTGCGCCATGTACACTGTCACCAGTCACTGTCAGGATGGTGAAAAAGGGGTCAGGGGTCACTTCACAGCAATTAAATCACTAGTATTTTACTAACGTGAAGCGAGGAATGAGTTGTCAAAGTTGTCTATAGGATTATGGTTTCGACTTCACTACATAGTATAAAACAAAGTCGCTTCCCGCTGTCTGTCTGTCCCTATGTATGCTTAGATCTTTAAAACTACGCAACGGATTTTAATGCGGTGTTTTTTAACCGACTTCAAAAAAGGAGGAGGTTATACGTTCCACTGTATGTTTTTTTTTTTAATGTATGTTCACCGATTACTCCGTCAATTGTCGACCGATTTAAATTTTTTTTTTTTGGTTTGATAGATTATACTTTCGAGGTGGTCCCATTGTCACCAAATCTGAATCTGATGAGAGGATCCGTGAGGAATTGAGGGAACTCCTCAAATATTGTAGGCAAACATATAGCGATTTTAGTATTTTTAGTAACAAGTCCAGCATTTGCATTCAGAAAGTATCATTAGGTGAAGTGGAACTGATGATGAAGACCACAGATGGCCACCGGAACTCCTTAACGGTACCGATTTCAAGGGTGGCGATAAGATATCTCTATTAAGATAGTTGAGCGACTACAACGAAGAATATTAACTTGTTAACCGACTTCAAATAAGGAGGTTATTGAAATATGACTATGACTTTCCCGCGGCGTTGGTTGCGGCGCGCTTGAAATAACTTAAAGTTTCATATCAACTAAGAAGTGGGACTACGTAATAGCGTGTTATGATCACTAAATAAAAAGTATAAAATAAAATAAATGTTAAAAAAAAACAAAAAAACACCTTCAAAAACACATTGTAGGCACCTAATAGGTTAGTCCAACTGAAGTCGGCGACCACAATATTTTCAACAAAAAGCCGACATCAGTTGGACTAACCTATTAGGTGCCTAAAATTTTAAAGAAGTTATTTTTTTGTGTTTTTGAAGGCGGTTTTTTGTTTTTTAATTAATAGATAGATTGATTCAAGACGAAGGTTTTTATGTATAATATGTTTTGGATTATGTACGGGTGTTACAGGGAACTGGCATAAACCGAAGCGAAGCGAGGGCGGGTCACTAGTAAGGCATGAATTTGAAACTGCCCCAACCCTTGCACTCGTTAATTGTGACCGAAGCGATCGAAAGAGATCAAGCTAACTTCCTTTCGAACGTCTATTTTCAAAGTAACGCTAGTAACTATTCTTTAATCTGTGGTAGCGCCCCAGTTCATTACTTATTTGCGCACACACATGTGCAAATGTTAAGCTAAAACGAATCACCGGTAACCTAAGGTGTGGTCAAATAGGTTGTTAGTCATTGCGTCCATTAACCGCGGTTTAAATGTTAACTTGAACTTGCGCAATAGATAGACAACGCGGTTAAATACATAATCGAAGGCGACGTGTCGTTAATATATCGCACTGCTAGATCAAAACAGTATCAACTCAAAAACCTTGCTAGTTTTGTTTCAATTGCATAGAAGTTGTATTAAAGTTGATATTTAAATACAGTCGTATTTTGAGTTACTACTGTTTTGATCTAGCAGTGCGATATGTTCTAAGCGTATTTGTGAAAATATGGCTCATTGTAGTTTTTTTTTTCTCAAACATGCCATGAAATATTGATGTTATGTTCCTTATAATAGGCCGCCAAGTATGACGTTTCAGGTGCGGCTAGCACAAGAGGTCGTTTATGGAATTTCATACAAATCGTGCAGGCCTAGGCCGGCACAGTCCTCTTTTTTAATTTCCATTCCACATAAATTTGTGGCACAGGCATCATAACATTCTGCCACTATGCGTAGGTATTCAAAAAAACTAGAAACGATATTATTTTTATTTTAGTGTAAACGTGGCGGCTGTGATGAACAGGCTAGATAGCTGTTTTTTTAAATATACTAAGCCGTGCATCCAACCAAAGCGTTTGCATGTTTATCTAAAGTACTAGGAGAACAAAGGTAATTAGGGGTGCGTACCGCAACTTAGATCGCAGGCGGTGCGCTGCGGGGCACCGGCGTGCGGGCGGGCGTACACGACACAGCGCGGATGACTGAGCACTGTAGGTTACTTTAAATATTTATGCAGTCCTAGTAATTTGACTTTGTAATTTTTGTTTTAAATTTTTAATGAATTATTATTATGTTTGATGTTTGAGAAAAGCACTATACATACCTCGGCGGGAAATATGGGTTGCCCGCCTCAGACCTATGTCTTCGGCCGGCAACCCCTTTTGTTCCGGCCTCTGTAGTAATGTACTATTGTGTAAGTAGGTTTAAACGTTTTTTTTTTTCCCAGTGCGGTTGCCTGGTTAGAATAGTGCCACTCCATGTCTTCCCGTGGATGTCGTAAGAGGCGACTACGGGAATAAAGGCTTGTAGTACTGTTAGGCGATGGGCTTGCCACCTGTCACTAATACACTGATAAACATCTTAGCCTAATTGTGCAAAATGTGGTTACAGAATTATCAACAAGTTTTTAGTGTTGTTGGTAATTCTGTAGCTCTGCCTACCCCACTCTGGGTATGAAGGCGTGAGTTTATGTATGTATGTATGTAGTTGTAAGGTCACGTACGCGAAGGGCAGATATCGGAGACCTTATGCTTGTAGTCTGCTGTCCGTCCGTTCATCAAGGGTTCTAGCTCATAAACAATTGTGAGTTAACCGGCCTGACATTTGGATATTTTTTATCCTCTGACGCAAACAGGGCCCGTATTATAGACTATAGTCGCCTTTATGTATGTATGTATACTCTTTATTGTACAAGAATACAAAAGAAATACAGGCAATATAACAACAAAAATACAAATACAAAGGTGAACTTATTGCGGTAGATAAAGCATCCGTCACTCTCGCACTTGAAAAGTGGTCAGAAAGTGACAGATGTTTATCCACATTGATTAACACGATCATAATACTGCCCTACTAAGCATAATGGCGATATCTCAGACAAAACATCTGTAGAAATTGCAACCTAGTTACAAACAGAAGAGAGTTGAATCTGCTTTGGCTATTGAATTTAGTTATTGCATTTTTGCTTAGGAGGGCAGAATAGGCCCGCAGAGTGTTGTTATAAGTTTAGTCTACAGTTGCCATATCTACTATAAACTCTATGGAACTGTGACCCACCATAGAACTATATCACAGTGATGTTATGATTAAAGTCTTAAGAAGTGTCAAGCAATAGTAGATTGTACAACAAGTGCATAAAACGCACCATTTTACGCGAGACGTTTATCCATCCAAGCGAGCTTGCGAGCTAGGATGGATATAAAGTCGAGTGTTAAATGGGTTTTATGGACGAGTTGTACACTCTAATTTTCACTTCGATTGCGAGGAAATGAAACAGGAACATGTAAATTATTGTAACACAAATATTGACAATGACAAAATAAGTACATATGGTTCCCGCCAATTTACTTTTATTTTCCTTTTTTTCATTGGGTACGTGACATTTGACTTAGGTCGTTGCATAACGCTCAGTTATAAAAACATTTTGTTTTTTATATCTATGATAATTGATAACTTATTGTCATGCTTTAAATATATTGATTTACTCAAATATAATAATAATAAATGCGACAAAATAAAAATTATAAGTTTATTTAATCAAGTTTTATTGTGTACTTTGGCTGTTGGTATCCTTGCCTTGGTCTTAGAATACTAACGAAAAGAAATAAAATAAAGAGGTTATTCTATGAAGTTAAAGTTGTTCGTGTGGCTGTTGGACCGATTGCCTTGGCCTTCGACGAAGATTTTACTTTATGCACTAGAGCATAAAAATCGACTTTATGTCGCCTACGCACGACATAAAGACGGACTTTTAGAGCATGAGAAGTGAAAAATGATTTATAATGTCACTGTGACACCGTTCTGTCGTAAGTTGTGTAAGTTCCAACTTCATCCCATAGGACCTCGGTCCCTAGGCATAAAAACCGCCTGGAGAGAGATCTCTATATTTTCCTCTCTTCCTACGACGAATATTGAATAAGAACTCCTAATAATTATGATTATCAAACTAATTTTTAATTCGTTTGTTTCAGACCACATCGGACCACAAACACACATCCTGGCGAACGAGAACTACACCCCGAACATCCCCTCAGGCGACGCCAACTTCGCCCCCATCCAGCCCCCTGACTACATAACCCAGCAAAATGCTAAAAACAGCAAAACTCTTGAAAATGACACGTGGTCAGCACAAGCGAAAACACAAGATGACTTTGACGTTAACGAGTACTTTGCGAGACTACAAGGATCTCGCTACGTGAGCGCTCCGATTAACAGTCACCTCAAAGAAGATGCTAATGCTAACCTAGAAGATAAAGAGCAGAACCTTGAAGAAATTAATCTGAATGAACCAGATAAACAAATGTTTCCAGAGGAGGTTCAGCAAAGTTTGACAGCGGATATAGCACAGAACTTCTCTCAGCTGCCGACGGTTCTTCCTCAAGTGGCGAGTGCCGTTTTCAGTTCATTCTCCAACATGTTGAGTATGAAGAGTAGGGAGCAGACTCCTGAAGAGAGGCCGCAGTTTGAGAGGGTTGATATGGGAGTTCCGCTGGTGGGGGTTAGTGAAGTGAAAGAAATGGCGCCGCCTCCTAAAGAGCCTCCAGTTTGTGGTAAGTGTTATACCAATTAATAATTCGATGAAAACCTTTGATTTAATGGTGACTTCTACTTCCAGAGATGATACGAGGGGTGCCTTTTAAGTTCTGTCGTTTGAAAAAACTAAAGACAATTTAAGTGTTAAATGGTATTTATTGTTTTTCAAAGTAATCACCGTGATATGTAATACACTTTTTCATTCGATCGAACCAGTTTTCGAAACACTTATTCCATTCCGAAGTCGGGGTCTCCAAAATGGCGGTTTTGTATGCCTCAACCGCTTCTTCAGGCGTCCGGTACCGTTGACCACGAAGTCGTTGCTTGATTTTTGGAAAAGTGAAGAAGTCATTAGGGCTTAAGTCTGGACTGTACGGCGGGTGATCCAAATTTTCGACGTTTTGTTCTTTTAAAAACGCAATTGTCTGCCGGGCGGTGTACGAGCTAGCATTATCGTGGTGCAGTACTATACGACGTCTTGGGTTATTTTTTCGGAACTCGCCGATAACTTCTGGTAAACAAACAGTGGTATACCAGTCAGCATTAACTGTTTTACGATCTTCGAGCACGATGGTCGCAACGTGGCCACTTTTCGCTACAAACGTGGCGACCATTTTTTTCGAAGTGCTCCGTGAGCGTATTACTTTGGTTGGTTTTGGCTCATCTTGAAACACCCAAACAGTCGACTGCTGTTTAGAATCCGGATCGTAGGCATATATCCAAGATTCGTCACCACTGATAATGTCATAAATGTCTTTAGAGTCTCCTCGGTTGAATTGCCGCAGAGTTTTGCGGCACCATCTAACGCGAGCCGTTTTTTGGTCTTCACTAAGTAAATGTGGTATCCAGCGTGAGATCAATTTTTTTACACCTAAGTGATCATGCAATATATTTTGAACACTGGTCCCTGAAATGCTTAATGAAGCTTCTATCTCGCGGTATGTCGCATGGCGATCTTCGACGATCAGTTGCCGTACAGCATCAATGTTTTCCTGGGTTACAGCTGTTTTTGGTCGGCCTTCACGATGCCTATCACTAAGACTAGAGCAACAACGTTGAAATTCCAAATACCAACGTTCCACGGTCCGGATGCATGGTGCTTCATTTTTAAAAACCGTAGTCAGCTCTTCAAAGCACTGAAGACGCGTTAAACCCCTTTTGAAGTTGCAAAATATTATCCCACGTAAATTTTCCTTCGAAATTTCCGTTTTCACAACCGACTTGTCAACTTTGAACCGACGCTGTACTAAAACGAATCGGCCGATCTCGAGACATTCTTTTGTTTTTGAATTCTAAATTCAAATATTTTAAGATGATACTAGTTTTTTTTTAATAATCACGGGAGTTTTGCAAACGACAGAACTTAAAAGGCAGCCCTCGTATCTCCTGTTCGGCCTAATCAATTTTTATGAAAGCTAGAGAAGAACGATCCCAATTAATCTAGCTCTCTTCTGAAAAAGTACGTGTCCGAATTGGTCAATCCGTTTGGTTTGGAAGTTAATTGGTGCGAGCCGGCCTTAAACTTCCCTTCCGGTTTCTATTGATCGTCATTTAGTACATGAAATCCACCATGTAACAGGCGATAATCCTTGAAACCATAAGTGGTCTTAATTAGATGAACTTCGGAAGTTAACCATAAATCATAGTAGTGTTTTTTATTGGTTCCGTGTCACGATATTAATAATTTAAGATTATTATTTTAGATTGATAGTAATGACAGACAGTAGACTATGTCTACCATGCTTTAGCGCGTTTTCATTAAAAAGTGAACCCAATTAAGGACTGAAATTAAGGAACTTTAACTTTGTCAGTTTTGTGACGAAAAGGGGTTTGGGTAAAAGTGTTGTCATTTGTAAAATTCATACATTTTCAAGGTGAGCGGCCATTCTTAAAAGTGGAAAATTATGATAGAATTATTAAAAATAAACATATTTTGTTATGTAATGTAATACTCTTAAGTGCATCGGAGCCGAGATATTTAAATATTCATACTTGGGCGTACTTTTGTACTAAAAACTGAATACTTAAATCTTTAAAATCTCCGCCCCGATATTATTTAACGCCATAAATTATATATATCTATGTGTATTTAGAGGTCCTCAAAATAACTAAATAAAAATCACACGTGGCCGCTGAAAAAAAATATGTCAATATTCTTCAAACAAATTTACCCAATGCCCTTTGGCTATACATACCGCCGCAATGTATAGCTAATTTTCGTCACAAAACTGACAAAGATAAAGTTCCTTAATTTCTGTCCGTGATTGGGGCACACTTTTTAGTGAAAATGCCCTTTAAGAGGATTGTGAAGCGGCGCTTAAGTGACCCTATACACAGGATGCGTTCTGCGTTATGCGATTCAGTCCAACATCCATAATCAGAGGGCCCTGCCAATATGCATTACGCTAACTAGCGTTTCTATTCTATTCGTTTTTAATCCAATCGCGTCACTGGTAAATGACATGATACGAAAAGTCACGTGATCTACCAGTGACGCGATTGGCTTAAAAACAAAACGAATAGAAACTTTAGTTAGCGCAATGCCTATTGGCAGGGCCCTCTGCTTGTTAACTTATGACAAAAGATATATGATGCTGAACCGGACCGCAGAACGCAGAACGCTTCCACTGTGTACGAGACCCTACGGGACGGGACGGGGCCTAAATCGCGTAGCTGTCAAAACGTTTCAATATAGATGTACGTATGTATACTCTTTATTGTACAAATTTAGCTCCCGGCTATAAAGGGCGTCCTTTAGTAACATATTGTTGAAAAAGAAAACTATCTCTTACGATTGAAAAGTCAGCTCTTTATCAAGGCAATTTAATTTGAAATGTGTTGTAATAGGAATAAGGTTTATTTTCCTGTCTTCATAAAATGGCATTATCTAACAAACTTAATTGAACTTTATTGTCTTAATGGTAGATTCAAAGTCGCATTCACAAAAAGTCCCTGTTTGTAGTATGGTGGGCCTTACGAGGTTAAAGTTAAGATAGACGGACAGTGTAGACTTTTTAATAGGGTTCCGTTTCACATCCTTCGCTCACGGAACCCTTAATGCCTGGCACATTATATGCTTCTCGGCATGACGCACGTAACGACCTAAACTGTAATTGCGATGGTTCCCAAATCACCCGTAATTGTGATTATTGTGTCGGTTACGAAACTCAAGCGCAGGTCACCCTGGGGTCATTTTACGGCCTTCTCTTTGTAGGGTTCCGTACCGAAAGGGTTCCGATGGTACCCTAATAATGGTCCGTTGTCAGACCGTCCGTCATAGGGTTGTATCTTTAGAACCGTAGTAGCGTATTTTTAGGGTTCCGTAACCAAATGGCAAAAAACGGAACCCTTATGGATTCATCATGTCTGTCTGTCTGCCTGTCCGTCCGTATGTCACAGCCACTTTTTTTCCGAAACTATAAGAACTATACCGTTGAAACTAGGTAAGTAGATGTATTCTGTGAACCGCACTAAGATTTTCACACAAAAATAGAAATAAAATAATTAATTTTGGGGGTTTCCCATACTTAGTACTGAAATGCAATTTTTTTTTTCATCAAACCCATAAGTGTTGGGTATCTATGGATAGGTCTTCAAAAATGATATTGAGGTTTCTAATATTTTTTTTCTAAACTGAATAGTTTGCGGAGAGACACTTCCAAAGTGGTAAAATGTGTGTCCCCTCCCTGTAACTTCTAAAATAAAAGAATGACAAAACTAAAAAAAAAATGATGTACATTACCATCCAAACTTCCACCGAAAATTGGTTTGAACGAGATCTAGTAAGTAGTTTTTTTTATACGTCCTAAATCGTAAACCGCAATTTACCTACTTTTCACGGAACCCTTCATGGGCGAGTCCGACTCACACATGGCCGCTTTTTTTACTGAAAAAAAAACGCGGCATGACAACAATAATAAAATAGTTCATTTTGATGCTAGTGCGGAAAGTATGTCATTTCAAACGAGTCCCGAGACTCGGGACGAGTGAAAATGACAGTTCCGCACGTGTATCAAACGACGTTTTTTAATACATTTGCGAAAAAATTACAATAAATAAAAAATAAAACAATTCCGTGTCAAATAAATTTCATGTAACTTTTTATAGGTATCAATATCATTTTGGTTTTGAATCATAGTTTTTAAAACTGAATATTTTGACCACATGGTAGATGCCTGATATTTCTTAGAAAGTTCAAAAAAGTAAGCCAAAAGTACGTTTTCTGAAAAAGAAATCACTCCGTTTTCCCTTTTCCAGTCGATGAATTGGTCATAAACGGTCACATATTTTTCCTTTGACTTCTCCGGTAAAATACTATTATTTGAAATTAATACGTTTGCATATAAATGTGGCGGTGTTAAATGTATTTCACAATCATCTAAACCGCTCATTTTATCATGTAAAATTTTTTATCGTTGGCGAAAATGGCGGGTTTGTGTTTTACTTTTAATTGACAGACTTTTTTCATAATGGCAACGGTTGTGTCCATTCAGCCAAATCAAAGATAATATTTAAAAATTCTAAAGCATAAAATTAAATACTCTATTAGGCAGCGGTAACGCATAAAGGTGGATTCACATTACGCCGTGCTGGGCTGGGCCCGGCTTCGACATGGTGTAACGTGAATCCACCTTAATACTCAACTATCCTATCATTTGTAATATTCATTCAGATTCAGCCATCTTGATGACGGCTGATGTTTTTAAATATTACCTAGATAATTTGTGTGTGTGTATGTACTTAATTGTATGTATGTAATTTAAATATTAAATTATATTACCTATATGTATAGTTACAATGCTAAATGACAATCAAAAAGTGATTGAACATGCAAACTCTTTGGTTGGATATACGGCTTGGAAGTTGAAATCAGATTATATTTGAAAAAAAAATTGGAAAAGTAAAACGCACTAGTGCGAAATAAGAAAAGTAAAAAGCACTAGTTCGAAAAAATACAACTTTCCGCACAATATACAGCTACGAAAAGTACCACTTTTTGAGCAACTGAATTAAAAATAAATTTTTCACAACACTGCTCGGAAATATGGCCATAGATGGTCTTGTTTGGGGTCACAAAACGTCACTTATAAGGACAGACCAAGAATGTTTTTCTCGGCGTTTTTGCTGATTGGTCGAGAACATTGTTGTCCAACTTTAAGAACCAATGAAAATCAATCAATAAATTTTTGTGTCATAGCTCCATAAAATGAAAAATTTAAATCGACCAATCAGAACACACCATTTTGTGTCTTAAAATATTAGGTGTATTTTTGCTAAAAGATACACAGACTAAAAACTATTTCACTGCTTTTTTTTTAAATGTAACTCAAACTTGATAAAATTACATGGGAGATATGGCGAAACAAATACAATTTTATATGGAGTTGACATCTTCATCTCGCATGTTAGTTTATTAATCTCGAGTGCCACGAGAATAGGGGTCCCGATTAAAAAAAAAGTTATCTATGGTAAAATTGGCGGTGATGTCACATTAACATGAATTAAAAGTTGAGTTTTGAATATGAATTTTTATTTTATTTCCTCTCAGTAGTTGTGAAAAGCACTATGTCTGCCTCGGTAGAAAGTGCAATTTATGGACTCGTACACTAGAGGGCCTCAACTACGTTTCGGCCCTCTATATGACTCGTCCAAAAATCCCGTACTTTCTATCCTCTGCAAAAATGTACTATTGTTGCGTGTGAAGGAATAGTAATAACAGCATTGTTGTACTGCTAGCAACATTATCCATATTCTGAAACTTCATGGTTGTGCTGTGTCCGGATTGACTTCTTATCGGCCGTACACTATGTATATGTGCTTTTGTAGCCAAAATCGCGTACTTTCTATCCTCTGTAACAATGTACTATAATTTAAAAATGAAGGGACCCCTTACAAAAAGTGGATTCTGTCGTTGTTTTTTGTTTGACCATAACTATCGCAGTGCCTATCTCTAGAACAGTAATTAATTGAAATAAAATAATGTCAAAAATTCAACGGTGAAATACCCCAAACAAAAATTCGACCTTATTTATAAGATCCTAGCGGCCTCGTCAAAATGCATAACGCTAAGTTAGCAATTTTCCATAATCGACAATATGTATTGTATAGAGATGACGTAGGCTGATTGCGTCGACCGCGTATGTCAATTCCATATATTTCTAGTCGATGGAAAAAAATATGTTAGCAGCGTTAAAACCCTTCGTGTGCGAGACCGACTCGCACTTGCCCGGTTTTTAATATGAGCTAAATCGGCTTGTATACGTTTTCACTAAGGCCACAGATTTATAATTTAAGAGGATTGTGAAGCGCCGCTAAAATCGAGTAGCTGTCAAAAAAAAACCATACAAAACTAGCTCCGTGCGAAAACGTGTCTCACCCCCTAAATCAAGTCCGATTTCCACGATTTTAGAATATGTTGTAGTTATTATAAAGGCCTAGGTCTGTACGTTTCTGTTTTTTGTTTTTTAAATATGTTTCGTTCTTAGAAGTATTTTCTTGGAAAGGAAAACGTACAGACATAGTTTTTCATGATATCTACAACATATTCAAAAATCGTAAAAATCGGACGAGGTTTAAGGGGAGAGAAACTTTTTCGCATTTTGTGTGGAGATTTTTAGCTTCACAATCCTCTTAAGATGGGAATCTAATAAGCGCACAAAACTAACAAACACACTAAAAAACTTGATCGTTTCTAACAAGATTGTGATTGTAGTGCATAAGCGTCTTGACTCACACGAACCTAACAACACGTTAGATCAGTGGTTCTTTTAGTCCTGGGGGACCATTTGCAAAACTTCCGTTATGCCGTGGACCACCCAGTTGGTTTTTTGATTTGGAGGTAATATTCAGTAAATTCAGTAAAAGGAAGTAAATATTTAGTAAAAGGAGATGGTGGGATGACTTAGGGCCGTATTAATACACTCATCTTGGTTGAGATGCCCGTCACAAGATACGTCAAAGTAAACGTCAAACCATAGAACACTGTCATTTTTGACACATCTCGAGACGAGCATTAGAGTTGTGATTAGTTTATTAATACGGCCCTTAGACGCGTTCCAAAGCGAATGGCGGGAGCATGCACTCAATCGGTACGCATGGCGGAAAATAGAGGAGGCCTTTGCCCAGCAGTGGGACAAACAAATAGGCTAAAAATAAAACATAAAAATCAGTAAATAAATGTAAGTAAATAAAGGGTTCTTTTAGATTTCAACAAAGTTTTTTTTTTCGCGCTCGGGTAATGTTGTGTCGACTTTTGTCACTTATTTATTGGCATGGCTCGGACCACTTGAGATGCTTCCAAGGAACACTAGTGGTCCGCGGACCACCGGTTAAGAACCACTTCGTTAGATACAACATCTAAGATATTAGTTGAATCAGTAAAGAACTTGCTTTTGTTAACATCCAAAACTCAGGAACAAATATTCGCGCTCATCACACAATTTGCTCATCAAAATGAATGATGGTATGAAACAAGACGCGACATGCAAGTTCTGTCAGGAGATAGAGGAGACAGCAATTCACATCCTCTGTTCTTGCGGACCACTAATGCGCAACAGAAGTATCTACCTAGGGCGACATATCATGGACCCACAAGAGATACTCCTCACTGCCCAAAGCATCTGGAAATTCCTGGACACAACGGGCCTTTGCGGTGAGCTCTAAACAAAGAGCTGCCACAAAAGATCAGCAATGGTCGAAGCGGCACACAAGGTCCATCTCCACCCCCCAATCTATAGGTACCAAAGAACAAGGACTAAAGGCATAGAAACCGTACTAAATAAGCAGAAAATACATTATGGTTCACTTCATTTTACTTATGGTTTTCATAGTGAGTTGGAAAGAGATGAATCTATAGCTGTTCTTTCGTTATTTTGGTACATCGTCACAAGTAAGGTGTGATTTGGACCTATAAGCACCTATAGTATTTGGACATCTAGACAAGGAAAGACAAATCCTTCCTATAGGAAGGACAAAGAAGTCCCTGTGTAAAACCTTGTGACAATGACGGTTAAAGAAGAAAAAACAGCCTACTTTTTGTTTCGTTTTTTCTCATGTAATACGTAATCTAAAAAGTAGAGAAAGATAGCTGACGTAAAGTACGTCTTAAAGTCCGGATTCTATGTTTTATGTCCTTATTCTTAGATAGGTACTTATTATTATAAAGAGGTGAAGTTTGTGACGTTGTAGGGGGTAATCTCAGTATCTACCGAACCGATTTTGAAAATTATTTTACCAATAGAAAGCCATTTTATTTTTGAGTGTCATAGGCCATAGCCCAAAAAAAAATGTTTATTGCCCAACGACGTAGGCACGGGAACTAGTAATAATAGTAGTTTATGTGACTGTACATAATTAAGGGCATTAAACACGAGTGTGGGTTCATAATAACATCACACAAGTGTTTTAATGCCTAATTATGTACAGTTACATACACTACTTTATCTACCCACATATCATAAGCCTCCATGATGCATTCAGGAGCCGCATATTAAATTTTAACCGCTAATGGCGGTAATGAAAAGATTGAAAAGTTTTCTGGCAGCTGTCATAGTTTTTTTTTAATTCAGAGACAAACTAGAGTCAGCTCCAACTATCATATCGTTCGATATCTTACTTACGTGCGACATTTGTCAAATTTGTATGCAAATTGAAAATTGATATCGAACTAAACGTCATCTCGACTAATGTCAAATCTATCTTTGTTTTAAGAGATGTTCGAAATTTGAATGTCATAAGAACATCGAAATTGATGTTCTTAAGAATCCATAAGATTACTGCCGCAGATAAAAAATTTGCTCTTACAACAGAGTTGATTATTATGCTGGTCATAATTTGCGGTTTCTGAACGCGTCATAGAGGGTTTAAGATATGAGTGTAGATAAACAAATAAAACACGTCGTAATAGTGACTTAATTTATGAATACACAGTACATAAACAAATGACTGCTATACAAAGTAATATTAGAAGATTGTAGTAAATCGTTTGTTATTATAATAATTATTATATATTGCAGCTTTGAGGTTAGACGTTGCCGTGTTTCCACTGTTACACGGGAAGCTTTGAAATTATGGAGACCGGGTATTCTACGCTTTAACATTAATTAACAAAAAGCAAGCTTTCAAAACCCGACTGTTGCTGACCAACTTTAAATCGTTATAAATCCTAAATGATCATTCAAAATGAAAAATGATGGAAGAAACCTAAAGATGATTTTTAAATCCCTATTCATACTTGGTCGACTTTTTTTTGCACAATATGGCGTCTGTTGGCCGCCATATTGAATTTTGATTACTGTCATATCTTCAGTGACACTCACCAGATTAAGACAAATCGATTGACATAAGAATCATCAAAATCGGACGACGGGTTTAGTTTTTATAGTGCCACAAAGGAACAAACATACATATATAGGGTGTGAAACACATTACCCTCCTCCTTCGGTAGTCGGGTAAAAAAAAATGCGGTTCTGTTCCTAAAGGGTACCAGCGGGACCTCAAAAACCGGTGAAGTGCGAGTCGGACTTGCGCACATAGGGGTTCCGTAATACCGCACAGTTAGTATTGTTATATTCCGATTTGAATTCGATTTCGAATCTAATGAGCGCGAGCGCAAGTCACACTTCACCATTTTTAGTATTTGTTTTTTTTCTTTACGATAAAACATACAAGCGTCAAAGGAGAATGCCCAAATAATGCCTGAAATGTACAAAGATGTCCAATATTTCAAATAACTACATGAAAAGCAAGCTTTAAAAACCCGACTGCATTTTTTATACTGTCGTAGATATACCTACATATGTTAATAATTGTCATTTTGCCATTGTCGTTCGTTACTTCAATTTTAACAGTTTAGGTATCCTATGTCACCCGGGATGACGTAAGGATTCTAACGATACTTCACACATCTAAATCGGTTAAGGGATTTAGAAGTTACAGTGGAATAAAGAAACTCACATACATACATACATACAAAGATGAACCCTGAAAACATTACACTCCTTTTTCGGGCACTCGTGTAAAAAAAGTCGTAATTGAATATAACTAAACAGATTAAATAGAAGTCCTCGGAACTCCGGAGAAACACTAATTAATTAGTATATTACTGGAACATCCGTTGCTTTCACGGTTTTATCATTCGTTATGTCAAGTTGCCACTTTATATTAACAAAACAAATAATGATGATTTTATGCTATCACTCACGCAAAAAGTATTATCATGCATGACAATTGTCATTAGTTTGTCTTAGCGAACAAAATAGGTCAAGTTAAATAGTTCTTATGTCACATTTTAAAATTCACATAGATCTTAGCGACATCTATTATAGTTTTTTTATGTCAACATAACCTCTTTTCATTGTAAAGAAAAATCTTAATAAAATCCCAAGTTTTTCAATAATTTTTTAAAGAGTTTTCGATACCACATTTTTTTTAGCGTATTTTAATGTATGATTGGGTCTTGTACATAACAGGCATTTCCTTGTATGGCCGGTGGGCATTCTCCTTTGCTATGATCATAGTAAAAACTCTGAAGAGAAACAACAAATACTAAACAATGGTCGATTGTGAGTTGCGCTCGCGCTGATTGGATTCGTAATAATAAATAATACCTACTGTGTAATGGACGGAACCCTCCGTGCGCGAGTCCGGTTTTTACCATTTAAATTGTTAACTATATGTGCGCCATTGGAAACATGTCAAGCTAACCGGTTCTGGCTTTGACAACCAGTCTGGGTGCTACTTACAATAATGCCGATTTATGGCCGCCTGCTACAGCTAGCAGCTCAATACGCAGTATCTAACACCTGAGGGCCCTGCCAAAATGCATTACGCTAACTAGCGTTTCTATTCGTTTCGTTTTTAATCCAATCGCGTCACTGGTAGAAACGCTAGTTAGCGTAATGCATCTTGGCAGGGCCCTCTGAGGTAAACAGAGAGATGATATAAGTTTAACGTTTGTTTCTGTGTATATGTTTGTGGCATCTAGTGTTGCCAAGACGTCCCAATTTCCGCGGGACGTCTTGTAGGGGTTCTCGTAGGGGTCTATAGACATGTCCCGTCCCGATTTACTCTTGATAGGGACGCCAATCGTCCCTATTTTCAGCACATCGCCGGTGTTCATATATATACGGGAACACCCTAAAATCTCGAATTATTTAATTCCGAATTTCATAATTCCGCATTCTTACAATACCGAAAAATATATGGCCGAATTATCAAAATCTCGAACTTTATATAACCGGGTATTAAAATCAGGTAAACGTTTTTCCGAATAATGTATATACGAATGTTGACTTTAGTAAGCCGGAAATGTGATAATTCGGAATTTAAAAAAATCGTGTTTGTGATGGTTCGTGAAACTAAACTAAAATTCGGAATAGTGATAATTTGGAGCTTTCAAAATCGGAATTCTGTAATTCGTCATCACATTGGGAAAAAAACATTTCGAGATTATGTAGTGTACCCATAAGATACTAAATTATAACAACCGAGAAGGCTAAAAACGGTTTGTCACAAAATCGGTTGAGCCGTTCAAGAGATAACAGTTCTAAATGAAGGGGTCTCATTAATATCGTAGTTTTTAACTATAATACTCATAATATTTTACCTTGTTACTCGCTTTGGTAGTGGCATCGTTTTTTTTAAATTAAATGGCATATTTCTCTTTGTTTCAGGTCCAGGAAATTTCCGGATAACAACAAAAAAGAAAGCATACGCTCAAATACCAGGATTGAGTTCAAGAGACTCAACTCAGCCGGCCAGCACGCCCCGGACTTTTATTCATCAGCCGATTTTCACCCCTTCCAATACGCCAAATAATGATTATAATATTTCAAATACTCCTCAAACCAATTTAGATCTCGATGTGTTTAATAATAGTAATACGGTACAAAACATTCCAGATGAAACATGCGATAGGCCTAACGTATTTGAAGCACCTAAGGATGATGAAGTAAAATCATTTTCTGCGCCGCAATTCAATCAAGAATTTAACCCACAAACTCCAATCATACCACCGCCTCCAATGTTCTCTAACCTGGCTAAACGAGACAGCTTGTCCAACACTGGGAAGGCGGTATTACCACCGTCAGTTGCCAGGAGGATATCTTCTAATAAACCTACGATTAATACACAGCCTACTACTTTTCCGAGCTTTGAAAATATATTCGTTCCTGCGCCGATCACTTTCGACGAGAATGATTCTCAGGCGCCACCGTCTTTGCCACTAACTGCATCACAAACGTTTGCCCAGCCAACGTTGGTTCAAACAACCGAAACTCTACCAGTATTAAGTATTTCTTCGAGCTATGCATCACAAGGAATTTCATCACAGCCATTTATGCCAGCACTGTCTAATACGTCAGTGACAATGTCGTCAGTTGATATGCCTTCATCTGCTGGTTTGACCCCACCGAAAAACATTTCTTTTACAACTGGTCTTCCTCCCAATGTATCAGGAAACTTACCGCCACCACCGACGAATACATTTGTGCCAACTCCGATACGACCTACTGATTCTATTTGTTCTATGATTCCACCTCAATCATCTGAGCTTACTTCACCGCCGATGTTTATTTCTGGCAACAAGTCATTACCTCCACCACCAACTTTCGCTTCTGAAAACCAGCCAGCTAACCAACCAGCTAAAAATATATTTGCGCCTATATCTGCAAATATTTCATCACATTCAGAAAATGCATCATCAGGAATATCTATGCCGCCAGCAACGTCTAATACTCCACAAATATTTAATCCAAATCCTATAGAACAAGCTACACTAGGATTACAAACTGAGTTAATAGGTCAAAATATAGCATCACAACCTTCAAATATTGAGGAACCAAAAATGGTCGATCCTTCTGAGCGTGCGCAATACTCAATGTTACATCCTTTGTACACAGCTCCACCTTTGGATACTAAGATACCAGAACCGCCGAAAGCATTGGGCAATACTAACTTTAGAATGGCGAAAAAACGGCCACAATATTACTCAGGCCCGATCGAAGGTGTCGGCGCTATGAGCAACAATCAAAAACCTTATTTAGCGCCAGTCGCTTCGACTTCTTTCCAAGGGGCTTTGTTTACCCCGGAAAGATTAATCGATGCTGTACCTGCAGCGTTTCAAGGTGCTATATTTACACCAGAGACGGTAACAAGCGGAGACAACACACCCGTGCCTCACCAAAGTGCTGTGTTTACTCCGGAAGTTAAATCGAAAACAAGTTTTGCACTTCCTGGTTTTAGTGGTAATGTACAAGAACATATTCCATTTAGTCAAAATGCACCATTAACTTCAGCATACAATGTAGACTATAATACAGCATTTGACATGAGTCGTCCAACCACAGACAGTTACGAACCACCCAAACAAGATTCTGCATTTGGTATAATTGGTTCCCTTAAATCAAAACTAAGTGCAATAGACATAAATAAAATACAAAGTAGTGTGACTACCTTTTTTGATCCAAAATACAATGTAGCTATGCCAGGAACAGTAAAAGAAAATGAAACTCATGCATACAGGCAGTCTGAAAGTGGTATTGAAATATTTGTACCTAATGCTGAGACAGCCCAGCCTTATAGTTATGATTATCATCAAGCAAATTTTACGTACGGGCATGGTCCAGTTCCAAACCCGAGCGAATACTATCAAAAACAGGTTCATAACGTATATTCACCTGAAAGTTATTACTCCGAGCCTCATTATGGAACGGAAAATTTTAGACCAATTTTTGAGGGACAACAAAGCCATGGTCAACCTTTCTTTGCACCTCAATCAAATGCTATTATTGGTGAAGTCCCAGAAGATCAGGATAATGCAGAAACTGGTTTGGCTTCGATACCTCAAACTCAAGTTATCGAAACATCGCATAAAAAAGATGATAACGAGGCATCTGGAGTTAATCAACATTTTATAAAGCCTGAAGGTATTTCTATTGTGCATTCTTTTGAAGATGTGCAGTCTAAATACGATCATGATCAGCCTAAAACCCATGAATATAGCGAGGTAGGACAATTACAACACTATATAGAGAATATAAGCATCAAAGATGATAAAGAGTCAAATATACCGCAAACAAGTTCGGCAGCAAGTTGTGACAACTCAGATATACTTCTATCGAAGCAAATCAATAAGTCAGACTTAACATCACCTTTCAATGAAGATTGTGCCTTAAATATTGAAAAATCTTTCGGTAAAACAGGTTACCCAAACTACTTTAATATGGCTGAAAATGCAGCTAAAGTGATGGAGGAATCAATTAATAAAGAGAAAGATTCAAGCAATGATGCTTTTTCCACACCGCTGTATAATTTTTCATTAAAGACGGGTGCTTGTCCAGTAGATGACGGCGTCAGCGAACTTGACGAACAAGATGAAGTATCGTGGAATAGTAATGAAGAAGAATGTGATGACCAATCAATTGCTGCTAACCTTTTGGCGTTGGCTGCGTTGGATTCTCCTGACGACGAATTTTTTATCGATGATAATCGTGATGACCAATCGAGTGATCTAAACATATGTGAAACTTGCAGAGAAGTTACTAAACCTGAGGAAAAGGAGGCTGATCTGACTAGTCAGCTGATAGAAAATATTACTTCGCCTATACAGCTATTAAACCCCGTTGGAGTACCATTACCTGAAAGCGATGACAAAGTACCAATCGATTTTAATCCAATGAATCAATGCGCTGAAATATCACTAATTGCTGATAAAACCGTCGAAACTTTGCAAGTACAGTCCGCTGCTGAACTCCTCGATGATGAAGATAATACGAATATCGAAAAAAGCTTTGGGTGGCATTCTGAAGCTTCGTTCCCATCAGGTCAAGCTCTAGATAATGATTTTACATTTAAACCAAATCCTAATGCCTTGGGATTCTTTGGTAACAATAATCCATTCTTTGACAACATACCTACCAATGCAAGTGATGAAATAAAAGCAGAATTTATAGTTTCTCAAGACGAAACTCCTTTAGTCTTAAGACAGATGAGCGTACCTACAGCTCCTCCAGCCGAAGACTTAGATGATGCAAAATTTGATGAAACAAGCGTATTAGACGTCCAGTCGATAGAACAGGATGCAAGCAATGACTTTCCAGTCTTTGAAGAGTTTGTTATTGAACCCTCTGAGACTGACGATGATAAATTAGAGATTAGAGACAAGAGTGACGAAGTAAAAGACACGTTTACCAACAGAGTAGATCGATTTAAGAAGTTAGAAAGTAGTGATGATTTAACCGAAAAGAAAGACGATAATGTCTCCAATTCTAATATCATTATGCCTTCTTATTTCGATACCGGCAACTATGCCGTTGAAACTCATTACAAAAACTCCTTGACGTCACCTACATCTGCTATCAAGAGCTCAGAATCAAGCGTTCCTTATCGTGTACCACCTGGGTTTGAAAACAATTTTGATTTTAAACCTCATCAGGGCTTGGATTCTTGTGTTCTTAACAAAAACAAGAAGGATCAACCAGAATTACCTGACACTTCAACTCAGACGCAAATGACCACAACCGTAACGTTTAGTTCAGTACCAGCAAATAATGTCACTACAACAACATTAACAAAGACGACTCCTGTTTTTCAAGAATCAAAACATGAGACGAAATTACCTGATTTTGCTAGTATATTCGGGGCTAACGTTAATTTGTCAAATGACATGCCTTCAAGTTTTTCTAGTGAAAACAAAGTGGGCAATGAACCTCCTGCTAACCCAACTGAACATGAAACTCCGATTAAAAATGTTGAAAATATAGTAAAGGTAAAAACAGTAACACTGCCGGATCCAATTAATTTCTTCGCGTCTACTACTGAAGAAGCTAAGGCATCGGATGGTGTTAACAGACTAGCAAGTTATTTTGCGTCCCCAGTAAAAACAGATGACAAGAAACCTTTTTTTGAGTTAAGCCAGGGGCAAGATCATTATAGGCAAAAGTGTCAAACTGTCAAAGACAGTGACGATGACGCAAACACATCTAAAAATTTTTTTGAGCTGGGACAGTCTCAAGATCATTATAAAGATAATGCAAACATTTCGCAGGACACATACTTAGCTAATCTAAATCTTATGAAAGATTTGACATCATTGCAAAATGTCGAACCCACCAAGGAGCAAGTAGTTAAGACTATTAACTATTTTACAATAGAATACGACGATGTCACCTTAAACAAAGGTGAACCAACTGCTAAAGAACCTGACAAAACCGATTTGAATGCTAGTAATGAAAAAAATGAAATAGATGAAACGATTTTGAATAATGATGAAACGTTAACGGAAATTGTAAATAAGTGTAAATTTTGTTGCGATTTTAAAACGGGTCCCGTTGTGTCGTTGCGTGAGACGGATTTCGGGAATTTAGGGAAAGTTAGTTTTAAGCAGGCTATGGACGGGGGCAGTGGTAACCTCAGCGAAGGGATTCATACGCAGCAACAGGACAAAGCTGAAAGAAGCATTAATTTGAAAATGGAGGACGTTGTACCTGATGGAGACAATAATGACGGGGTTGCTATGATGTCTGAGGTACTTTTGGGTTTGAGTATTACTGTATTATTCCTTATTAATTTTTCAACGTGTATTTCGCCAATGTCGAGTTTTAGACGATCATCATGAACTTATTAGAGAAATAAGTCCATGGATATAACACGCGAGGACAGTTGTTCGGTTAAAGAGTATTTTGGTGAACTAAACAGAAGCACATGGGTTAGCTCCACGCGCTTCTGCCATCGCCTGCTGTATACTGCCCTATTACGGAGAAAGGCACAAGTGCAATTAATTCTTAGAAGCATATTAAACTTTCAAAGGTTATAATAAAGTTGGAAGTGCAATACAATCCATATAGTAGATGTG
This sequence comes from Acleris literana, assembly GCA_946894065.1. Taxonomy (NCBI): domain Eukaryota; kingdom Metazoa; phylum Arthropoda; class Insecta; order Lepidoptera; family Tortricidae; genus Acleris; species Acleris literana. The sequence goes on along the minus strand of OX335695.1, from coordinate 7,871,954 downwards.
CCTTTTTTCCGTAGATGGGCAGGATATTATTTTATATTATTAGAAGAACACAGTTAATGGTAAGTCGACTTATTTCTGCTTAACAGACAATGAAAAGTCGTTGAAAGAGATCTTAGGTCAAAATAAGAATCGTCATGAAAATCGGTTGGGACAGTCATCTAGTCGTGGCAGCCAATGACAAGGCTCACACGCCAACGTCATCTATACATTCAACTCGAAATAAAACCTTCTACGATGGGATTTAAAGTTCCTATTTACCTACTAGACGTTTTGTTCTGTGGCGTACACGACACTTCATTTATAGGGTGGCGGTCAAAAGGTTAATAGCTCCTCTTCACTATCGGCGATGATCGTTGATGGTCATATCGTCTATATTCGGCACGATGATCATGCAGGCACCTACACTATCGCCCGTAGTAGTTTTCGAACGGCAAGCGTACAAGATGGACGTGCATTGTGTTGCTGCTTTAATATTTAATAAATGGAGGAAAATAAGATAGTGGTGCTTGAGCATTAATCATAATAAAACGAATTATGTAGATACAATAACTATATAATACAATTTCATTTTTAATTAATTGTCCACTGGGAGATCATTGATCGGCGATAGTGTGGGCAGCTCAACGAACAACTCGGCGAATCCCTTTGATGCGTGCCCGAAAAACCGACAAATCACGGGTTACAGGCGATCATCGGCGAACATAGGCGATTATCGGGGAATACAGCCGAGTATGCCCTCTAAACTATCGTGCTTGCCCGTATTCGTCTGTACTCGCCGACAGTGTAGAGGGCCCATAAGAGATATCGGCTCTGAAAGAAGGGGTCACCATTATATCGGAGGTTTTATCCATCTAATAGGCCCTCTACACTATCGGCGAATACAGACGATTACTGGTGAGCACGATAGTGTGGAGGGCATACTCGGCTGTATTCACCAATCATCGTCTATGATCGCCGATGGTCGCCTGCGACCCGTGATTTGTCGGTTTTTCGGGCACGAATTAAAGGGAATCGCCGCGTTGTTGTGCGTTGAGCTGCCCACACTATCGCCGATCATTCGGTCGACAATTAATAGAAAAATGAATTGTAATATATAGTTATTGTATCTACATACTTCGTTTTATTATGATTAATGCTGGAGCACCACCATCTTCTTTTCCTCCATTTATTAAATACTAAAGCAGTAACACAATCCACGTCCATCTTGTACGCTTGCCGTTCGAAAACTACTGAGGACGATACTGCCCTACTAAGCATAATGGCGATATCTCAGATAAAACATCTGTAGAAATTGCAACCTAGTTACAAACTTAAGAGAGTTGAATCTGCTTTGGCTATTTTATTTAGTTATTGCATTTTTGCTTAGGAGGGCAGGATAGAGTGGATGCTTGCACGATCATCGTGCCGATTATAGACGATCAGACCATCGACGATCATCGCCGATAGTGTAGTGGGGCCATAATAGTTACTAAACGGCCCTTGTAAATACAAATACAAATCCGTTCTCAGAATAAATAAGAACTGAGCTAAGAACCATCCCGATAAAACTGGTTTTGGACCAGTATTATCGGGATCTGTCCATCTGTTTATGAGCTTTGATGCCGAAGATATACACACAGACGTGGTCGGGGATGATTCAACTATACAATGAAGCGATTTAAATTGTATTACCTATAATTAATAGCCAATCAGATTTTTTAATTAGAGTTCCCTTTGTAATGGCATGTTCTAATTAGTGTAATGAATAATAATGATTGTGCTATAGTGTGAATCAAAACTTTGATCCGACATGACGCGTGGACGTCGAAAGGTTGATATTTATTTTAACCTTCTGTCAAAAAAAAACGTGTTATAATAAGTTTAGAGCGTGTTTTTGTGTGTGGGTGTGTCTGGCATCTTAGCTCCTAAACGGATGGACTCATTTGGATGCGGCTTTTTTCAACGAAAGTTTGTATAATTGGGATGGTTCATAGCCAGGTTTCATGAAAATCGGTTGAGCCATATAATTTTTCACTGAAGGTTTTTATGTATAACTAGCTTCTGCCCGCGACTTTGTCCGCGTAGATTTCGATTATCGTTATTCCCTCGGGACATTTAAAATTTTCCGGGATGAAAATAGTCTATGTATTCATATTCCATCCAAATCCGTCCAACGTTGCAGCGTTAATAGTAGGATAAATTCTGGTTTATGTACGGGTGTTACTGAAAACTCTCATAAACCGAAGCGAAGCGAGGGCAGGCCTAGTATACGTTAAATATATTAAAAATAAACGAGTGTCAATCTTTAAAAATATCATTACTCAAAGATATATTAGTGAAAGACGGGGGTCGCTTATATCGGGGTTTTTTATATATTTAATAGTCCCAAAAATAAATCTGGAATAGGAAATATTTATACACACATACAATCACGCCTCTTTCCCGTAGGGGTAGGCAGAGACCACTTCTTTCCACTTGCTACGATCCAGGCAAACTTCTCTCGCTTCTTCCACACTCATCTCTTCATACACGTGCATCGGTTTAGGGTACTCCTGAGTCTCCTGACCTGGCCCTTTCTTAATACGTCCCCGATCTGATCGAAGAACGTTCGCCATGGCCGGCCGGCCGCCCTCTCAGAAATTATTTAAATGACCGTATTATGTACTATGTTTAGTACAAGTAGCCTCAGAAGGATATAATTTTATTGCCCTCCAAGTATTTTTATATATTAATCAAAACATGTTACATATATTATTTTTTACCAAAATTCACCGATGTGTTTTTTCCCTACTCTCCATGTGGTGTTCGCTGTGTTTAAAACTGACCGAATGATTGTTTATATATATTGAATTGTTTATTGTAGTTATTATCTGCAGGAATATTTACGGTATTGTGAATGCTGTTTGTGTGCTGTATGAATGCTGAATATTTCGCAGAGTGCACTTCTATATGTATTATTACAGTCACTTTTATGTTAAATGATATTTGAATCTCAAAATGTATATTTCGCAATGAAATATTACTTACCATTCTGTTGCAGATATAAATCTTAACATTACATTTATATTTTTACTTAAAATAAACCTATACTCGAAAAAAACGTATGAAATAATATATGGTTCCAAGGTACCATAAACCTAGTTAAGTTGAAACTTAGTTACATACATACATAATCTCACGCCTTCGTTCCCAGAGCGGGGTAGGCAGAGCTACAGAATTACAAACATCTCTAAAAACTTGTTGATAATTCTATAACCACAATTTGCACAATTAGGCTAAGATGTTTACCAGTGTATTAGTGACACTTAGTTAATGTTGCCTAATCATAGACTATTTGTTAGTATGGTTCTGTGAGCGTTTTTTTTTTTTATGAATTCCGAGTCGCATTTTTCCGCGATCGATCAATTTCCGTGTAACCTTTTTACTCGTAGCTTATTTCTGCAAGCAGTAAATTTATTAGTACGAGTAATAACTCGGGCCTCGACGGAGCTCCGCTTGGCGGAGCTCTTATGTCGGGGTCGTTTCGGCCTGACATTGATATAAAAACTAACCTAACCTACCTACGACTCTGTCAAATTAGATTTTTGCTGGAAAAATGCGTGTAATAATTTTACCGATTACGGAAAAAATCAACACGAAAAAAACCTTAAATGAAATTTACGAATAATACAAGAAAATTGATCGATCACGGAAAAATGAGAATCGAAAAAAGTTTCATGAAAAAATTGCGTTCACGGAATCCTTCTAACAAATCCTATAGACATGTTCATTCCGTGTACCCTTCATATCCATATTCAAAATGTTTTTTATACATTTCCAGAACCGCTCCTCGTCGGAATACGAACCACTGATCCACCACTGGTTTTACCGCGTAGATATGGAGGACAAGTCCACCTGGAGAGGGTTCTCGACGAACGACTCCAAGGCTCTTGAAGACGCCTTCCAGAGCCGTTAGTATATTATAAACAAGCTTTTCCCATTTATAGCTATTCAATCGAGTACTGTTCAATTTCTTCGAGATAAGAATTACGGTTTACATTCATCTGGCATAACTTTTTTTGGCATAATCATCATTTGGCATACTCATCATTTGGCATAATCATCTTTTAGCATACAGTCTTTTTTCTGAAACCTACCTGACTATGCTAAAAGATGATTATGCCAAATCGACGTTCGGCGTTCAGTACCGCGAATGTCAAATTTGGTCGCAATTTGACATCCGCGGTACTGAACGCCGAACGACGAAATGATGATTATGCCAAATGATGATTATGCTGATAAAAGTTATGCCAGATGAAGGGTACCCAAAAAATACCTTACGTCCTTTCCTGGGATTCAAGCTATCACGATACCAAATTTCATTAAAATCGATTCAGCTGTAAAAGATGATCACACAAAGAAACAAACGAACAGAATTGTTTTCGCATTTATTATAAGTACTACTCCGTTCACTCCCCGGGGCTAACCGGGGATCCACCTGAGGGCCCTGCAAAGATGCACTACGCTAACTAACGTTTCTATTCGATTCGTTTTTAAACCAATCGCGTCACTGGTAGACCACGTGACTTTTCGCATCACGTCATCTCCCAGTGACGCGATTGGTTTAAAAACGAATCGAATAGAAACGTTAGTTAGCGTAGTGCATCTTTGCAGGGCCCTCAGGGCTGCCATTTTCCATTTTACGCAGAGAGTAGGTATTTGAACTAACACCAGAAGCCTATGGTTAATGGGCTACATATGAGGATATCGTCCCTTTACTTTCTCAATCTCGTATCTGATCGAATAGTTAGATAGGAAAAGCACTCATGTTCCCTAAAGAATAAAGACTACTTTCCTATGTAACTATTCGATCAGATACGAAGTTGAGAAAGTAAAGGGACGATATGTCACTCAAAAAAAATGTCGACGTTGCTACTACAGCTTTTGTTGAGCTCTTAATGTACTTAATTCGTTAGTACCCATTTGTTTGTGTGTCTGTTATATACAGAAATACATAATTATATGTTCATCTTCAACTAATCCCCATGGTACACTATAAACAGGCTGTCGAAATTGTCCTCTAATATTTATTTATTTTATTTGCAGCGGATTTAACCGAAGACACCCTAATTGCGACCGATGGCGGGCGATTTGACGTGAACGTAGTGGGACGTCTGAGGATAGCAGTGTACTGGACCGACAAGCCGACCAACGTGAGACGGTACGTCCAAAATCGAACAACACAGTTGTAGTGAATAATCCTTTCCCATCGTTATCTTCCTTTCTCATTAGCTTCAGTACCCATCAATAAGCCAACTGAGAAAGCAAGACAAATACGAACCTTTCAAGACAAAAAAAAATGGGAATATTAGTTTACGTGACGGTTTCGTAATGATAGGTATTACAACATGAGTGTGATTTATGAAACGAGGCGCAAGGCGAGTTTCATAATAGATCACACGAGTGTTGTAATGTGAATTACGCAGAGTCTCGTACAATACTTTATCTACACACATATTATAAGTACTCTAAAATGGGTTCAGAAGCCGAAAGGCAAATGACCAGCATTACCTTACCTGTGGCACTAGGTGACAGCGATGACAGCTGTAACGTAATTTTGAAATTATGTTATCGAATATTGTAAGGTAATGAGATCCAAATTTGGAAAATCTTCCAAAATAAACAGCTGTCATAGATGTCACCTACTACCACAGGTAATGCTGGTCATTGCCTACGGGTTTTGAACGCATAATAGAGGACTTATGATATGAGTGTAGATAAAGGATTATTCACTACATCTGTACATACACGATAACATCAAAACATGCAGAGGGTAAGTTTTTAAAAAAATAATATGTAATCTTGCCTTAACACCAGCAATTAGGAGCCAGTAGGTTGAAGTTCCTGGACAACTAAGAAAGTGTCCAGTACGGTCCAGTGAGTATGAATTTAGAATCTATGAGTGCCCAGTAAGTAGTAAGATTTTGAATTTAGAATCTATAAGTGTCCAGTAAGTATTTAAATTCCATAACATACAATATTATTTGAATTTGGAACTGGCTGCACAGACCTGTGACAGCCTTTGGACAGAGCATACTTCAAGCACACTTTAAATTTTCCACGTCTTAAATGCTGACTTGGGTTTTCATTAATTTCAGATGCAGCTGGTTCTATAAAGGAACGACAGACGCTCGTTATGTGCCTTACACTGAGCAGGTGGCTCAGAAGCTAGAGGTTCGTAATGCTTTTTATGGCTTTAACCTATCGTATATCGCCTATAAACTTGCTTAGGCGCGGATCCGTTCCCAATGCCTTGCGTGCCTACCCCAATGATATTTTATATTTAGATACGCTATGTTCATACTAAACGCATTCGAAAACCGTCCCCAATTACTGACAGTTGCTACGTTGCCATATTTCTACAGACAAAGACGGCAATTCGTAGCGAACGCTATTGTTAGAAAGAGATAAATAGTTGTTTCAAATTGCGTACCCGAATGACGCGGCGTGCCCGCTCATGGCTGCCATATAGTTTCTTTATCGCACTCATGCGATACCTAATTGTGTATCTCATGTTTCACAGGTGACGATGACGCCACCGGTGCAAATTAAACAAAGTATGGCGATGCAAAACAAAATTTAAAAAATATTAACGGTACTTACGAATGAATTGAGACATCCTTTCTTCCTTTTATAGTTACAGTATAATTTCGGCAGCCTCGAAAAACATAAGACGGAATTTTTTATGACTTATATTTGTTGCATTTCGGTAATAGAACTTTACTGTTTTTGACGCGTGCGTGTCAGCGGCCACGGCGCGACTGAACGATAGTAAGACAATTACCTTCCTTTTCGAGGAACGCTTTTGCGCGCAGATGACGTATCTTAATATAAAATATAATTGGCTTTAACCTATCGTATATCGCCTAAGAAACTTGCTTAGGCACGGATCCGTTCCTAATGCCTTGCGTGTCTACCCGCATTTTATTTTAAACCTCCTTGGATAGAATTGTAGGTTAAAAATCGATTGTATTAAGCTAATAAATTGTTGAAATTGACCAAAACTCGATCCTTACATAAAAATATTCAGTATGGCCGCCATTCCTGTGGGCTTGAGGTCACGTGAACGGTCACGTGACCGCGTCGCCGCACTGAGCCGTCATCAAAAAAACTAACCTAAACTAACCTATTTATAGCGTTCTAGAGGATGGTACTGTAATAATAATCCTGAAATATTTACAGTTACAGAAAAAAAAACTGGTTGGCAAATGAAACGGTTGGGAAACGATACATCTTGCCAAACAAAATTCGGCCAAAAGGCAGGATACCTGACGAAATACTAGTTACTATTGTGTCCTGCGTGTTTCCCCCAGGAGGAGTATCGCCACGGCATGACAACAGGCGAGTGGCACCGGCGGCTGGTGCTGCCGAACAACGAGATGGTGGTGATGCACGGTCCGGCTGTCATGGTGCACTTCCTGCAGGCCAGCACCGCAGACCCCTTCGGCGCTCCCAACGTAAGCATTTCCTTAGAACACCTACAGCATTCGGTTCTCTTCCAAGTCTAGTCGTGATCAGCATAGATTTTCTGCTCGATGTTCAATCTGATGCAACTTAGGGCTTCCAGTAATTATTGGCCAGCACGTGTGCCTCCAACGTATACACTTCCTTACCACTTGGAGCATTCTCTTCTAAGTCGTTTCGTCATAGCTGCGAGTCGTGAACATCATTAGTGGCTTTCGAGGCTGCTTTTTTTTGGGCAATCGCTGCATTAGCTTTCAGTAAGGGTCAAACGTCTTGGTGCCCTTCCTTTACGTTTTTTTCTTTCCGCGAGGCCTACCAGTATAAGCTTCTACAGGTTGTTTAAATATGAGCCACGTGTTCTCAAAGATATATCACAATTAATTCAAGTGTTGGCCAATATTAAATCGATTCAATTGGCTTAATATTGGCCAACACTGCAGACCTCTTCCTTGCTCTCAAACAATTCCTCAGATGTCACACGCATGCTACAGCACAATAAGTACAGCGAATTCAACATTTTACAAGGAACAACATAGGACCAAGAATGCGTCCCAGGGAAACACCTTCTTCATACATCGTTATCGCGGTGGCAAAAACGATTTGACAGATTGAGAAGATTACGACAAATAGGCAATAACAGAAGTGACACGCGTATCGAGAAACGTTTATACCTACGAGTTCAAAATGTATACATTTTCTTTCAATTATCTTACCTCTGTACTTGACTTGATTAGTAGTATATATTTATAAAGATTAGCTACCCAATCCTTACGTCAACCTCTTCAGTCACTTTTCCTGCTACTTTAGACATTTGTCATTCTTGATTGATTTGATATGTACAAAAACATACAAAAATATATCTTACTTAAATTTGAGTGCAAATGGAAAACAAATATTTAAAAAGTGAAAACTAGTTTTGGAGAAAAATACTGGATTTGACATACCTAATTTAAAAAAAAAATATTAATGTTGACACTGACTGACTTAGAAAAGCGTTTACTCAGTGTAAGACAAGTTTGAGTGACCGTTCCCAGCGAAAACTCCGTGCTAGATATGAAGAACTTCTTAGAGGCTTAGAATGTATAAGCAAAATATTCCGTGTATACTAAACAGACATTCTGTTATATGTTTTCTTTAATAGATTTGTTTTTGCCCCCGCGATAACTACGTATGGTGATCTTTCAAACGCTTGGGTTAATTTTATTAAAAACGACTACGCCACAAAACAGATAGGTACAGAAGTCAATCTACATACAAAGTGCGCTCAAGCAACGCACACATAGACACTGCTCACGGACACGATATCTCGGACCGGCTGGGACCAGTGCGAGCGCGAGTTCCGTCCGCTTGGGACACGCGTCTGTGAACTTTTTTGTGCAATAATAGAGCAAAAAAAAAGAGTTATTATAACTGTTCACAGGATGGTTGTTTAAATTCAACATTACATTTTTTTAAGCTACCATTGGTTTCAGAGATGTAAGTAGGTATCTGCTTGTAGGTATTTCGATGGTTCGTTTTAACGTTACACAGAACAGTTAGGTAGGTAGGTAAGCTCCCCGCCCCGGCCCCCGAAGAATATATCTAAGATCGATTTATATTTATATAATAGTTTCCTATTATGAATCAGTATAAACGAAGTACTTACTTAACTAAATTATTGTAAGGTAAATTCACGCCACCTTACGTAAGTTGAAAACATGTTTTTTTGTTTGTGTAGATATTGTGTTGTTTTTAGTGTCATTTGATATGTTTAGGTCTAAAACGGATACGGCAATGGAAATTTTGTAACTAGGGTAATCCTTTAGAAGTTATTAGGGATTTCCGATAGTGAAAATACACAAACGTAAAAATTTTTATGTTTCTGCTCTGTAATCTTTTTGTATTGTAATAGTAGATAGGTTTATTGTTTTATTACAACTAGATACGAGTGCCACTACCACGATAGTGTTTTGTGCATAAGCCATAGTTGACAACCCTAGAGCGACCGCCGAGCGTAGGTATGAAAAGTGAAGTACATACATGTGATTTACTTCTGTACCTATCTGTTTTGTGACTACGCGGTTATTTGTTGGTACAAAGCCCGCCTGGAAAGCTAGCAGTCCCGCAGTAGCAGTCAGGGTATTTCTTTTGTGATGAATACATTTTTTTTGTTGTTTAGTGCTAGTTATTTGTTTTGAATCATTATTGGCTTTACTACTTACTTCTGCTCCTACAGTCCGCATTCCTAAGTTTCTAACGAACCAAAACCCCGGGGCTATTACAGATATGGCTTTATTGTCTTAAGCGTATATCTACTTTCTTATAGCTTTTTGTTGAAAGTGACACATACTGTGGTGGCCACTAGCAATTTTTGATAAAGCAAGCGTGAGCGCAAGCGTTCCTAATCATGTGACCACCGCTCTATATCCCAGGGTTAGCTTAGAAAACGTTTTCTTAAGAACACGATAAAAGATTCGCAATAAATTGGTGACAGAGTTAATACCTCCTGGAGAATAGTTTGAAATCACAAGTAAATAGAATTATTACTTCGTTTGCTGTCGCAGTCCAGTGCCATCCGCTCAAAATCTGCATCCTAACTGCAATTTTGCAGCTCAAATGCAGAACGTCTATAATATGCCTTAACACGACTGCTCTTGTGCATCTGATGGGTTATTATGACAGTAATGCAGTTCAGTTTAAGCTGAGAGAAAAGGACAGAGCTATAAAACTGCTATAGCTCTGTCCTTTTCTCTCAGCTTAAACTAAACTGCATTGCTATGTCATAATCATACACCGGATTGAGGGGGGCAAAAATGTACTAGTGCTAGTGATTCATTAAATGTCGAGTAAGTTTATCGACAACTTTTTTCGTGACATATGGATCTTACATTTCTTGCAAAAGTAAGTCGTACCTTTAACTTCTATATCCGAATGATCAGCGTTCCATCAAGACAAACGATCTTTTTTCTTTCGACGCATTTTTAACCGACTTAAAAAACAAAAAGGTTCTCAATTCGTCGGAATGCTAAATAATAATGTTGTACTGAATGAATTTGTTATTCATTGTAATTTCAATGGTTTTCAAAAGTGACTCGAGTCCAGAGTCAATGTCAGATAACGGTTGTTTATAGTTGCGATAAGTATAAATAAAAGAGGTTTGCACATAATTAAACGGTATTCAAACTTGGCCATTACTTATGATAATGATGATAAAAAATTGTTTTTTATCGATGTTGATAAACTTAGTCGACATTTAATGAATCACTAGCACTGGTACTTTTTTTTTTTCGTCAATCCGGTGTTTGGTCATAATGGTGGTCTCGACTGCTCTTCGCAGTCCTCCTATGGAGGCCTTTCCTTAGTACTTTCTAGTCCCTGCATTATGGTACAACCAGCATCAAAAGAAGCTAAGCAGAATAACATGCTCAAAATGATCTAGACACGACCTATTCTCTTGACAATAGAGTCGAGTGTAGATCATTTTGACCTCTTCGGTTGCGTAGCTACTTCTGCTGCTGACTGTACGATTGTAGATTCCTAAAATAGATTGCTTTTCCACCACTATAATCTGATGTACTTTCAATACTACCAAAGAAGGTATACACTTATAATATACTAACCAGGGGGTCTGCTGTTTGGGCGAAATATTTTTGTTCAAATATCACTTCCCAAACAAATATTAGCAACTATATTTTTTCCATCAGAATTTTTGGCATATTTTATTTTTGACAATTTATCACTTTGCAGAATATTACTTTGGCAACTTTTACCAAGACAGTCTATCGGTTGCCAAATGTTTTACTTAAGCTTAAAATAATTATTAGTCGTATTCATTTTGTCCAAATGAACGATTAGCATACTTTTAATACAGCGAAATATTTTTGGACAAATGTATTATTTCCCATAATGGGTGTTTTTTTTTGATAAATGACCAAATTACATGCGTTTGCCTCACAAAAAAATATATGTAAAGGGTTGACTTACCAAGTGAGTGTGTACAGAAATGAAATTTTGCGATAAAATGTTTGGAAAGTGATGATAGGTGAATTTTTTTCGCCCATACAAAGGTAACCCCAATAACCCATTACGAGTACCATAACGGTTACCTATCCGTCATTCCACCGCTTCGGGTGTTACACTGAATTCATAAGGTTTATTTCATTGTTATAATAAGGAACTAGATAAATATAACTATCGAATGGTCAACTATTTGGATAATATTTTCTTTTCCTGAACACGCATAAAAGTATAAGAGGAAGAGAATCACTAAAAAGTAGCTGTTTCGGGTGCAACGGTGGAATGACCCCTATCTTAAGTTTGAAAAACTTTTGCCTACTGTTTTACTTTCCTGTGTTATTTTAAAACTAACCTAACCTAGCAGGTGTAGTTATTTGAACATTTTGAAAAGTTAATGGGTTCAGAGAAAAATGGTTTTCGGGCAAATGAAAATTTCGAACAAACGAAACGGCGGACAAAAGTTTTTTGGAACATCGATAGGCTACCACACCTAACCTTACCCTCCCCTCCTCACCCCTCCCAGCTGTTCACCTTCGGCAAGCGAGTGTACCGCAACCCTCCCAAGTTCAAAGTGCCCCAGGATGTGCCAGTGAGTGTAGACCACCTTCTACTCCTCGTGCATGGGGCGGGCGAGTGGCGGAACCAGAAAGAGAAGATCGTTAGTTCCATAGTCCTTTCTTTTTCCGTTACCTAAGAAAGTATTTGATAGATCAATTTCCCAAAATCGTGTTTGTACTTTCATTTATTTACTTATGTAAACAAAAAACACCACGTGGTCAGCCATTAGAAATCAAAGATTTACAAAACAGTTTTGAATAGCTTTCAGTGTCACGTTAGATCTTAAATAGTAAAATCCACGAATACTCTCCTACGACTTTATTTTACTCGAAACTGTAGTTAGAATACGTAAATATAACTAGTCGGATTCGTGGAATTCCTATATCTACAGTACTATGCAGATAAGAAGTCAGTCTCGACACATTACACGACCATGAAGTTTCTGGCTATTGACATTGTTGACAGCAGTAAAACAATGCTAAACTTATTTTCACAACACTGCTCGGAAATATGGCCATAGATGGTCTTGTTTGGGGTCACAAAAAGTCACTTATAAGGACAGACCAAGAATGTTTTTGTGGGCGTGTTTGCTGATTCGTCGAGAACATTGTTGTCCAACTTTAAGAACCAATGAAAATCAATCAATCAATTTTTGTGTCATGCTCCTTAAAATGAAAAATTGAAATCGACCAATCAGAACACACCATTTTTTGTCGTAAAATATTAGGTGTATTTTTACTAAAAGATACACAGACTAAAAACTATGTCACTGCTTTTTTTTTAAATGTAATTCAAACTTGGCTCCTAATCTCGAACTACTAGAGATGAAATTACATGGGAGATATGGCGAAACAAATACAATTTTATATGGAGTTGACATCTTCATCTCGCATGTTAGTTTATTAATCTCGAGTGCCACGAGTATAGGGGTCCAGATTTTAAAAAAGTTATCTATGTAAAATTGGCGGTGGTGTCACATTAACATGAATTAAAATTTGAGTAGGTATTGAATATGAATTTTTATTTTATTTCCTCTCAGTAGTTGTGAAAAGCACTATGTCTGCCTCGGTAGAAAGTGCAATTTATGGACTCGTACACTAGAGGGCCTCAACTACGTTTCGGCCCTCTATTGACTCGTCCAAAAATCCCGTACTTTCTATCCTCTGCAAAAATGTACTATTGTTGCGTGTGAAGGAATAGTAATAACAGCATTGTTGTACTGCTAGCAACATTATCCATATTCTGAAACTTCATGGTTGTGCTGTGTCCGGATTGACTTCTTATCGGCCGTACACTATGTATATGTGCTTTTGTAGCCAAGCATGTAAAAAGGATTGGTTGCGGACGTCCAATTCCCCGAATGTCTAGTAGCCATACATCCATTCCCCGAATGTCTAGTCGCCATACGTCCATTCCCCGAATGTCTAGTCGCCATACGTCCATTCCCCGAATGTCTAGTCGCCATACGTCCATTCCCTGAATGTCTAATAGCCGCTAGTCCAAAGTAGGTAGGTTAGGTTCGTTAGGTATCTTTAGATGCCCGAAGGGCAAAATCGCCCAGAAATAGGAGCCCTGCCCCAGGCAGGGCTCCGTCGAATAGCTGTCATCCCATACAAGGCTGTCATAAGTCTGTCATCCTTTATTTCTTCCCTCCATACTACTTAGTATATGTATAGTCATTAGATTCGCGGATTTAGACATTCAGGGAATTAGACATTCAGGGAATTAGATATTCAGGGAATTAGATATTCGCGGATTTAGATATTCGCGGATTTAGACATTCAGGGAATTAGACGTCAACAACCAAACCGATGGAAAACACGCGAAAGAAAATCACTCTTAGGTAAAGATGATTTTGGGAAAGATATCTAACAAACGCTTCTTGTGTGTAAGCTTAGAATCCATCTCAACCATCATTTTGAATTTCTCATTGTCACTATCGTCATACTTTTCCTTATTTTTACAAGCTTTTATTTAATTTGCACTGTTCGTATGTATGTTTGTCCGTCAAAATTTGCAAACCAATTTTGAACCAATTCCCGTTAAGGGGATGAGCTGAAATTTGGACGACTGTAAACCTAATGACAATGCAATATTATGGTACCTAAGAGGTGATCTGATGATGGAGTCGGAAGGTGGCGACAGGATCTCCGCTATACTGAACGTGGACCCACCGTGTTAGGACTCAATAGTTTGGTAATAAGCAGATAATGACTTCACAAAAAAAGATACAGTCAGCAACAAAATCTTCGCACAAAAAACATTTTTTGACAGAAACTTACTATCATTTTAGTCGCATTTCAATCCAAGACTATTTTAATTTTAGAATTTCTTTATCCGTCGTTGCCAAGAACAATTGAGTATAAGTTCCTGCACAACTTATTAAGTAGTCCGACAATTTCTTGCGCTATCGCCCCACAGGTAAGGTCTGATTTTTATTTCCACAGAAAAAATGTAAACAAAGGTGTTGCCGATAACGAAAAACATTTGCAGTATTCAAAATATTTATACTTTCCACATTTATAAGAAATCGACTTTCTTTAAAAAAACTATGTATTGTAATCGAGATTGAAGAATTTAATTTATTGATGGCAAACTTTATTTTGGTATAAATTCTTTGTTGTATTAATTTTAAACGAGAAAACTGTTTTTGTATGCATAATTTATTTATTGCACTGGTATCATTGACTCGATACACCTGTGTCAACAAGTCGAGGGCTGCTTGATTGATGTGAGACGTCACTTCACTTGTTTCGCTTCACAATTCGTGCTTCCGTCGTAATAGCTTACCAGAAACTCATTTGTGTGATTTCAAATTCAATTATTTCTCAAATTTAATTTTATATCACGGTACGACCAAAATGATAACTTAATATTATATTTCTTACTGGCCCAAACTTTGAGATCCCCTGACATGTCACTTTGACATTGACGTAACTTTGTTTACATTTTTTCTGTGGGAGTAAAAATCCGACCTTAACTGACGTTGGGGGGGGCAATACATATATACCCACTCGCTCATACGTTTATGAGATTTAATACCGCTCTAAGTGCATGCTGTCACTTTGTACCTTTAGCGACCAAAAAAGTGACAGGTGTCCGAATAGTTAATTCTGGTTCCCCTATGGAATCCCTAATTGTCATTTGTCCTAATGCATCGTTTGTCCGAATTTTCGTTTATCCTAAAGCCATTGCAGCATAATTTTTTTTTTTAGTTTTATCCTAACCCTAACCTAACCGAACCGCAGATATAATTGGATAAGTTAAAAAGTTGCCTGACTCATCTGAAAACTAGTTTAGGGCAAATGAAAATTCGGAGAAATGATGTGTTCGGACAAACGTTGTTAGGAATTCCGAGAGACACCCGTTAATTCTGTATAACGAAGGACTCTACTTGCCTAGTCGCCTTGCCTGTTTTTTCCCCGAAAAAAAGCCCATGACCCTTGTCCAATTGCACGGACGAATACCTTCTGGGCGTTCAGCCTATTGCTTTATCAAGACCTCTATTGCGCCAAAACGTAGGCCTTTCAGCTTACCTTCCTTAACGTCTATCCATACTGTCACCAGTGTCAATGTGCCCAAACTTGTCGGAATATAGACAACTCCTAGCTCTAAAATAAAAATGTTTCAAACAAACCTTGATCTATACTATAAAAATCAGCAGTCTACGATGCGTCCTCGCGTTGTCCGGCGTGGTTTCGACGAGTCGGAGATTGAAGACCCGGAGCCGTCGAGCATCGATCACTTGCTGATGCTGTGCCATGGCGTCGGCTCCACGTGCGACATGCGCTTCCGCTCCGTGGAGGAAGTCGGTGAGAGAGTAGACCATAACCATTCAAATGACGGGTTAGATTTCTATCACACACAACACTATTTTACGAAAAGTCACGTGATCTACCAGTGACGCGATTGGTTGAAAACGAAACGAATAGAAACGTTAGTTAGCGTAGTGCATCTTGGCAGGGCCCCCTGGCCCCAGGTTGTCTGCTTTAACATTTCCACACATAAAATAGTGTTGTGTGTGATAGAAATCTAACCCTTCTTGGCAGGGCCCTCTGTTTTATAAAGCTACAAATTACAATATACAGGTTACAAGTTTCCATTTGACTCAACCTCGACCAATGACGACCAGCCATTTGAGCAGTGTTGCCAGTTTAGACCTGTAAAATTGTAACTTGTAGCTTTATACGACGACGTGCAGGCCTAGTTGGTAGTGACCCTGCCTACGAAGGTAGCGGTCCTGGTTTCAAATCCCGATAAGGGCAGATATTTGTGTGATGAGCGCGAATATTTGTTCCTGAGTCATGGATGTTTTCTATGTATTTAAGTATATATTTCTCTATATATGTATTTATATCGTTGTATACTACCCATAATACAAGCCTAGAGCTTAGTTTGGGACTAAGTCAATTTGTGTGAGATCGTCCCTTGATATTAATAATATTAATTAATTAATTTATTTATTTATAAAACGTGACCCTGATGGTAAGTGACCTTTGATGACCATGGACATGTGCTATTAGTTGTTATGATTGCTATAAATTGAATGTGGGTACTTCTCTATCCGCTGTCTCGTACTCGGGTTCTCCTGGATGCACAGAAGACCAGCGCTCGCGTTCGACTCGAGTTCATACTGAGTGGTATCTATTATTGCATGTAGTCGTACGTTATTCTAATGTGTAAGTTTAGTTGTTTGCAAAATAAATGTAGGTAAAGTCTGTTCGTATTCAGACTGCCAATGACAATAACAAGTATACCTGACTGTAATTGTCTTTAGATAGAGGATGAAATAGTGATGAGAATAATGTTACCTCTAATTAGTTTATTTAAAAAGGTTGAATATATATTCATCATCATCATCATCGTATTATTATGCTGGGTGCGACAGAGACGAAAACCTCACTTATCAATCAAATCTATCAAAACATCACTACATTTTCAATGTCAAAAATAGCTCGAAAAAAAATGTTTATGACAAGAATCTGCCAGTCGAATTGTATTTTCACCGAAAGTGCTTTCATCAAAAAATACGATATTAAATAGAGATTACTACCTCAAAATGGACATGGAGACAATGATTAAGTGTACATACATACATAATCTCACGCCTTCGTTCCCAGAGTGGGGTAGGCAGAGCTACAGAATTACAAACATCTCTAAAAACTTGTTGATAATTCTATAACCACAATTTGCACAATCAGGCTAAGATGTTTACCAGCGTATTAGTGACAGGTTGCAAGCCCATCGCCTAACAGTACTACAAGCCTTTATTCCCTTAGTCGTCTCTTACGACATCCACGGGAAGACATGGAGTGGCACTATTCTAACTCGGCAACCACACGAGTAAGATTAAGTGTATAAATAAATAATATGGCCGTGCTCAAACATCAAAAGTACGTGATTCTGGAGTAACACTGGTAAATTTATTTGTTTATATGAGTGCCGGAACGAAACGAACGAAAAGGGCCCGACTATAAGTTGCCATTATTCCCAAATGAATAGACGAAAATACCTTCATCGGGTCCTAAAAATAAATAAATAAATAGCCGAACCTTGCGCACTACCATATTTTGGTTTGGTGTATTAGGCTCAATCTTATTTAACTTTTGTGTTGTTGCAGTGGACGATTTTCGCGCAACGAGCTTGCAGCTGCTTCAATCGCACTACAGGAACTCCTTTGACTCCGGCCTCGTCGGCAGAGTTGAGGTGAGTCATTTGCATTGTCCTTTTATTTACTGAATTTATTTCAGCATGTATTACATTATCCATAAATAGAAAAATAGCACCTGTATCCACGTTTATTTTTTATTCGAGTTTCACCATGCCGAAAACGTCATTTAAATTAACGTGGAATAACATAGGACCGAGGATGCGCCCTTGGGGTACACCCAAAACATTCAAATGCTTGATGCAATTCTTATTTCAGGTGCTGCCGATTTCTTGGCACGCTAGCCTACACTCGGGCCCGTGTGGCGTGGACCGAAGGCTGGCGTGTGTCACGCTGCAGAGCATACCACGCCTGCGCAACTTTACCAACGACACTGTCCTTGACGTGTTGTTTTACACCAGCCCGCATTATTGTCAGGTAATGATATGTTTCAAAAAGGGGTGTTATAACTGTTATATGTATAACGTGTGTATCTGTCTTTAGCATCGTAGCTCCTAAATGGATGGACCAATTCGGATGCGTTTTTAAGAAGCTAGATTAATCAGGATGGTTCTTAGCTAGGTTTCATGTAAATCAGTTGGGCCGTTTTAGAAATAACTCAAAAAATAGGGGTCGCTATTGTATCATAGTACAGTTTGGTCGTTCTAAGACGGCCGATTTGACAGGTGTCAACGCAGTATAAAATATAACCTCAAACACATATTAAGGTTATATTTTATACTGCGTTGACAGCTGTCAAATCGGCCGTCTTAGAACGACCAAACTGTAGCTTCTGCCCGCGACTGCTTCCGCGTAGACATCGAATATAGCTATTCCTTTGGGAACTTCTAAATTTTCAGGAATGAAATGTAGCCTATGTTTTAATCCAAGGTATAAGCTATCTCCATTTCAAATTTCATCCAAATCCGTCCAGCCGTTGCAGCGTGAACAAACATCCATACATACCAACATTCGTGTTTATAATATTAGTAAGGATATTCAATGCATTTGCTTGTAATGTTCTAGTTTTCACGGCTCCAATATTTTTTACACGACTGCCCCAAAAAAGGAGTGTAATGTTTTCAGGGTCCATGTTTGTATGTATGTATGTATGTATGTGAGTTTCTTTATTCCACTATAACTTCTAAATCCCTTGACCGATTTAAATGTGTGAGGTATCGTTAGAATCCTTTCGTCATCCCGGGTGACATAGGGTACCTTAACTTTTAAAATTTAAATAACAACAATGGCAAAATGACAATTATTAATATATGTAGGTATATCATCATCATCATCATCATCATGATCATTTGATTTGATGATTTTCATTTCATTTCATACCGACGACAGTATACGAAATGCAGTCGCGTTTTTAAAGCTTGCTTTTCATATGTGGCTTTCCATCACAAAAGGGTCCTTATGGCAGTTTCTAGTTACGGAGATATTGACGATGTTGTAAAAATCATTAAAAATATATATTTTTTGTTTTATACGAAATAGTAAAATAAAGGGATAGACGTCTATTCGTAGCTTGGTTTCACTCGTGTATGTTAAATATTTCTAAAGTAAAATTGGGTACAAAGTTTAGTAGGAAAGGGTCCTTATGGCAGAGCACATTCAAGAATGATATATCTGGTGATAAATTTACTTGCAATGTTTGCTTAAGTTATATTGGTCCACTTACAAAACGTGCCTAATAACAAAAAATACCCAACTTAGGTAAGTACTGTCAAATATCTTACGAGCTATAAAATATGACAAATGAATAGGTAGGTCTGATAGATTAACTACAAACCGTAAAAAACCTACATGTAGCTACAGGAACCAAATACGAAATGGTGTTTATTTTTGCAAAAAAAGGAAATCAGAACAAACTAAATAATCAACAAAAATGTTTTTTGAGACAGGTACTCTTTATAAAACAAGATTTTAAGTACCTAAACTTGTAAAAACATTTTTTCTTGGGTATTCTGTTTTAATATAAGATTAAAAATAGATAATGTTACTATCGTGATATTACTATACTACTGTAATTATCAGCAATTATCTGTAATTCCCTAATGTATGGGCGTGAATTTGTGATTTTAATGTAACTCAAATCGTTTGTAACTATAGAAATAAGACTTATAGAGTAACAATGACACTTTAGTGATACTTGCGTAGATTGATCGAATATAATTTAGATCTCACTACACAAAAATTGTTAATGTTACAGAGCAAGATGAAAAAAATAAAAAATATCATATTTAATTTAAAAAAAAGGATTTTGTTAACTATGTTATTTTATTTCTATCCTAAGACGTAAATTCAAATATCCCCAACTATACACTATGGTACGAATTACAACATATTAAAGAACATTCCGAAAATCTTATTTTTCTTAATTTCGTTCTTATTAGCAAGTTGCTCTAATCAAAGGCTGATTTTTTAAAGTCTAGAAGTCACATTAAAAAAACCATAACTGAATATCAAAGAAAAACACATTGAGGTACATAATCAATCATCATCTATGTAACTTCCAATGGGAACATACTTAATATGAGTTT
This sequence comes from Acleris literana, assembly GCA_946894065.1. Taxonomy (NCBI): domain Eukaryota; kingdom Metazoa; phylum Arthropoda; class Insecta; order Lepidoptera; family Tortricidae; genus Acleris; species Acleris literana. Next base: position 7,851,725 of record OX335695.1, on the reverse strand, counting down.
CAAACTTCTTTTAACGATTTCTCAAAAGTGCAATTTCGGCTTGTGTAAGTATGATAAATAAAATTTAAAAAAGTTTGGGACTTAGGGTCGTGACTCTTTCTTTATTAGATAGCCTATTTAACGCAGATTTAGGATCAATGCTTAACTCAATATGTATCATAAGGACCCTTTAGCCATGGAACGCCACATATAGTTATTATAGCTTAAACAAGGCAAACGAGTAATACAGAAGTTTTTCTGATAAGGATGTGGCCAAAGTAAAAATGAATATTTGTCTTTCAGATGATCCTTAACACAGTGTGCGGTGAACTAAATCGGGTATATAGTCTGTTCGTGGAGCGTAACCCCTCCTTCAAGGGGAAGGTGTCTTTGGGGGGGCACTCGCTCGGCAGCGTCATTCTCTACGACTTGCTCTGCAACCAGGAACTGCCTGTGAGTGTCCCGGGAGAGGCATTTACTAACGGAGAGGTCCGCTATTTTTTTATTTTTTTTCATATGTAACTTTTTTAGATAAATTTATAGTTTCGTGTGTAAAGTGTTTCAAGAAAAATATGCTTGAAGTCGTCAATGTCATTAGAGATGTCAAGTCATTTGTAACTTTTAGGAAACTCAACCTTATTGTTGTAGAATGTCCGATTGACTTCGGACCTATCCCAAAATAAATCTCGTGACTGTAACTATTATAAATAACACTGACATAAGTTTTATCCTATTGTCAAAAATTAATAGGATTAAAAAGCTTTGTTTAATTACTACTACAGTTTTTAAATATATATTTTTAGCCCCAGCAAGGGCACTTCAAGAAACCCGAGAAGACTTACATCTTCGGGACGGAGGCGAAGAACCCGATCATGGTATACCCGAAACTCCAGTTTGAGCCTCTGTCCTTCTACGCGCTTGGAAGTCCCATAGGTAAGTGGGGCTACACATAGAGACTATTTAGAATTCTCGGGAATTATACAACTGGGTGATTCCACGGGCGTTTCAACCGCCGTCAGTCCGCTGTCCTAAGTATTTAAGAAATAGGCGATAATATACTCAAAATTCGATCAATTGTGGCAAGAATTATGATAACAGTATAGCTCCGTGTGAATGTTAGCTGCTTGGTGTTGCTCATTCTTTCAATATTTATGACAGCGGACTGACGGCGGTTGAAACGCCCGTGGAATCACCCAACTAAAGACTTTCCGAGAATTACGCAACTAGAAATTTAACATTATACAGAATTCCCGAGAATTACGCAAGCACACATTTTCCGTTCTGAAGAAATCCAAAGTCCAAATCGGTCCATCCGTTCGGAAACTAAGAAGCCACAGACAGAGACTTAAATAAACTTTTTCTCCAACATGCTCGGAAATGTTAACCTTACTGTTTTAAAATCAGCCCGCGAAGTTCTGAGTTCCAGGTTCAGGGGAAAAAAATAAACAAAATGTATTAAATTTCATTATGTATGTAGCGTTTTACTTTTTAAAACCATGTTTGGACTAGGATAACTATCTCCAAACAGCCAAACACTCGTGAAATCAAAATTCTTCCTTTTTAACCGACTTCAAAAAAGGAGGAGGTTATACGTTCCACTGTATGTTTTTTTTTTTTTTATGTATGTTCACCGATTACTCCGTCAATTGTCGACCGATTTCAAAATTTTTTTTTTGGTTTGATAGAGTATACTTTCGAGGTGGTCCCATTGTCACCAAATCTGAATCTGATGAGAGGATCCGTGAGGAATTGAGGGAACTCCTCAAATATTGTAGGCAAACATATAGCGATTTTAGTATTTTTAGTAACAAGTTCAGCATTTGCATTCAGAAAGTATCATTTGGTGAAGTGGAACTGATGATGAAGACCACAGATGGCCACCGGAACTCCTTAACGGTACCGATTTCAAGGGTGGCGATAAGATATCTCGATTAAGATAGTTGAGCGACTACAACGAAGAATATTTACTTGTTAACCGACTTCAAAAAAGGAGGTTATTGAAATATGACTATGACTTTCCCGCGGCGTTGCTTGCGGCGCGCTTGAAATAACTTAAAGTTTCATTTCAACTAAGAAGTGGGACTACGTAACAGCGTATTATGATCACTAAAAAGTATAAAATAAAATAAATGTTTTAAAAAACAAAAAACCGCCTTCAAAAACGCAAAAAATAACTTCTTTAAAATTGTAGGCACCTAATAGGTTAGTCCAACTGAAGTCGGCGACCACAACATTTTCAACAATTAAAAAACAAAAAACCGCCTTCAAAAACGCAAAAAATAACTTCTTTAAAATTATAGGCACCTAATAGGTTAGTCCAACATCAGTTATTTTTTAGGTAATTTTAAAGAAGTTATTTTTTGCGTTTTTGAAGGCGGTTTTTTGTTTTTTATATATTTTACTTTTTAAATGTCATAGACTAAAAAGTGAAGCCTTGTCAATCAGCGTTTACAAAGTATTTAAAAGTGTGTTTACTAAACTATTAGGTTTGACTTTTTTTAAATAGAAATTGCGTTCATAAACAAAATAAATTCCCGAAATAACATAAACGCGTAATAAATATTAAACTATATTTTGTTCAAATTGAATTTATTACGTTTAAAATTGTGATTTTATTTAATGCTTTATTTCATTGTCATACTAAATGAAATGTTGGGACTGTGTTAAATATTATTAACAATAGTGTTAAATTTCCTCACATTGTTGGAGAAAAGCACTATACAAGCGTCGACCGGGAAGGGCGGTTGCTGGACTCGTATATAGATCTAACTCTACTGGTCCCGCAACGGCCTATTTCCCGGTCAGTGCAGTAATGTACTATTTAACACGCCTCTTTTTTCTCAGAAACTTATTTCCCCATAATTTATATCGCTTGTACCTCCAATGGAATGCATTGTGTTTGTGTGCAGCTATCTTCGAGTGCATCCGCGGCGTGGAGGCGCTGGGCGGCGATTTCTTCCTCCCAACGTGCCGCAACTTCTTCAACATCTTCCACCCGTACGACCCCATCGCTTACAGGTATAACAATAGCAACAATTATCAAGATATCTGCCCCGCGGGAGCGGGGCAGGGCTCAAGCTAGCGGTGGTTAGGGGTGCAGAGAGAGGAACCTCCTCACAATACGTGCCGTGTCGAGGAGTACTGCCTTCTGTATCTGGCCCTTGATCCATCTAGCGAGAGTCTCTTGAGGTGTTGGTCGATCTTCGCTATAAGACCGATTGCCGAAACAACTATCGGGACAATGATCGTCGAGTCAACATCCCACATGGCGGTCACCTCGTGAGCCAAGTCAAGGTACTTGCTGAGCTTGTCATTCTCAGCCTGCAGGAGGTTCTCGTCATGTTGAATGGTGACGTATAATTATTATTATTAACCCTTTCATTGCCAAGCGTCCTCAACCGCACTATGCCGCGATGCCGAGGCCTCAAGCTGGACGCCGATCGGCGTCTACGGCATCCAGGTTTATGAAATTTAGTATGGAGATAACTTGAGTTTCGGGAAAGGACATAGGATACGTTTAATCTCGGAAAATTTGACAATTCCGGAGTCACGGGCAACAGCTCGTGTATTTACTCATACTCGTCCAGCAACTGTTTACTTCCCGGCCTATACAATAATGTGCTGTTCCAGGATCGAACCCCTGATCAACCCGCAGCTGCAGAACGTGAAGCCGTCGTTGATTCCGCACCACAAGGGCAGGAAACGGATGCATTTAGGTATGTTGAGATTTTTAGATTTTTAGAGTTGAGTTCCTTAAATCGCGTAGCTATATTTTTTTTACCATACAACATTAGCTTACCCTTAAAACTACTTCCGAATTCCAAATTTTTTGAGTATGATTAGTTTTTTATTGGAAAACCAACAGCTGATAAACTACATAAAACATAAAAAAATATCGCAGACAAAAATATTTTTCTCAAAAATGTCCGGAAATGTTGACATTCCTATCTACATATTGAGACGCGAAGTACATAGTTTACTGACAGTACTCAAATTAAAAAAAAAAAACATTGCGTGCTCGCTACACAAGCCCGCAATGTTGCATACAAATTCCATTACTATCTACCTTGTAACTTTTTAAAAAGTGAAAAGGGCCATAATAAAATGAGGGCACAAGTCTTATACATCCAAATTTTACTCGAAACATAACTTTTTTATTTGTGCCTGGAATAGCTTATGTTTTTTTTAAAACAAGAATTGCGTTTCTCCTTGTCATAAACAAAAAGGCGGTAAGGAGTGATGGTTTTTTTACATGAAGTTTCTGTTTGTATGCAATTCAAAAAATGAGTTCAAGCGATGAAGATTTGACTCCAACACAAATTTTTTCTTGCGATTTTTGAGAAAAGCACTATATTTGCCTCGGCAGGAACAGCAATTGCGGGCTTCGTATTTTTAAACGGACTCGAAAGCTCGTCCGTTTAATCCAATACTCGGCCCGCAATTGCCTACTTCCATGCCTAGGCAATAATGTACTATTTCTTCTGTCTTTCGCTCACAGCAAAATCAAATAATCAGCAAACCCTACCCTTTTGAGGTGCTGACGTGAAGACATGTTACTACAGTAGAACACAATTTATATGGCGTGTCGTGAATCTTCGTCCGCGCAGACACGTACAACGATTCCGATGATTCCCGAAAGCACGATTAATACCCACTATCAGACTTGTACGTAATAGTTATAAGGTGCAAATTAAATTGCATCACCTTTTTCCATCTCACTGACTGAATGACACGCGGGCGCGCGTCAACATGGCGTCACTAATAACCAATAATATCTCAGAATACAGAGAGGATCATGCTGATTCGTTCCCGCGCTTCGAAATTTAGTCATCTGCGCAGGTACATCGGTACAGGGATGTTGCGGATGCCGACTTTTTCACATCCGCGGATGTGAATGCGGATGCGGATTTTTGAAAGCTCACATCCGCGGATGCGGATGCGGATACGGATGTTTAAGATCTTATATAAATATAGTATATGAATGAATAATTAAAACAATGATAAAGTAATTCTTAACTTTTTTACTAATGAAAATTAGTATAAAGTTTAATGCTCCTATTTTTTTTAACTTCACTTACTAATTTTCATATTAGTAATAGGACCACAACAAACGCGTCAGATGTTGTCACCAATTTTTTCGCTGCCATTGGTCATTATCACGTGCGAACGGCACTTCTTGTCGCAACTTATATTACATCCGCATCCGCATGAACATCCGCATTGATTATTGCGGATGCCGGATGCGGATGCAGATGTCCAAATCTATGCGGAAGCTCCGCATTTGCGGATGCGGATGCGAATATTCGCAACAACCCTGATCAGTAAGCTATATCAGTTGTGTTTTACTGTACGATTATCGTTATTACCTCGGGAACTTTTAAATTTTCCGAGATGATAAGAAGCCTATGTGTTAATTTAATCCAAATTCGTCCAGTCGTTGCAGCGTGAAGGAGTAACAAACCAACACACACACAAACTTTCGCATTTATAACATTAGTAGGATTAAATGATTTGTTCGATTGTGTGCAGAGTTGAAGGACACGATGGCCCGCGTGGGCGCAGACCTGAAGCAGCGGCTGGTGGAGTCCATCCGGAGCACGTGGAGCAGCATGTGGGCGCCCGCGCCGCCGCCGCAGCACCAGCTGGAGAAGGTACCGCCGGCGCGAGTGTGCCACCAGTGTACCAGGAGTGCGCCACCAGTGTGCCAACTGTGTGCCAACAGTGTGGCAACAGTGCGCCACCAGTGTGGCAACAGTGCGCCACCAGTGTGGCAACAGTGCGCCACCATTGTGGCAACAGTGTGCCACCCGTGAGCCAACATTGCGCCACCAGTGTGCCAACAGTGCGCCACTAGTGTGCTACCAGTGCGACACCAGTGTGCCAACAGTGCGCCATCGGTGTGCCACCAGTGCGCCATCAGTGTGCTAACTGTATGCCACCAGTGTGCTACCAGTGCACCCAGTGTGCCAACAGTGCGCCACCGGTGTGCCAGCAGTGCGCCATCAGTGTGCCAGCTGTATGCCACCAGTGTGCCACCATTGCGCCAACGGTGTGCCAACAGTGCGCCAACAGTGTGCTACCAGTGCGCCACCAGTGTGCCAACACTGCGCAACCAGTGTTCCACCAGTGCGCTACACGTGTGCCGCCAGTGTTCCACCAGTGCGCTACACGTGTGCCACCAGTTTGCCACCAGTGTGCCACCAGTGACTATCATTACCATTATTATCGTCACCATCGCTGGCATCACTAACCAGTTAAAATTATAGTAATTAGCTTCGCAAAGAAGGCAAAACCCCGCTTTGCGGAGCGTCTATTTCTGCGCTAAATCGTTTTTTACCCAACTGACAGATTCCAGTGTGCCCAATTGACAGATCAACTCCCAAAAATCTGCACACCCTTGCGAGTTAAGGACTGTCAAGTGTTCCATCTATAAAAGGAAATGTATAAATAAATATCAGCAGATAATTTTACACAAATCGACCTAGTCCCAAACTAAGCTCTAGGCTTGTACTATGGCTACTAAACATACTTGTATAGAGAAATACATACTTAAATATATAGAAAACATCCAAGACTCAGGACCAAATACTCGCGCACATCGCACAAATATTTGCCCACAAGGAATCGACCCCGGGACTGCTAGCTTCGTAGGCAGGGTCACTACAACTGAGGCTGAACACGTAATCTTGAACTTTCAGGTGGTGGAAGAAGAATTGGAAAAGGAACAGCTAGAAGAAGACCCGTCCAAAGAGGACCCCCCGCAAAACGACGTGGTAATTTTATACATTTACGAGCTTTTATCCTGTTTTTAAGGTTCCGTAGTCTAACTAGGAACCCTTATAGTTTCGCCATGTGCGTCCGTCCGTCCGTCCGGCCGTCCGTCCGTCCGCAGCTTAGCTCAGAGACTCTTAGTTCAAGAAAGCTGTAATTTGGCATGAATATACATATGCCGTAGTGACGTGGTGACGCCGAAAAAGTGATAAAATAAAGGTTAAAAAATAATAATTAGGGTACCTCTCCTATACGTAACGTGGGGATGTATTTTTTTCTCGTCTACCCCATGGTGTGGGGTGTCGTTGGATAGGTCTTCTAAAAATATTGCGGGTTTGTATTATACAATTTTCGATTAAGGGATCCGTTTGTGAAATATTCAGATTTAAAGTGCTATTTTTTTGTTAGAGTCCAGTGTCCAGTGTTTTTAGTATTTGTTGTTATAGCGGCAACAGAAATACATCATCTGTGAAAATTTCAACTGTCTAGCTATCACGGTTCATGAGATACAGCCTGGTGACAGACAGACGGACGGACAGTGGAGTCTTAGTAATAGGGTCCTGTTTTTACCCTTTGGGTACGGAACCCTAACAAGCACCCCTAATTATATGACGTGGGCACGTTTTATAAGGCTACAATTCACAATTTTACAGGTCTAACCTGGCAACACTGCTCAAATGGCAGGACGTCATTGGTCGAGGTTGTGTCAAATGGAAACTTGTAACCTGTAAATTGTAATTTGTAGCTTTATAAAACAGAGCCCTGGTGGTCACACTGTAGGTATGTGTATATTTGTGGTGTCTAAAAAATCGAGTCCGCTCGCACACGTAGGGTTCCGTACCATTGCATGGCTCTCTTTTTACCCGACTGCCGAAGGAGGAGGGTAATGTGTTTCACAGCCTATATATGTATGTTTGTTCCTTTGTGTCACTATAAAAACTAAACCCGCTGTCTGATTTTGATGATTCTTATGTCAATCGATTTGTCTTAATCTAGTGAGGGTCACTGAAGATATGACAGTAATCAAAATTCAATATGGCGGCAACTAGACGCCATATTGTAACAAATAAAATAAAAAAGTCGACGAACTATGACAAGTGGGGTATCGTTGAATAGGTATTTAAAAATCATTTTTAGGTTTCTTTCATCATTTTTCATTTTGAATAATCATTTAGGACTTATAACGATTTAAAGTTGGTTAGCAACAGCCGAGTTTTTTAAAGCTTGCTTTTTGTTAGATTTGATTAATTTGTTCGTTACGCGGTATGTACTGACATATCGTCGCTGATACCGCAAAACCGCGTAACTAACAAACTCAATAAGTTGCAAAATGTGCCTTACTGAGTTAATCACTAAGGTGTATTTTGCAATGAGTTGTTTCACCGACGTATTGTTCTTGCGTCAGGCGTCCGGCGACATGCTGGGCCGGCTGAACGGCGGGCGGCGCGTGGACTACGTGCTGCAGGAGGCGCCCTTCGAGATGATCAACGAGTACCTGTTCGCCATGAGCAGCCACGTCTGCTACTGGTGAGCACTGACCGGGAAAGAAACCGATATCCGGGCCATTCTACTTTTCGTTGTACATAAGTTTTAGCGATGTTCTCACTAAACTATTTTTTCACTTCTCATGCTCTAAAAGTTCGTCTTTATGTCGTGCGTAGGCGACATAAAGTCGCTTTTTATGCTCTAGTGCATAAAGTAAAATCTTTGTCGAAGACCAAGACAATCGGTCCAACAGCCACACGAACAACTTTAACTTCATATAATAACCTCTTTATTTTATTTCGTTTCGTTAGTATTCTAAGACCAAAGCAAGGATACCAACAGCCAAAGTACACAATAAAACTTCATGAAATAAACTTATAATTTTTATTTCGTCGCATTTTTTTAAATATTTGAGTAAATCAATATATTTAAAGCACGACAATAAGCCAAATATCCCATCACAAATACAATCCAATACAATTCAATTAAATATACCAGGAAAAACGATTACTTTAAATATTTCTCATTGCTCTAACGTAACTTTCAATTTTAATTAAATTACCATTTACAATAATTTACATGTTGCTGTTTCATTTCCTCGCAGTCGAAGTGAAAAGTAGAGTGTCCAACTCGTCCATAAAACCCATTTAACACTCGACTTTATATCCATCCTCGCTCGCAAAGAGACATAAATAAGCTTATAAGTATTAGCCTGATTCATAAAAAGTTATTTGTAATAACTAAAAAGTGAGTAGCACATTGATGTCCCCGCCCTTTCTATTGAAAAAGTGCAATTTACCACCGAGTTACCAAGATTCTTCAACGATAATTAAGTAATTTAAAAGTTGTTTCTTTGAAAACCGCTTAACTTAAACATTCTAAGTTCATGTTATTTATTTATACGCGGATTCATAATTTGGTATACTTTTTATCGGACGATGACAAATATGTTCACTGAAAAGTAGAATGGCCCATCTTACTACAGACATAGTGAATAATCCCTTCCCATCGTGAAAACTAGGAACACACGACTACATCTGAATGATGCCGACGTGTCTATGAAATTATTGTATTATTCAGTGACGTGTCTGTATTAGATAAATAGAGTGCTTTAGTTATCAGCGTCAAATGTCAAACCACGAGTTTGAAGTATATCACACTGAGATGTTAACACCGCGATCAAATTATATAGAGAATAGGTGTAGGTGAACAAGAAGAAATATAAATAAGTGAATGTTGAAAATAATTTCACAGGCTTGTCGATCTAAATGTTTCCCAGGTCTTAATGCTTTCGGCATGACTATTAAAAAGAACTGAAAACAAACTTAAATATTAACAAATAAATACTGGTATTAAACACTCTATATCGATTATTAAGCTCGCGATGCGACGTTCCCCCACGTTGTCTTGATTGTCTTGTCTCGGGTACTGAGTCTGACTGTTCGTATTTTTAATACTCAGGGAGCGTACATTTCATGCCGATGACAGGCGTATGACGTCAAGCTACATGTACCTGTATGTAGCTTGAAGCTTGGAAAAAACGAATTGTTGGTTTTCATGACTATCTCTTCATATAATTATGCGTGTTATTTAGAGATAAATTAATTAGTTATAATTTATAACTAACGTAATAGTTTCTGAAATATAAAATATAAGTATTTAATGATTTGGAAACAAAATGCTTCATTGTGTAATATGACATTAAGTACTATCACTCAGTTTCGTCTTCTCCGTAGTCAACAAGTTTGAAAAGAGCAACGGAATAACGAATGTTTATTTATCCGTACCTAACAATGGAAAATATGATTAATCATTAAGTACTGTTATCTAATCAACCTGTTCCATTTAAGTAGATATATATTGACACTTGAGACGGACATTGAAAGACGATATTGCGTTGTTTTTTCCTACTTGTTGACTACAGAGAAGACGAAACTGAGTGATTTTACTTAATATCATATTACACAATAAAGCATTTTGTTTCCAACCCATATACTATTACCCAATACTTCTTTTTTATATTTCAGAAACTATTATGTTAGTTATAATCCAACGGTGATAGACTATCTCTGTCACTACGTCTTTTGAAACATCCTGTGTGTTTATATGAATACGTCATTATGACGAAACCGGCATGAAATGTACGCTCCCTGGTAATGCTGCATCGCGTCGCGATTATGATGGATATACAGTGGTGGTCAAATAATTAGGGACGTTTGTTTTTTTCCCATAGAATTTCCTACAAATATGACTTAATTTTTACCACCAATCAAAACACACACACATACACACGCACACGCACGTACCACTATTAACTAATATATTGTATTAGAATTAAGTTTTGTTAGAACCAAATTTCCTAAAATGACTTATTAGCTAAGGAAGAGCGGACCATCCTGACACAGGTCCGCTCACCTAAAAGGCAGTCCCAACCACTAATTTGTATTTGTATTTTTAAAGGAAATAAACTATTTTTTTATTTTTATTTTATTAATTTATTATAAATAAGGGAATAAATCTTTATAATTGTAACGTGTGTCCCCCCCCCACACAGGGAGTCTGAAGACACGATGCTGCTGATCCTCCGGGAGATCTACGACTCGATGGGCGTCCAGGCCGACATCAGCGTGCCGCAGAACGGGCTCACCGTGCACCGCACGCGCGTCGTAAGTTCAACCACAGTATACACCGTGCCCGGCACGTACCCGAAGGATTTTAACAATCGATTTTAGCCCTATTTGGAGTATATAATATGGTATAATATGTAGTCCAATAACGCGTAATTTCCGAGATTTTTATTATTTAAAAAACAATTCCATAGTTAATTTAATTTGAACTCTGTCACCTTAACCTAAAGCATTATTTACTAAGAAATATTCAAGTTGTAAGTAGCAATATCATCACCATACAACATAAATTAATTTAATCAATTTCAGAGTTCAAATTAAAGTACCTATGGAATTGTTTTTTAAATAATAAAAATCTCGGAAATTATGCGTTATTGGACTACATGTTATACCACATTATATACTCCAAATAGGGTCTAGAATCGATCGTTAAAATCCTTCGGGTACATCCCGGGCACGGTGTATAGGGTGACTCTGTCCTTGGGTTTTTAAATGCATGGAACGTTTCTACTCCTGAAACTGAACTTCTTTTGTTCTGTAAGTTGTTAAAAATATGCCCAAACTTTTTTTTTTCATACAAGTTAAATGTAATTTTCAATGTACGCGATCCAATTCTCCATTTTCCTTTAGCCCTCGTACCAAGGAAATGTCGCCCCCCTACCATGAGACAGTGATTATATGGCCATGATTTAATACACTGATTTTACAATTAAACCTTAACATCAAATCTTTATCGAAACTTAAGTTATTTTTTAATGTTGCAGAACAAAAGTAGTTCAGTTTAGCGAGTAGAATCGATCGTTGCATTTAAAGCCCCAAGGTCAGAGGCACCCTGTATAACAAACTTTAAACAAAAAGCAAAGGATTGATTTGAGAAGCCTATTCCTCGTATAGTTTAGAAATTTTCATACATTGTTAAAAATAGGTGTATCCCAATTAGAGAGTAGGCATTTATCTCAAGAAGTAGGCCTAATTTCTTTGCTGCTTTATCTATTTATATCTTACGACATCGTATTTTTAACCGTCAAAATAGTAGATTGTTCAACAAGGGACTAAAACAAGCCATAATGACACAAGATATTAAGCCACGCGAGCGAGCGAGGGTGGCTATAGTTCGAGTGTCATTATGTTGTTTAGTCTCGCGTTAAACACTACTTTTCACTTTGAATGCGAAGAAAAAACACGACGTTCCATACAAAATTACAATATTTATTATAACAAAGTTTCTTACATTGTTCCACGGTTGTTTTTGTTTGTAAAGTGTCGCTTTAAATGCTTGCATATTTAGCCAACAGATTCAAACTTGAAAACTATTATACTTCTAATTGGACCGTGCATAATAAATGAATTCATTCTTAATATAATTAAATATATTCATATTTGTTATCATTAATCGTGTTCACGAAATTAAATCGTTTTTCTATTTTTTTGCACGTTTGTCATTTTGAGGTTATTTCCACTGAAAATGGCGATAATCCTCCATTCACAAACACCGTGATTGGTTGTTTAGGGGTATCCAAATTAAATTAAAAAATAAACTTTAATCCCTAGAGATTAATAAGGAGCTTTAGTCCGATGTGCAGAGACTAAAGTAACATTTTAAGAGCATAAGAAGTGAAAATGATTTTTATAATTTTTAACCTGTGTGTCTGTCTGTGTCCACTTATTTTATGATAAAAAAATTAATCAAATGTATCATTTCACTGAATTTCACTTCATCGATAGCTATTTTTAACCCCCAACGCAAAAAGAGGGGTGGTATCAATTTGACGTGTGTATCTGTGTGTAGTATCATCGTAGCATCGTAGCTCCCAAACGGATGCACCGATTTGGATATGGTTAGGATTTTTAGGAAGCTAGTTTAACCAGGATGGTTCTTAGCTTGGTTTCATGAAAATCGGTTCGGCCGTTTAAGAGATATCAGCTCTGAAAGAAGGGGTCGATTTTTATATAATTAATAGTATATTTACAACATTCTTTTCGAGTCCATTTTATCAAAATTACCTTTATCTACACTCATATCATAAACCCTCTGTGATGCGTTCAGAAACCGTAAATTATGACCAGCATAATAATCAACTCTGTTGTTAGAGCAAATTTTTTATCTGCGGCAGTAATCTTATGGATTCATAAGAACATCAATTTCAATGTTCTTATGACATTCAAATTTCGAACATCTCTGAAAAACAAAGAAATTTGATTTGACCTCTATTCTAATATCAGTCGAGATGACGTTTAGTTCGAAATAAATTGTCAATTTGCATACAAAATTGGACAATGTCGGACGTAAGTAAGATTTCGAACGATATGATAGTTGGAGCCGACTCTAGTTTGCCTCTGAATTAAAAAAAAACTATGACAGCTGCATGAAAACTTTTAAATTTTTTCATTACCGCCATTATCGGTTAAAATTTAATATGCGGCTCCTGAATGCATCATGGAGGCTAGATAAAGTACTATATGTAACTGTACATAATTAGGCATTAAACACTTGTGTGATGTTATTATGAAACTCGCCTTCGGCTCGTTTCATAAACCCGCGCTCGTATTTAATGCCCTTCATTATGTACAGTCACATAAACTACTAATAATGTTCAAATGCCATTTCTTTTGGCTATCTATTCAAAAATATTTATTTTTTTTCAGGACGAAGCAGGTGCGGTAAGACGTGGAGGTAGGTAATTATACGGAAAATGATTCAGGTTATTAAACTATGCCGTATATGCTATACATTATGTATTCATTTGTACAACAAAAAACCACTCGTTTATATTAATTGATGTACTGATTAGTTTTTCAAAAAAGGATTCTTAAAGGTTTTTAATTATATTTTATAATCAATGCATGTTTTTATTTCAGATAACCCGTCTACGAGTCGTACCTCATAGCGAAATTTACACGAAATAATAGCTAGCGTTAATTATTTAAATTTTTAAATAGTCACAATATCATGTTCATGTCAATAGGGAAAAATAACGTAAGACAATTATTGTTCTAGTATTTTTTCCCATAAATTTAGAAAAAAACAGTAAAATAAAAAATAGAATGTAAAAAATATTGAATGAAATAAGAAATGAAATCCAAATGCAAAATGGTACACAGTACTTGAATTTAATGTGTTTTCGTTACAATTGTGTTACGCTCTTCCATTTGTGTTACTATGTATGTTCCAATTGTGTTACTATTCCAATTACGTTACGGGCCAATTGTATCGCACGCAAAATGGTCTTGCAAGCGGCAGAAATATGTAAATTGGTAATTAAATGAAAGAGCTTGTAAAAATAGTATTTATTTTAAAAAACCGTGTCAAAGGACGAAGGAAGGGACAGGGACGGGACGAGACGGTGACGTGACGTTTTTACGCTCAAGACAAGGACTGAACGCTGCCGAGCCGATACTACCCTCCTAAGGCAATAGGCAGTATCTCAGTTAAAACTCCTGTAGCAATATCAACCTTATTACTAACAAAAGAGAACTAAAACTGCTTTGGTTAATGAATTTGAGTTACTGCCTATTGCCTTAGGAGAGCAGGATAGTCTTTCTGGATGACACACGGACGTGACGCCACGCTTAACGTCATGACGTCATGCCTGGTTTTTCCGACAACGGCAGTGGAAAAAGGAGCGTCATGATTTTTATTTCTTTGGTTTTAGTACGAACCATGACGTGACAAATGTATCGTGTGTTTTAATATTTCGCGCATAAAAATTAGTTTAGTCTCGAATGTAATACTCTTGCAATTTACGATGGCGAGTGGGCTTTACTTGTGTTAAACACATATCTGTATACGTGTCAAAGTGAGCGTGACCGCGAAACTGGGTATGGTAAGCACAAAAAAATAAAGAGAAAATTACATTATTCTTGAACATAGTGAAAACTTTGGCGACCATTATTGCTCGTCCCTATAAACAATATAAAATAAGATAAAACATCGAAAACAACAAACTATTTTTTTTCTTGCCGTGATATGCGACCTCCTTGGTCGCATCTTCTACTAAATTTTTCTCTATCTTGTCGCGAAGATGACATCTGTAATGTCTCCGTATTTTCTCTCCTAAAATTACGTACAATTTTATGAGAATTAATCAAATTAATAAACCTATCTGTAGGTTTTATCTTTATTTCAGAGGGCTTAGTATGGCCTTGTTTATCGCGTGACTAAACGTGGATAAAACAACCGTCACTCTCCTACTTATATACTTGTCAGAAAGTGACGAATATTTTATCCGCGTTTTGACACGCGATATAGCTCTAATATGGAAAGGCCCACAGTTCTACCTCATAAATTGACTATTTATATTTTAGCGTGCTTCAAAATAAAAATATGTTATATCACTATGAATAACTTTGCATTTTTTCCGGAGATCAGACATGCTGACGGTACTTTGTGGCAGTTAGCGTCGTGGAAACAATATGCACAAGTGACTTGAGCGGCGGCGCGCTCGCGACTGACCGCTCCGTCAGACACGCACACTACCGCAATGTGCATGTACACGTTCAACAACTAATAAAGCCCACTCGCCATCGTGAATTGCAAGAGCTATAACTTTTTAATGCATAGATTCTAGAAATGTATAAAGTAGCATAACAGCGAGGTAACATTTCTTTTTGTAATTAGTCGGGTTTAGTTGTTACTTTCTTTTGCGTTACTTTGCTTTTATACGTTACGATGATTAAAAATCGCCCTGGTCTCGTCTCTGTGCAGCTTAAGACCTTTATTCAGAGTTCTTGAGCTTTTTGAAAATGGAACTTTTATGTATGTTACTGTAATGTGAACTTTATATAAATATACATCGGTGGCTTTTACGTCAATATGAGAAAGGCCAAACGGTAAAAAAAAATTGGTTGTATTAATATTAGAATTATTTTATTTATTTGCAATTGACTGGTTACTTGGGCAAGCTCTTAATTTATGGTTAAAATCAATTGGTTTGCGTTGAGATACTTTTTCTAACACGCAACGAACTTGAAAGTGACTAGTCGAAATAACTTATTGTATTTATGTAAAAAACACATGAAAATGAAATGAAATTAGATTACATATTTTTGTTTTTTAAATATGGAAAAATGTAAAATTAAAAAAAACTTTTACTATATGTAGACTGTGATAGTAATGGTCCAGTCGGTTGATTAAATGTATAAATTACACAAATGACCAGTGAATTTGTCGATCATTACGCCACTCTTGTAGTCTTTAACGAAAGAAAGAGACACGTAGGAAAAATCAAGTTGCTATCCGTGTCCATATTATGTTGAGCGAATTAAAGGTGACAACAATGACATTGAAAACAAGGACAAGGCGCCACCGTATACCTAGGTGACAATTTAAATGAGCAAAGATGTAAAAAAAAACAAACGAACCAATTCATTTATTATGTTCTTATAGTTAACTCTGACAGTCTACCTACACGTGTTAAAAAGAGAAATTAAAAATTAAAAACTTCGTATTTCCAAGTTTTGTTACCTAGACTACGTTACTTGGTTAAATTTTGTCCGTTTTTTTTGTGGCAAATGTGACTTTTTTAATTGAACTGTTCTTATATGTGGTTTAAATATTAGTAACCATAAGAGCGTCGGTGGCCAATCTTAAAACGAATGCGAACGCCTTGGTGAACATTTTTTTTTTTTCTACTGGTTTTTTACTATACTGTGCTCAAAACCTTGTCGCTCAACTTGTCTTAAATCTCGTTCCGATATATTTGATGGCGAATGTACGGTCACGAGCGTTAATTTGGACCCATTTCAAGAAAAATATGCTTGAAGTAGTCAATGTCATTAGAAATGTCAAGTCATTTGTAACTTTTAGGAAACTCAACCTTATTGTTGTAGAATGTCAGATTGACGTTGGACCTAAGGTGGGTCACAAATTTAATCTCGTGACTGTATATGTGAGCTTAATGGAGCTGCGCAAACAGTTTATAATTACTGAAGGACTAAGGTAGGCTTGACAGCGAAATAAGCGACGAAGTTTTCTATGAGAATAACTCGGAGTTTAGAAGTAATACATTTTTTTTTTCTTAGGTTTAAAATCGATTTAGACAATTTAAATTAACCCATGTCCCCAAAAGTTACTTGATGTCCGTTTTGTTACCGAGTTGGTAACAAACGGACTTAGATTTTTTTGTTACTTACATTTCTTGCAAACATACATATGTGGAGTTTTTTTTAACAGTCCAAAATGTCGTCCACTTACGTTACCGTTTTGTTACTCTTCACCTGTACACGTAAAACTTTTCGACAAACACATTCAAGAGTAACTAAACAAAAAAATGCAATAAAAATTGTATAAAATTACTTAAATCGTAAACTGCTAAGTTAAACATCAAAAGGTACAACGATATGTTATCAAAATATGCAATAACATAAAAAATACCTAACATTGTGTATTTTTTATATTTTGTTCTATTATAAAGCTTTGAACCTTATACCATAAAGAATTACTCAATTTTATTTGTTTAATGATTATTAGTGTTTAACAAAGTTCAGTATAGAAATAAAAACCGGACAAAGCAAGTCGGACTCGCCCACCGAGGGTTCCGCACATGACACGGTTAACTCAATTCAAAATTTGCTCCGCCGCCGTTCCTTGCATAAAGTCCCTGTTTTTTTGTGATTTAATTAAAAATGTTGGGTTTTCAGATTTTCCCTTATATATATTTTTTTACAATTTTAAGAAAAAGCAAATAAACTCTATATTATCTCCTAAAAAAATTAGTATTATGTACCAGGGATCAATACCGGTATTAATTAAAATTGAAATATCTTCCTTAATTTACATTATTTCCTTGATATTTCTGACTGTAATTTAGGTAATAACACTATTCTATTATATAAATTCATTGAACAGCAAAAATATTCAATAATAAGCGAGATACCGAAATTGAATACCGGTATTTTTGTATGAAAATAATACCGGTATACAATCCCTGATTAAAACATTATTAAATGATTTGAGAAGGTTAGGAAATGTTGAGAAGGAGTCCCAAAAATGATTTGTGTTTTCATGAGTTTCCTCGTAGTCCGCCATTCCCTCTTCTTTCTCAGCTATTGACTCTTCAATGTGTATGTCCTTCCCTTGAAACTTGAATTTTTCATCCAAACTATAATCCAAACTCTTGTTCACGTTAAAAGGATTTATAGTAGTGTGGTTTAGTTTAGTGGTTTCACAAAACTTGGTATTTGACATGTGAAATTCTTTATCATCACACTTGAGGGGTTCTTCACAGTAACACACTTCTATTAAATTGCCTTCGACCGATCTTGAATAATATGATCCTTTTAGATAATTATTTAATATGTGAGGGTTACTAAGACTTAGAGAGTGAACAAGGTTGAGTACAAAAGCTTGAATTCTCTTCAATTTAATACTTAGCACAAATACATTGTAGTTGTCTTTCTCTTGATTAACTATGAATGCATCCCTGACTTGGTTTATGTCTGCTACACTAGCATACATACTCTCACCTAAATCTCTAATCTTATTGAATTCTCCCTCCTTTAAACAGTAATTAGAGTTTCCCAAAGAGGTGCATCTGACATCGTCACTAAATAATACATAAGCACCTTCTTTCTCTTCGCAAAGCAAATCTTTCTTATGTTTGAAGCAGTCCAAAATAATTTCTTCTCTTCGTTCAACAGGGACTTTTGGAATGAAAACCACAAACTTGTTAACAACAAAATATTGGTTTTTATTTGAAGTAATTTCAATTTTACCTTCGTCAACCACAATAAATTTTACTCCATAAGAATTATAAAATAGCCAAACTTAAGTGGCAGTGGGCGGGGCACATTGCTCGCAGGACTGATGGCCGATGGGGTCAAAAGGTTCTTGAGTGGCGTCCGCGGACGACGAGCTGTAGGTAGGCCTCCAACAAGATGGAGTGACGACCTTGTAAAGATCGCGGGAACGCGGTGGATGCGAAAAGCACAAGATCGGTCTGAGTGGAGAGCCTTGGGGGAGGCCTATGTCCAGCAGTGGACGTCTTTCGGCTGACATGATGATGATGATGATGAAGAATTATAATGTATTGGAAGCCTTTGTTCTAAATATTCACATTCCAAATCCATCGTACATGCTGCATTCTGAAGTTGTCTCCACAGGATTCCTTCAAATTGAAAAGCCCTAGAGAGAACCCATTCAGAAGTGGAATCAGAATGACATTTTTCAGCATCACTTCCCCAACAATCTCCATTAGGAACACATAAATGCCCAATTTTACATTTCTTATTCTCATACCATTGCATAGCCTCCTTATTAGGGAGCAATGTTTTTAAGCCACATGAGACAGGTTTTGTTCCAAAATTTCTTTTATCACCCAATATTTTTTTCGCTTCATGATTATCACCTTTATCGTAGGTTCAATACTATTTTTAAGAACAGACAACTTTGATTTGTCAATTTGATTCTCAATAACACTATCACTTAACAATTTAACATAGTTCCCACAAGAATGTTTGCATGTTAAACCCAAAACTATTGTGCAATTCATCAATATTAAAAGTGTGAACAAAATACCTAACAAATTTATTCTTCTAATAAAACTCATTTTCTAAAAGTCAATATATTTATTTTAAATAATCATCTGTTTTTGCTGACCCGAGTGCGATTGCGATTGCGATTTGCGATTGCGATTTGTAGTATAAGACGGTATTATTTGCCAAATTTTATAGTTCTAGGTCAACGGAAAATACCCTATAAATTTTGATTCCCTTGAGAGTGTCGAAATATAAGTTTTTGCGGCATAAACGGCCGTATTTTTTTTACGTTAACTTAGCAGTTTGATTTTTTTCGCAGCTTCAAGGGAATGTAGACTTGAGTATATGGTTTAAATTTCAACTCGATACCTCCACGCGTCCCTGAGATAACGGGTCTTAACAGACAGTCAGACGGACAGACAGACGGACAACAAAGTGATCCTATAAGGGTTCCGTTTTTTCCTTTTGAGGTACGGAACCCTAAAAAAAGCTTTTAAAGTTGTAAACCAAAACTGTACGAGTATGTTATAAAAAACAAGGAGTATTAACGTAAAAAATTATAAGTCCTTTTATTCTCATAAAAAATTGGTCAATAATTTGGCCCGTTTTTTTGAATTTAACTCGCGCGCTCGTTGGCTTTGTGCAGAGTTAGGTACCTGCGACCTTAACGGAGCTGCATCCAAATACGATCTAGGTAGACACAAGGCTGGCGAAATGAACGATTTCTTTAAGGTAACCCATAGATCACATAACTTTCATTGTCCTAATTACTTTCCTATACAAACGTTTCGCATAATAGTTGTTTCACATAAACTTTTCACTAGATTTTTTTTAACTCCGAATAAAATATGTAAACGATACATTTTAATATTTTAGGGACAAAATATGTATTAAGGATGTTTTTTCCATAAAATGTATTACTTTCATGGATTTATACTGAACTTCATGATATACGGATCATTGTGATTGAGACTATGTAATATAATTTGACCAAATAAAGAAGTCAATATGATAGTATGTCCACACCACAAGTATAAGAAACTATGTATATGTGAAAAAATATTTATGCGTTATAAAATTATACCGAACTATTGGCTAGTAAATTTAGGACAAGAGATGTTATCCGTATAAATACGCCCCCAACTGAAATATATAAACTTCTTGCGTTACCTTAGATTTTCACTAGTTTATAAAGTCCTTTGTTAAAAAAAAATGGAAATATCGTCACTTATTGTTGATTCTTAAAGCAAATTATATGCAATTTGCAACTATAAATGTAACAAACAAATTATTTTATGTAATAAAGTTTATATTTTATTTAACTGGTTGTTTAATTGTGAACTAGTCGCGTCGTGGGACATTAACACTTTAACTGTCCGTGCATTATATGTAATGCACCGTCAAAGTAGCTCTGTTACGTCTACGTGACGTCAGAAATAGATGGCTCTGTACATTAGTGCATTACCTGCAATGCATGGACTTACCGATCCATGTAAGTGATGAAACCGAAGGACAGTTAAAGTGTTAAAATTCATGAAAAAGTTTTGAGAATTCTAAAAGTTTTCATTTTTGCTGTGTGGATAGATAAAGTGCATTGTGAGCTGTTTTTTTTTAATATGAGTTTTACGGCGGAGCTTTAGGTATTTAGTAAAATTGTGTGTTACGTAATGTATAATAGTAGATTGTTCAACGAGGGACTAAAACAAGATATAATAACACGACATGTTTAGCCACGCGACACTGGCTAAAGTTAGAGTGTCATTATGGTTGTTAATGGCCTGTTGTTTGATCGGTAGTTAAACTAACTAATGGTCAAAAAACGTTACTAATGGTTAAAATCTTAAGGAAATGTGTCAAATTTTCCATTCCTTTTTCGAATTTTAACAATTAGTTTAACTACTGATTTAACAACAGGGCCTTAGTCTCGCGTTAAACACCCTACTTTTCACTTTGAATTTGAGGAAAAAAAACGACGTTCTATACAAAACTACAATATTTATTATAACGAAAATCCTTACAAATTTGTTCCATGGTTGTTGTAAAGTGACGCTTTAAATGCTTAGCTAACGGATTCAAACTTTAAAACTATTATACAACTAATTGGACCATGCATAATAAAATGAATTCATCCTTAATATAATTAAATACGTTCATATTCGTAATCATTAATCGTGTTTCACGAATTTAAATCGTTTTTTTTTTTTTGCACTGTTGTCATTTTGAGGTTATTTCCACGCGCTAAAAACGCCCTATACACAATCACTGAAAATGGCGATGATCCTCCATTCACAAACACTGTGATTGGTTGTTTAGGGGTTTCCAAAGTAAATTAAAATAAAATTAATTAATCCCTCCCCCCCCCAACCTAGGTCTGGGGCTACTGCAGACAGAGGCAGAACTTGCTCAGGTGCGGGTGCGTCTCGCTTACGCACTGCGGCTCCGCGTAGCTGCCGACGAAACAAAACATCAGTGATGCTGGTTTTCACACGAAGGCAGAACGCAAAGAGTGTGTGACCGTACAACACAGTACTGTCTCGGCGTGTACGTTCACACGGTAGCAGAACTCTGCTGTCCACCGTCCTGCCTCCGTGTAAACCAGGATAATAGTACATTATTGCCTAGGCATGGAAGTAGGAAATTGCGGGCTGAGTATTGGATTAAACGGACGAGCTTGCGAGTCCGTTTATAAATACGAAGCCCGCAATTGCTGTTCCTGCCGAGGCAAATATAGTGCTTTTCTCAAAAATCGCAAGAAAAAAATTGTGTTGGAGTCAAATTTTCATTGCTTTAACTCATTTTTTGAATTGCATACTAACAGAAACTTCATGTGAAAAAACCATCACTCCTTACCGCCTTTTTGTTTATGACAAGGAGAAATGCAATTTTTGTTTTAAAAAAAAACTAGCTATCCCAGAGGCGCTACTTTGAAAATCGAAGTTCGAAGTTACGTTAGCTCCATCTTTCTCTCTCGATTTAGTCTCGAATGACGAGTGACAGGGACGGAGCTAACGTAACTTCGAACTTCGATTTTCAAAGTAGAGCCTCAGGCACAAATAAAAAGTTATGTTTCGAGTAAAATTTGGATGTATAAGACTTGTGCCCTCATTTTATTATGGCCCTTTTCACTTTTAAAAAAATTACAAGCTAGATAGTAATGGAATTTGTATGCAACATTGCGGGCTTGTGTAGCGAGCACGCAATGTTTTTTTTTTTTAATTTGAGAACTGTCAGTAAACTATGTACTTCGCGTCTCAATATTTAGATAGGAATGTCAACATTTCCGGAAATTTTTGAGAAAAATTAAAAATACGTACATATTCAGTAAATTGGCCACATGAGGGCTCTTTTTACACTACTGCCCAAGAAACGAGAATAATGTTTTGTACGTATGTATCTACAATTCTTTATTCCACTATAACTTCTAAATCCCTTGACCGATTTAGATGTGTGAGGTATCGTTAGAATCCTTACGTCATCCCGGGTCCTTACGTCACAACAATGGCAAAATGACAATTATTAATATATGTAGGTATATCGACGACAGTATAAAAAATGCAGTCGGGTTTTTAAAGCTTGCTTTTCATATAGTTATTTATTACACTACTGCCCAAGAAAGGAGTGTAATGTTTTCAGGGTTCATGTACGTATGTATCTACGATTCTTTATTCCACCATAACTTCTAAAAGCCTGAGCCGATTTACATGTGTGTGGTATCGTTAGAATCCTGTCACCATCCCAGGTGACATAGGATACTTAAACTGTAAAAATTGAAATAACAACAATGGCAAAATGTCTATTATTTTTGTCAGCAAAAAGTCTTCTAATTATTACAATATAGGCATCATCTGAAAGGTCTTAATGTGACCATCTCAAATATATACGAATATAGCAGCATTCATAAACAGGTTTAATAGCAATATCAAAAAAATGCAGTCGGGGTTTTAAAGCTTGCTTTTCATTTAGGCTTGATTTCCTCCTACGCTGACATCGGTCGCTGACGTCGGTCCAGCGTACTGTCGGTCGCGTATGCGAAAGAAAAGTCCCGCAGTACGCAACCGATCGCTGTACGGAACAGTTTCTGCTCGCCTGCGCTGCGCACGTGCGTACAGCCAACCGATCAGCTTTGCACTGAGCGCACGCATAGTGGTGTATAGCGGGTCAGCGCACCGACGTACGCGGCCCTGACGAGTGAGACCGACGCTCGCCATCAGCGGCGCGTAGCAATTAATCTGCCGCGGATGTCAGCGTCGCTGTGCGGTGTCTCACAGAACATGGTGTATATTCGTACGCTCGACCGACGTCAGCGACCGATGTCAGCGTAGGAGGAAATCAAGCCGTATACGTAAGTACTGGACTGAATTTTTTCAGCCTACCTATTGGCCATATATGAGGTAATTAACATATACATATATTATACATATTAAATCTATATTATACATATTATTATATTATCTATATATTATCTACCTTAGTTCACAATTGTACTAATTACATTTGAAAAGTTATTGTAATTAGTATGTTTGTGCACAAATAATAAGTTCGTAACATTACTGGCAAAAAAAAATCATTTAGTACGATTGTGCACTAAGGTATCGATAAAAGGCAAACGCCACAAAGGCCCGTTTTTACGAAGCAACAAGTTACAAATTACAAGCGAAACTCTTTTTCTAGTAAAAGGAGTTAGAAAGAGACTTCCGCTTGTAATTTGTAACTTGTAGCTTCGTGAAACGGGCCGCAGGGGCACGTTTTATAAAACTACAAGTTACAATTTTACAGGTCTAAACTGGCAATACTGCTCAAATGGCCGGTCGTCATTGGTCGAGGTTGTGTCAAATGGAAACTTGTAACCTGAGGCCCTACCTTGAAAATCGAAGTTCGAAGTTACTTTAACTCCATCCCTTTCCCTCGATTTAGTCTCGAATGACGAATAACAGGGATGGAGCTAACGTAACTTCGAACTTCGATTTTCAAAGTAGGGCCTCTGTAAATTGTAATTCGTAGCTATATAAAACAGGCCCGCCATTTGAGCAGTGTTGCCAGTTTAGACCTGTAAAATTGTAACTTGTAGCTTTATAAAACGCGCCCCAGATAGGGAGTATGGTTTACCTATGGCCTACCCCAATAAACGTGACCATAAACCACAATAGTCCCGCAGACATTGGTAAAAATAATATGGGACCACCTTTAAAGTATTCGCATCGCATCCCTTTCCAACAAAAACTTAACTATCCAAATGTGTTCACAATATCTTGTAACATAAACGAATAGTCGCATTTTTTTTAAGTCGCTTAAAAAAGTATTTGTAAAATAATAATAACAAGTCAATACTTTTTTATCCTCAAATCGTGGTGTTGATATAAAAAACTTTTTTCACTTCTCATGCTGACTTGAGATAAAGTCGCTTTTTATGCTCTAGTGCATAAAGTAAAATCTTCGTCGAAGGCCAAGGCAATCGGTCCAGCAGCCACACGAACAACTTTAACTTCATAGAATAACCTTTTGATTGATTGATTTTTATTTTGCCACATTTATTATTATTATTATTATTATATTTGCGTAAATCAATATATTTAAAGCATGACAATAAGTTATCATAGATATAAAAAACAAAATGTTTTTATAACTGAGCGGTATGTAACGACCTAAGTCAGATGTCACGTACCTAATGAAAAAAATGAAAAAAAAGTTAATTGGCGGGAACCATACCTATTTTTTCATAGTCAATATTTGTGTGCGATGGTGTCCTAAGGGAGTTCAACTAAGTCTGTGACGTGAAGTCTACCGGCTTGAGGATCGAGCGGGTACGAAAGGCCAAGAACCAAAAGGTGGTGGTTAGCTGTGCCAGCGAGAGAGACCTCGAGCTGCTCAGAAGGATAACGGAAGGGAAACTCAACGCGGAATACCCGCAAATGAGAAACCCCCTAATCTGCGTCTGGGACGTCGTCAGCTACCTTAATAACGAGGACCTACCGCAGATGCTGTTATCTCAAAACCACCACCTACTGGGAGGCCTAAACGTGGACCCCGATCAGATAAAACTCCGGTACCGCAGGAAAGCTCGAAACCCGAACAAGAGCAACGGGGACCGATCTCAGGTTCTATTGGCTGCGAGCTCACGTTGGAACGCCAGGAAACGAGAGAGCAGACGAACTGGCAAAGCAAGCAGCCCTTAAGAAAAAGACCGCCCCTCAATATGACATGGTGCCGGTGTCCTACGCCAAGAGGTGGATAAGACAAAACACGGTCGAACAGTGGCAGGTTCGCTACGGGGCATCCGGGACAGGTGCGACAACCAAGAAGTTTTTTAAAACTGTGAGAGATGCGAACAGCATACTAAAGAAACTCAAACTCACAAACTTAATATTGGTTCAAGCGTTTACTGGTCACGGAGGCTTTGCCGCCTATCTCCACCGTTTCAAGATCAAAGATTCACCTTCGTGTATCTGCGGCCCGACCCTTGATGACGACATCTGGCACATTGTCTGCGAGTGCCCGCGTTTCGGCATGGAAAGGATCGACCTTGAGCAAAAGACCGGAGTCAAACTTTCTCAGGATAGCTCAAGCTGGAAAGCCCTGCTGGGAACAGAAGCCAATCGCGAAAGCACGAAGGGTTTTATAGAAAAAGTGGTACGCGTAGCGTGTTTAAGGAACAAATAGTTCGGTACCCGGACTAAACTGGAAAACGCTACGCTGAAATCTGACACCACGCAAACCCTTCGGCCACAGGACCCGGGCAGGATCCCACGCCGAAACAACCCCCAGCCCTACCCCAACCTTCCCCCCAAACCTGCGTACACTTGTACCCCCCCTTCACCCCACCGTCGGTAGGACGGGGGATGGGGAATCCTGCGGCCTCCTAAACGGGGGAATGATTTTCGCTCCTGACCGCACAGGCTGGGGTAAGGCTCCGCGCGCGATTCACTGGTCCCTCGTCAAATTGACACCTGCCCCCCCCATTAAATTATAGCAGATGTATAGGCTAAGTTGCAATGGAAGAGGTCACAAAAGAGGGCAGCGCTAGGAGACACGCGCAAAAAATAGTATCTCCAGGCAAAAGATAAAGCCTCAAAAAGGGTAGCCCCACCCATAAAGATGGTATCCACAGCCACACAAGTGGTCCAAAAATATCTCCGACCCAACCCTTCCATTGTCGGGCAAAAAGAAAGGAAGCCCGTAGTCTGTAAGCATGCATGCGTCAGGATTCCCACTCCGCGACTCACATAGCTATAAGTCTCCCCCCCATCCCAACCCCCTTTCCTATCCCCCCTTTTTGGAAAAACCCCGCGGATATGTAAACGGAGGAAGGACTTTCTCCTCCGGCCTTTCAGCACTGGCTGGGGTAGTATCCGCGGGAGTCTAAATTCTAGTTGGTAATAGGGGCATTGGTGTTTTTAGCCGGTGCGAGCCCGGCAGTACCTGGGCCCTCCATTCCCAGGTCTCCGGAAGGGATTTTCACCTCTGCCCTTTTTTCTTAAAGTAATTAAAGCAAAAAGCAAACAAAAGCAAGGACTTTTGTCTTTGGCCGTTCAGGCGATTACCACAAAAAAATAAAAATATTTGTGTTACAATAATTGACATGTTGCTGTTTCATTTCCTCGCAATCGAAGCGAAAATTAGAGTGTACAACTCGTCCATAAAACCAATTTAACACTCGACTTTATATCCATCCTCGTTCGCAAGCTCGCTTGGATAGATAAACGTCTCGCGTAAAATGGTGCGTTTTATGCACTTGTTGTACAATCTACTATTTAATAACTAACGGTTTTCGACTTCTGTCAAAGAGTATTGTATTGTATGACTTCTGCAGACTTAGCGATACCCTATAAATAGTCTGTGACTTAGCGTGAGACTAACTAAATCTACTTAACGACTAAAATAAGATAGATTAGATCCCCTTTAAATGTCCTTTGTTTGTTGTGATCTGAATGTTGTGCAACGAAAACCAAGAAGAATAAGGTTACATAAAATTGTATCAAACTAAGGCATTGATATTCCAGAAATTACCATAAAATGTCTCAAAAAATGTCGTAAGTAATTTAATTATTTATTATTATACCATTCGCTGTTTGTGCCCTACTATATTCGTAGTTTAGATTTTTTTACGTGTATTTTGGTCTGTATTTAATATATGAAAAACTGTCCTAATGCATCCGGAAGCCAGGCTATATATAAAAGAAATAAGGGGCTTTATAAACTATAACATAATAAAATAATCCTCTTATACATAAATGCATAATAGCTAAACTGTGCTATAAATATGCTCTGTCCTTATCTGTCATAAAATTTGAATTTGTCAGAAAGGGACAAAGAACATTTTAACTACAATAGGTTTATTGTGCATTTATTTATAACTGAGTAGCCGAGTTGTAACGTTACACCATTCCTACCTAATAAATAAATTTATAACTAATTATTTCCAGATCAACCAAACTGCAACAGCGAGGCCCTTGCTTGAGTATTTTTAGCACATTCGTCTATGAGAAATATGCTGATTGTGAATATGTATCAAGAACGTGTGAGGTTAATAATTTGGCTGCCGTTCAGTTTAAATGTAAGTGTCATGATGGTAAACTAGAGATCAGTGCGTCAGCAAAAAACCTGGAAACTGCAAAAGATTTTTCTGTTAAAATCAAGATAACAAGTGAAGAGTTGAAATGTTCGGAACAATTGCTCATTCACACGCAGGACTGGTCAGAGTGGAGGTTCCTAGGAACAGCGGTCTGTATTCTGAAAGATGATTATTATCACAATGATGATATGTTAGTGTTTATGACACGAACGGATATAGTTGTTAGTAAGGTGAAAGCATCAAATGTTATTGCAAAGATTTACCATGATGATGACTTTATAGATTTCTATCTAACTGCCACTGACGGCAGTGTGGGCGTTCACAAAGTATACCTAGCTGCCCATAGTGATGTGTTCAAGAGGATGCTTAAGGGAAAGTGGAAAGAGGCAGAAGAAGGCTGTGTAGAGTTAGAAGGCCTCACGCGCAAGAATCTTCAACACTTTAAAGAATATTTGTACTTGGGCACCCTGCCGGATGAGGGACTGCGTCCCCTGCTGCTGCTTGCTAGATATTTCTTAATAGATGATCTTACGGAGGAATGTATAAAGAAGATAGTTGACACCGTTACTCCTGACAATTTATATGGACTTCTGGAGTTTGCTTGCGAGAACAATTTACCGGAGCTAACCTTTGGCATCTTACACCTGACACCAGATAAGATGGTTGATTCTGCTTATAAGAAAAAATATAGCTAATCCATAACTCAACACAGCAATTGTAACTCCCCACTACAGCTGTATTTGGGTCAATCAACTATTCTTTGTATGTTTTGGCATTTGTATAAAGAGGGATTGTATCATAATTTATAAAGTTCAAAATGCATTATAAATAAAAGATATATTCCCTGAACCCGTAAACTATTCAGGATTTTTTAAAATGCCATAATATACCCAGAACCCGTTAGGTTAGTTTTGTTTTATAAAAATCCTAAAAAGAATATGGTTTCAGAAAAAAATACATTATTATTGGTCTAAGATCTGAATAGGAGACGACCTTCACCCAGCTGTTGATTCGATAAAAAGTATTTTATATCAAATTTAATATGGTAAGTAATATATGGCGACTTATTTATATAGGTAATTTTTTTTAAATTAAAAATGAACTTTTAATAAAATTGCAATTGCTTTTTTAAGACAAATTACATAATAATCAAAAGTATGAAGCCTATAGAATATTCAAACGTTTTGGTTTAGTGCAAACTATTAGTACCGATTTACATGTTTATACCTACCTACCCAATAGTTATGATGGGAAAAATAGTCAACCTAAAGTTGGCTTGGAGGCTTCATACATTTGATTGGTATGTAATTGTCTATTAAACAAGCAATTGCAATAGTTTGTATTAAATTTGATTTTTAAATTTTTAATTAATTATATACTGGACTGATTTCAGCCTATCTATTCGTCATTTATTACTTAACATATTAAATCTAATATATAAAATTCTCGTGTCACAGTTTTCGTTGCCATACTCCTCCGAAACGGCTTGACCGATTTTGATGAAATTTTTTGTGCTTATCCGGTATCTATGAGAATCGGCCAACATCTATTTTTCATCCCCCTAAATGTTAGGGGTAGTCCACCCCTAAATTATTTATATGGCAAAACAACGTTTGCCGGGTCAGCTAGTTTGATATAAAATTCTTAGTGTTTTTGAACTATTAGTAGAGACCCACCCTCATTTCGCTTAGGTATATGTGAGTTTTCTGTTATATTATACCCTTGCATAAACCAACATTTATTATGCACCTTCCTCTTGAATCACTATCCTAAAACTGCTATAAAATCAGTTGCGTAGTTTAAAAGATCTAAGAGTACAGACTGCAGGTTATTCCCACCTGTTACCACCAATTTGTTACCACTGGTAACAGCTGGGATTTTTTTTCCCACCTTTTACCACTAAAGTACTCTGTGGTAACAAGTGGGAATATTTTTCCCTTTGTTACCACTAAAATATTTGGTGATAACTACCACCAATTAGTTTAGTGGTAAAAGGTGGGAAAAAAAATCCCAGCTGTTACCAGTGGTAACAAATTGGTGGTAACAGGTGGGAATAACCCCAGACAGAGGGACCCATATAAAGAAAACAAAACGGGCTTTCTTTAAAATCTTGGGTGTTTTTATTACAAAGATAAAATAGGGAATTTTATGATTCGCTGGGGGGCCATATTGGGTCACCTAATTATTTTTACTCATATCGATTTGTAAGTCCTAATCATCGTAACTCCTAACGTATTTTTAACCGACTTCAAAAAAAGGAGGAGGTTATACGTTCCACTGTATGTATTTTTTTTTATGTACTCCGATTACTCTGTCTTCTTTTTTTTTGGTTTGATAGAGTATACTCTCGAGGTGGTCCCATTGTCACCAAATCTGAATCTGATGAGAGGGATCCGTGAAGAATTGAGGGAACTCCTCAAATATTGTAGGCAAACATATAGCGATTATAGTATTTTTAGTAACAAGTCCAGCATTTGCATTCAGAAAGTATCATTTGGTGAAGTGGAACTGATGATGAAGACCACAGATGGCCACCGGAACTCCTCAATGGTACCGATTTCAAGGGTGGCGATAAATCTCGATTAAGATAGTTGAGCGACTACCTACAACGAATAATATTTACTTGTTGAAATATGACTATTACTTTCCCGCGGCGTTGCTTGCGGCGCGCTTGATATAAGTTAAAGTTTCATTTCAACTAAGAAGTGGGACTACGTAACAGCGTATTATGATCACTAAAGAGTATAAAATAAAATAAATGTTTTAAAAAACAAAAAACATTAGCGACCACAACATTTTCAACAAAAAGCCGACATCAGTTGGACTAACCTATTAGGTGCCTACAATTTTAAAGAAGTTATTTTTTGCGATTTTGAAGGCGGTTTTTTGTTTTTTATTTTGTTTCAATATTTTGGAGAATTAAGATATTGGACAGGTGGAATACCACCCTAACGGTGGTATGGCCTACGCACATAATTGACGTCCAGCAAGCCTACGCATTATCCTTCCGTGCCATCCCTCCGGGCACGATGTACGAGGCAAAACGATAGTGCCAAAGATGAAGGAAAACACTAGATCCCGTGTAGCCAACTGTCAAGCGTGCCACCTTTTTCTTCTGTGTACAACACAGTTTTGTAGCCAATTTTTATTGGTCAATACCCGACATGTGAACCCTACTAAATTAAGACCAATGGGATAGAATAAGCGGCTAGTCGGTAAAGACCTAAGAAAAAGTGTCACTTAATTTAGTCGGGTTACTGTTGTTGTTTGCGATCTGTGCGCCCATCCGTCGGAATTTTAACCTTTTCAACGCCACAGTCGGCTCTGGCCGTCAACTAAAAGTCGTGCCACTGACGCCACGTCGGCTACAGCCGACAAGAGTTCAAGATTAAAAGAGACTTTGTTTGGTAGCCATAAGGTGTAATTTGCATAGCATAGCAAACATGTTTGGCGTGTGGGTGGCACATTTTGTATTCGACGTATGGCTTTCAAAAGGTTAAAATAATTCTCCGAAAATATATTTCTTCGACAAGTTATCAGTAAAGTATTTAAGTTTAGGTTCAGTGGAATGGCGTGTGTATTTTGTGGGTGTAAATCCCGAATGGGAAATTAAGAAAATGATCCACAAAATATAAGCTTTCACAGGTGAGTGATGTTTTACAATAAAACTGTTGATTTTCGGCCATAATCCGGCCGTTTTGCTAGTATAACTAGAAACATTATCATGGTATTACGTCTTGTAATTAATACACTATCTGCAGTAAATGTGCAATTTTAACTCATTTTTAGATTTTCTTTCGGAAGTAAACAATAGTGCTACCGAAATTAATATCGCTAAGTAAACTTTCGATATTTTCATAGAGTAAATGAGTAAACATATCCATGAGTATGTGTTTAAATATCAAAAAGTGAATACATTTCGGGTTAAAATAGCGATGCCGAACAGTTAAAAGGCCGATGTTTTAAATGTCGAAACTTACAACGTTTAATGGCACAGGCGTGTGCCTTTTATAGACATAGGCATAAAATACTTATTGTAGATATTTGGATCATTCGTTATTTTAACATCGGTATTTTAATTTAATATGTATTTTTTATGTACAGTAAAGGAAATTGATTCCTAGACCATTTTGGACTATGTCGTAGTGACATAATCAATCAAAAAGTAAGAGATTTCTTATGATTTTACAGTGTCACTTTGACATAGTTCAAAATGGTCAAGGAATCAATTTCCTTGACTGTACGTACATATCTATCGATCGGTAAAAGAGCCTACTATATGTGATATTAATTAATAGTATTGTTTCAGATTTGCAGTATCGCTCGGATTTTAATAAGAAACATATATATATTCAGTAATTACATCCATTCATACGCAACCCAAACAAATTAACCTTGATGCTCAAACAGGAATCGTTGGAGATGCTCTGACAGAAATGGTTCGTCGTTGTTTCAGAAGTTGCAATGCAATCCGGCATAAAAAAGGGTCACAAACTGTCTTCCAATTACTGTCTTACAATTACAAGGCTTATTCATCATTATTAAAGATAAACGTTTTATTTTTAAATAAAAACTGTAAAAACTGTCTTTAGTTTTATTACACGACAAAAAAGTTAATTTCTCAGTTTACTTTTTCGAAATAAGGCCACTTTTCAATTGGTAATCAATCATAATTATTATTGAAAATAGGCTTATCCTTTGCCTTTTAATTATGGTTAAACCTAATATATCGATAAACCGCACATCACTGACTGCAAACTTACGCACACTAATGCAGAGTGACACACTTAAGAAGTGGTACGCTTTTGAAATCCAATCGAAAGCGGTCATATATAGACGACTCTTTTTAACGAAGGCCATTTGTAACAGTTGCGAAGAGTACTATTCTATTAGCGGTTTTTACACTCTCTCTATGTTTTACTACCTCTATGGATAGGGCGTAGGCTTTGTGGACGTCAATTATAATCGTTTTGCGTCGTGCATCGTGCCCGGAGGGATGACACGGAAGGATAATGCGTAGGGGACTTTATCGTTTTGCGTCGTGCATCGTGCCCGCAGGGATGGTACGGAAGGCTTTACCTAACTCCGTCGTCGTTGCCGACCTTTATTGCCGCGAAAATGTGAGCAACATTTAGAGGCCACTCAATTTATCAATTTGATAAAAATAAATGACAAAGTTGCCTAATAAATTGAAATTACCTATCATTAAAAATGCAAAGTATTATTTTTTATTTCGGTATTTTCCCCGAAATACGACTTTTTTGAGCTGGTATCGCCACATTTTTTGACTTGTCTTTACCGGGCTATCCCCGTTTTATGGTCGCGTTCAAAGAGAATATTAACACTACGTAATAGCGTATTAATCGTAGTACATTGATGAGTTGGTTTTCACGTTTGAGGCGAGAGCTATTATAACGACGCAATGTACTTCTACTGGCATGTTTTTGCTGGACCAATGTAAATCAGCCGTAAGAGGACGCATAGACGTATAATAATACATGTTATTATACGTCTATGTATTCATCACTCGCTCCATTTTCCAACTTTACGACTAACTAGAGTCATACCGTTTTAATCTGTGCGATAGATCCCTTTGTTGTGAATGTTGTGATCTACTTAATTTATTGTTGTGCAGTGAATAGGTGATAAATTGTATCAAACTAAGGCATAGATTTTCCAGAAATTACCTCATAATTCATAATGTCTGGAAAATTTTCGTAAGTAATTTATTTTATTATTTTATTACCAAATCATATTATTAGGATTATTTTAACTTATCGCTGTAAGTGCCCTAGGTAGGTATTAAAAATGTTATAATAAAAGGCACATACACATACATACATACATACCCACGCCATGACGGCGTGGGTCCCAGAGTAGGGTAGACACAAGACAGAGCTGCAGACCAACATCTCTAACAACTTACAATTTAGGCTGTTTGTGTTATAAGGCATGTTTAGATTTTTGTATATATTTTTTTGTCTGTAAAGGGCGCTGCATATGTAACGTGATTAGGACGTGGACGGGACGGGGTTGCATACATTTTTGGTTTTCCCGTCCCGTCCGTGTAATCGTTGCGTATGTACGTTCAGATACATTTTCTATGAAACAATATTTGACAAAATTCCCCGTCCCGTTCCATCCGAGTAAAATCACGTTACGTACGCAGCGCCCTTAAGTATTTAATATTAGGCCCGATTTAGACCAAGAATTCTATGGCATTATCTCTTACGTTTTCTTTGTAAAAATAAAGACAAAACATGTTCTAGAGCATTCGCTCGTTTGATCTAAACCCAACCTTACAAGATACTGTTCTAACCTGACTGAAAGCCAGGCTATCAATGTAGAAGAAATAAGGGGCTTAATAAACTGTAACATAATAAAATATCTCTCTTATACATAAACGCACAATAGCTAAAGTCTGCTATATATATGCTCTGTCGTTATCTGTCATTATGACACTTGAATTTGTCAGAAAGAGACAAAGAATATTTTAACTACAATAGGATTATTGTGCGTTTATTAATAAGGAAGTAAGTATTTAAAATTCCAACTGAATAATAACTAATAATTTCCAGAACCGCCAGACTGCAACAGCGGGGCCCATGCTTAAGTATTTCTGCCACAATCCTCTATGAAGATGCTGATTATGAATATGTATCAAGGGTGTCTAAGGTTAATAATTTGGCTGCCCTTCAGTTTAAATGTAAATATCATGATCGTAAACTAGAACTCAGTGGGTCAGCAAAAAAACTCGAAACTGCAAAGGATTTCTCTGTTGAAATCAAGATAACAAGTGAAGAGTTCCAATTTTCAGAGCAATTGCTCATTCACACGCAGGAATGGTCAGAGTGGAAGTTCCTGGGAACAGCTGTCGGCTATCGGAGAGGTGGTTATTTCAACAGATTGGTAGCGTTTATGACACGAATGGATATAGTTGCTAGTAAGGTAAAAGCATCAAATGTTAATGCAAAGATTTACCATGATGACGACTTCATAGATTTCTATCTAACTGCCGCTGATGGCAGTGTGGGCATTCACAAAGTATACCTAGCTGCCCATAGTGATGCGTTCAAGAGGATGCTTAAGGGAACATGGAAAGAGGCAGCAGAAGGCTGCGTAGAGTTAGAAGGCCTCACGCAGAAGAATCTTCAACACTTTAAAGAATATTTGTACTTGGGCACTCTGCCGGATGACGGACTGCGTCCCTTGCTGCTGCTTGCTAGATACTTCCTAATAGATGATCTTAAGGAGGAATGCATAAAGAAGTTAGTTGACACCGTTACTCCTGACAATTTATACGGACTTCTGGAATTTGCTTGTGAGAACAATTTACCAGAGCTAACCTTTTGCATCTTATACCTGACTCCAAATAAGACAGTTGATTCTGCTTATAAGATAAAATATAACTAATCCTGTCCATAAATCAACAGAGCAGTTGTAACTCAGCACAATAATTGTTATAATTTAGTTAAGTGAAAGTGGGTGATTACCACTGCAGCTGTATTTGTGTCAGTCAACTATTCTTTGTATGTTTTGGCATTTACGTAAGTATAAAGGTCATTGTGTAGAACCCATCTCTAAAATTTGGCTACCAGGACAAGACGTGTGGAACCCCGGATTTTGGAGCCCAGAACCTGGACGGTTCGTCGGTTGTCCACACAACGGCGCGCGAGTCCTTTTAAACTTTTAAACCCGAACTACAAATGAAACCCCGCCCGGACGCTCCCCGGATGCCCTCTAAACTAGGACAAATCCGGAAAACCCGGACGGATGGCAACCCTAGTCTTGTAACCACCCTAAAAAGAATACAGTTTCAGAAAAAAATACATTTACATATAAAAATTATTATGTATTTTAAAATATATGATCTGGTAGACATAATCATAATTATTAAATAATTATTTAAAACTAAAATATCATTGGTAACTCAGACCAGCCCCGTATTTCACCATTTTGACAATGACAGATGACATTTCAGTGTACGTGGCGCAGCTTATATGAAACCCTGTCATGTATGAGCGTGTTAACTTTGCAATGTATACCGAATATTCACCTGTCACGTGTCACTGTCAAGATGTTGAAATAGGGGGCAGGTTGTCCCCCGGTTTTATATGAAAATAGTGGTTTGACTCATGAGCAGGGAGCGTACATTTCATGCCGATGACAGGCGTATGACGTCAAGCTACATACAGGTTGGAAAAAACAAATTGTTGGTTTTCATGAGCATGACTATCTGTTCATTTAATTATGCGTGTTATTTAGAGATAAATTAATTAGTTATAATTTATAACTAACGTAATTGTTTCTGAAATATAAAAAAATAAGTATTTAATGGGTTGTAAACAAAATGCTTGATTGTGTAATATGACATTAAGTACTATCACTCAGTTTCGTCTTCTCCGCAGTAAACAAGTACCTATGAAAAGAGCAACGGAATAACGAACGTTTATTTATCTGTACCTAATTATGGAAAATATGATTAATCATTCATCACTGTTATATAAATCAACCTCTTCCGTTTCAGACGGACAGTGAAAGTATTGACACTTGAGACGGACAGTGAAAGAACATTATAACGTAGTAAAGTTTTTTTTCAACTTGTTGACTACAGAGAAGACGAAACTGAGTGATAGTACTTAATATTATATTACACAATAAATCATTTTGTTTCCAACCCATTAAATACTTATTTTTTATATTTCAGAAACTATTATGTTAGTTATAATAAACGTTAATAGACTATCTGTGTCACTACGTTTTTTGAAACATCCTGTGTGTTTGTATGAATACGTCATTATGACGAAACCGGCATGAAATGTACGCTCCCTGCTCATGAGTATTCTAATGTGGATAACTTATTTCACTTGTACCCCCAATTAATGTAGCAATTAAAAGAAATAGTTTGGCTTTGGTTTAACAATGTCATAATTAAGACACATGTACAAAAAATAGTTGATTTACCCAATTCATAAAAAACAATTATTATACTTACTTTTAAAGAAAGCATACAAATAGAGGTAATAATTTGATTAAATTACTGAATATCGTTGTAAGGATTGTATCTCCTTTTTATTTGTGGTGTTATATAGTGATTTTGTCAATGTCAAGTGAATTATAATATAACAGTGAACAAAGAAAATAAAACTAATCCTTAAAACCAAGCAGCCAAATTCCCACAAGGTTGTATAAATATTATAAATGTAGTATTTCTGAAATGTCAGAAACGAGTGTCAGATGTTTATGTGAGCTATCGAGTGCTATCACCATAAACTAACTATACGACAGGGTAGGTAGTGCTGATTATGTCAATATTAAATAAGCTTTCTTACCATTTTTGTTACTGTGATTTACATTTAAATATTTTGATAATATAATTGGAAAGTTCCAAGAAAATGGAGTGTATTTTTTTTTAGTTTTGGGGAGTATTTTGTTAGAAGCTTTTATTTAATTTCACTTGTATGTCCTAGAATTTTGCAAGTCGATTTTGAACCAGTACTCGTCAATGATTGGCTGAAATTTGGAATGGAATACATGGTTAAAACCCGATGACACTGCAATATTATGATACTATCGCGCTGATCTGATGATGGAGTCGAAAGGTAGCGACAAGATCTTTGCTGTACGTAATATTTAAGGGCGCTGCATACGTAACGGGATTTTACTCCGACGGAACGGGACAGGGAATTTTTTCAAATATTGTCTCATAGAAAAAGTATCTGAACGTACATACGCCACGATTACACGGACGAACGGGACGGGAAAATGTATGCACCCACGTCCCGTCCCCGTCCCCGTCCCCGTCCAAGTCTTGATCACGTTATGTTTGCAGCGCACTTTACCCGCCGAGTTGGGGCTCGTTAGTTTCGTCTTGATAAGCAGATGATGTCTGAGCGGGAAAAAGTATAGTCGGCAACAAAAGCTTGTCCCAAAAATGAATTTTTTGACAGAAACTTATTTCAGGTTGAAATATACCTTCTGCACAAGATTTTTCCAGTTATGTGAATTTTATTTACAAACTGGATTACGAACAATTTTTCTAACCAATCGTAACATCGTGTTCATCGTTACTCCCAAACTTATGGTTCGATTCGGACGCGTTTTTTTTAAAGAAAGCTGGTTTAATAGGACTGGTTCTTCCGTCCGTTTATGAGGTATATCAGCTCTGAAAGTAGGGGTAACCATTAACCCCCCGCGGGTACCTCGTCGTAATGGTGGGGCGTAGTAACCGGCGGTTACTAACCGCGGAAGAGTCACCCACGGTGAAGCTAAAGCCCCCTACGCATTATCCTTCCGTGCCATCCCTCCGGCCACGATGCACGACGCAAAACGACGACAGTGCGTAGGCTTGCTGGACGGATAATGCGTAATGATAATGCGTAGGGGGCTTAAGAGGTACCCGGGGCCGGCCTGAGTGGCGCGTCGGCTTGCCCGTGGAGGTCGCTCCAAGTCAAAGACTTTATACCTTACTACTAGACTGTTTACCATAAAATTATGTTAAGCTAAAACGAGATCTGTTGACATACACTTAGGGTAGCTGATTCCTTATAAGCGGTAACTATACCAAAACTGGTCCGCGCGAGAGGGCTCCCGCTGGTAGCGTGCCAGCGTGTTTGACGTCTTGCCAGCTCAACCTAATCACCCATATAAATATATGTAGTATATATATGTATAGTGTTTTATGGTTAGAAAAGGGACACACTAGCAACGGAAGCCCTCTCGCGCGGACCGGTTTTTGCGCCATAGTGCACAGCCCAACTAGCAAAATTTCGTCATATAATGGTCGCGGCAACGTAATATTTTCAGACTTTTAGCCTATGATATTAGTCATATAAACTTAATGATAACGTTTATAGAACGCGATTTGGGCCCATTTTACTCAGCGTTTCAGTCGTATATTAAAAAAACAAAAAACCGCCTTCAAAAAGCAAAAAATAACTTCTTTAAAATGGTAGGTAAATAGGTCAGTCCAACTGAAGTCGGCGTCCAACTGAAGTCGGCGTCCCACAATATTTTAAATCAAAAGCCGAATGCAGTTGGACTGACCTACCATTTTAAAAAGAAGTTATTTTTTGCTTTTTGAAGGCGGTTTTTTGTTTTTTTAAACATTTATTTTATTTTATACTTTTTAGTGATCCTATTTACGCTGTTACGTAGCTCCACTTCTGAATATTAATAAGAAACTATAGAACATTTCAAGCTCGCCGCAGACAACGCCGCGGGAATGTCATAGTCATATTTAAACCTAAATGTGCTTCGTCATAGTCGCTCAACTTCCTTTATCGAAATATCTTATCGCCACCCTTGAAATAGGTACCGTTAAGGAGTTCCGGTGGCCATCTGTGGTCTTCATCATCAGTTCCACTTCACCATATAGCATTTTTCAAAAGCAAATGCATGAGTTACAGTGAAAAATACCAAAATCGCTATAGGTGTGCCTATAATATTTGAGGAGTTCTCTTAATTTCTCCATGATCCCATCATCAGATCCTGACGTGGTGACAATGGGACCAACTAGAAAGTATACCCATTCGAACAACGAAAAAATTTTCAAATCGGTCCAGTGGTCTTCGAGAAATCGGGGAACATACATAAAAAAAAAAAAAAAAAAAATATCCCGACGAATTGAGAACCTCCTCCTTTTTTTGAAGTCAGTTAAAAAGTCATTTAACTGCAACCGCCAGCCACTTATTGATCATATAATCATCACCAACGTGACTATCTTATAACTAATTAGTTGTATAATAGCGAATTACATGGCTTTTATATGAACTTTAATCATATAAGAGACATATAATCGTTGAGTTAGTTGCTTATTAGTTATATAATTATCATCAATGGAACTACGTTATAACTAATTTGATATATTGTTGCTACTTATACGACGTGTTTGTGGAATAAAAGTAACGTGTCATGACATTTAATGAAAAAATAAATTGAATGTCGGTGAGTATTATTTTGACAGAGTTATCTAAGAAATATATATGGCCATGTTACATTATAACTCAACGGTATTATGAATGCTGTTGAATTCGACTTAATGGTAGAAATATGTTGCGGAGGCCACTTTATTGATAAAATACATAACATACATAAACTCACGCCTTTATTCCCAGTTTGGGGTAGGCAGAGCTACAGAATTGCCAACAACTCTAAAAGCTTGTTGATAATTCTGTAACCACATTTTGCATAATCAGGCTAAGATATACTATATTTAATTGTAAATATTTAACGCCCCTCATTAATTATTAGTTATTTAAATTAAATTTAAATAAATATTTTGAATTATCACGAAAGATGCTGTTATATGTCATTTATACCATTAATATGTCATATAACTGCTTCTTATATAGCAAGTTTAGCGGTTAAAGCGCCATGACACCTATGTCGAATGTATTAAGTCATATAAAAGTCATATAAACGTAACATGTAAATCAAAAAAGTAGTGTAATAGCAACCTTATTTCATTTACCGAATAGTCACATGAGCGTCGTATAGAGGTAGATTATTCAGCATTATCTTATATGACTCTTTAGTAATTCATTTATTTCAGTATAACACATAAGAAAATAATACATTAACATATTATCAGCAACAGGCTTCGTCAAAACGTTTTACATAGGAATGATC
Organism: Acleris literana; assembly: GCA_946894065.1. Lineage (NCBI taxonomy): Eukaryota > Metazoa > Arthropoda > Insecta > Lepidoptera > Tortricidae > Acleris > Acleris literana. The sequence continues at coordinate 7,811,189 of OX335695.1, read as the reverse complement.
ATCGGCAACAGCTTCGTCAAATCTCCTTAACACTAACAAAACAAATTTTAAAACACAGACTTATCCTACCACCAACCCCGCACCGTGGCTGGTTCAAACGTTCCCATTACACCGGCCGCATTGCCCCGCTGGATTGCAATGTAAACCTGCTGAACCAGCCACGATCCAAAAGTCAATAAAAAAATTTTAGTAGTAATTAAAAAAAGTCGAGTAAACGTTTACTCAGCATCATAGTATGACTTAACACCAAAGTGCTGAATAAGATACTTTTATATAACATGATCTATAATTCGCGTTTATATGACTTCATGCAACATTATATAGCACAATAGCCATATAATATCAAACACATTGCTTTTACTCGACTCTGTCTGGCATGTCATAACTCAGCTATATAAGTTACGGTTACTCGAGTAAAAAGTCATATAAGCGCCAATTAAACGTGTCTTATTCAGCAATTTCTTATATGACTCTTAAGTCATAAAAGGAAGTCGAATAAACGTGTATTTGGTATCATAATATGACTATTATGCTGAGTAACTAAAATGCTGCATAAGCTGGCTTTATACGACAAGTTCTGTATAATTCGCCTTTACATGACTTTTATACGATTTATTAGCTGAATAAGCTCAATCTTATATGACTACTTTGCTAGTTGGGAGTCTAGTAGTAAGGTATAAAGTCTTTGCTCCAAGTGGGCTCCTTGGAGCCAGCTTGTGACGTGATGGGTGAACTGCGGTTGAGCTCAACTTTCACCCACAGTTGGGGCGGCGCAAAGGAAGAGCATTGCCGGTGCGCCGTTGTCCCTATATTATTATACCCGGATTGCGAGCGGCGCGTTGATATTGAGATCTGCTACTCTACCTACCCTCCGCAATCTAGCGCCGCAACGTTGTTTGCGACGTGGGGCCGCAGATGAAGAAGAGTGGAGCTTCTCCCTACCCTCTGCGGCCGGAACGTGTGAACCTGCGAGTGATACATCGGGGGTCTGACGTTTTTGGTCCACTGGACCGAGCGTCCTGAATTCTCCCGCTCTCTCAAGGGGCCTGTCGGTGAGAGTCGTAGTCGAATGCGCAAGCAGAACCTGCGGCCCTCGCTAACATCAGCGTGAGTAGGTATTATGGCCACTCTCGGTTGGTTAGTCACCTTAGGCTCCCGCAAGACCAGGTGGTATAAGTAAAAGCATTGAAAAAAAAATCGCCTATTAGTAGGTTATGAAAAAGATAATAAAAATACTGTATACGCCACGAAAGTTTTATAACTGTACGAGTACCGAGGTGTAGTAAAGAAATAATAATATTATTAAACAAACGCACGTCTTCCTGCCGACGTCTTTTATGAACTGATGCGCTATTAGCACCGAGGGTGTTATTCGCGGTCTCGATTTCCTTTTAACAGGTTCGATGCGTTGAATAACTTTCAATTTTTTTCTTGTTCTCTTCACTTTTTTGGTTAAAAGTGGAGGGTTTTTAGTAATGTATGCTCCATCCATATCCATTTTATACCAAGACTTATGCTTTTCGAAACCTTTATCATGCAGTGTATTAGAGGACTCACAGCTTGACTCCATTTTAAATAAGGATTTCACATTAATTTTAAATAATTTTAGTAATCTTGAATGTTATTGTGAATTTATTTACCTTTTTTTGACATTGCTTTAGACGGCTTTTGGTATGTCAGTCACCGCAGAGATAAGGAAGTATAAAACTTTGTCTACTGCCCAAGTACCTAAGAGGACACACATATGCTAAAGCAACTGCTAAAGTCGGTAGTGTTCCGCGATCGGTCCGATTCTGTTCTTTGGATAGCATTATTATTTTCTCTCTATTTTTAACCGACTTCAAAAAAAGGAGGAGTTTCTCAGTTCGTCGGGTTTTTTTTTTGTGTATGTGTCCCGATTACTCGAAGACCACAGGACCGACTTGAAAAATTTTTTCGTTGTTTGATTGGGTATACTTTCTAGTTGGTCCCATTGTCAACACGTCAGGATCTGATGATGGGATCTTGGAGAAATCAAGAGAACTCCTCAAATATTATAGGCACACCTATAGCGATTTTGGTATTTTTCACTGTAACTCGTGCATTTGCTTTTGAAAAGTACTATATGGTGAAGTGGAACTGATGATGAAGACCACAGATGGCCACCGGAACTCCTTAACGGTACCTATTTCAAGGGTGGCGATAAGATATTTCGATTAAGGTAGTTGAGCGACTATGACGAAGGACATTTAGGTTTAAATATGACTATGACATTCCCGCGGCGTTGTCTGCGGCGAGCTTGAAATATTCTATAGTTTCTCATTAATATTTAGAAGTGGAGCTACGTAACAGCATAAATAGGATCACTAAAAAGTATAAAATAAAATAAATATTTAAAAAAACAAAAACCCGCCTTCAAAAATGCAAAAAATAACTTCTTTTTAAAATGGTAGGTCAGTCCAACTGCATTCGGCTTTTGATTTAAAATATTGTGGGACGCCGACTTCAGTTGGACTGGCCTACCATTTTAAAAAGAAGTTATTTTTTGCATTTTTGAAGGCGGGTTTTTGTTTTTTTAAATATTTATTGAGGTTAGAAAGTTGTTTACTACATAAGACAAGTAAGGATGAACAGGCCTTAGATACTATTAGATACATTTATTACGTAATCATTTAGCTGGGATATTTTTCGCACCTGTTACCACTGGGAATAAATAAACTCCCAGCTGTTACCACTATAGTTACCAAGATTAGGGTTACCATGTAGGAATTTGAAAAGTCCTGACAAAAAGATTGACATTTGGATATAAGTCCGGACTTTTTAGTCACAAAATGGAAACATTACTCACTAATGGCCCGTTGTTTGATCGGTAGTTAAACTAACTAATTGTTAAAATTCGAAAAAGGAATCGCAAATTTGACACATTTCCTTGAGATTTTAACCATTAGTAACGTTTTTATTGCCGTGTTGGTGCCGGTGCCGGTCGAGAATAGCACCACCCCATCTCTTCCCGTGGGTGTCGTACGAGGCGACTAAGGGATAAACCGGAGGATGGGCAGCAGCGTCTTCCGCGGACTACATGGTATAACAGTCCCAGGGAGGTGTCGGGTTTATCGTCCACAAGTCCCTCGTGAACAAAGTGGTGAAGATCGAGAGCGTGTCGAGCAGGGTAGCGTGCCTTGTACTCAGAATGACCCAACGATATTCGTTGAAGGTCATACAGGTATATGCGCCGACCTCGACACACTCCGACGATGAGGTGGAGGCTATGTATGAGGATGTTTCCAGACCCATGCATAGCTCCAAAACTCACTTCACGGTTGTTATGGGGGACTTCAACGCAAAGCTGGGTAAACGAGACGGTGAAGAGCAGAGAGTGGGGAATTTTGGAGTGGGGCATAGGAATCACCGGGGCCACCTACTGGCCAGTTTTAAGAAGAAGGAGGGACTCTATATGATGAACTCCTTTTTCAGGAAACGTGAGCATAGGAAGTGGACCTGGATGAGTCCCGATGGTGTAACGAGGAATGAGATAGACTTTATCATGTCGACGAAAAAGCACATATTCAATGATGTCTCCGTGATCAGTGCGGTTAAAACCGGGAGTGATCACCGTATGGTACGAAGCTCATTGAATATCCAGTTCAAGCTTGAAAGGTCTAGACTGATGAAGTCTACGCTCCGCCCGGCACCCGCTCAGCTCCAAAACCCCGAGAGCTTTCAGCTCGAACTTCAAAACCGTTTCGAGTGCCTAGGTAGCGACGTGGACGATTACAACGACGGGTTCGTGGAAGCTGTCCAAACGGTCGGGTCTAAGTTCTTCAAGATCCGCCGTACAAAAACCAAGAAGCTCTCGGACTCCACCCTTAGGCTCATGGAGGTGAGGCGTGAAATGATTCTGCAGTCCTCTGGTGACGCTTGTCGCTATCGGCAGCTCAACAGACAGATCTCGAAGTCTCTGAAACGTGATATACGCCGATTCAATACTAAAAGTATTGAAGAGGCTATTGAGCGTAACAGGGGCTCTAAGGTGTTTGCCAGGGATCTGTCTGTTGGCCAAAGCCAACTGAAGCTGAAGACCGACGACGGCAGAGTCATTTCATCCAAACCTGAGCTATTGGCGGAAGTTGAGAAGTTTTATGGACAGATGTACACGACAACCCGAACACCCGTCGAAAATCGAGCTAAAGACCCGAGGGCTAGATTAACCCGACACTATACTGAAGATCTCCCCGACGTCAGCCTGTACGAGATTAGTATGGCCCTCAAACAGCTTAAGAATGGCAAAGCCCCAGGTGAGGATGGAATTACAGCCGAACTCCTGAAGGCGGGTGGTAAACCCACCCTTAGGGCCCTTCAGACGCTGTTCAGCTCCGTCCTCCACGAAGGGAGAACGCCGAAAGCATGGAACAGAAGTGTGGTGGTTCTCTTCTTCAAGAAAGGTGATAAAACTTTGTTGAAGAACTATAGACCCATCTCACTTCTGAGCCATGTTTACAAGCTGTTTTCGAGGGTCATCACAAATCGTCTCGCGCGCAGGTTTGACGATTTTCAGCCTCCCGAACAAGCCGGTTTCCGAAAAGGCTATAGTACCGTAGACCACATACATGCGTTGCGGCAGGTTATACAGAAGACCGAAGAGTATAACCTCCCCCTTTGCCTTGCATTTGTGGACTACGAGAAAGCCTTCGATTCGATCGAGACCTGGGCTGTACTACAGTCTCTCCAGCGGTGCCAAGTTGACTACCGATATATCGAAGTGTTAAAGTGTCTGTACGAAAACGCCACTATGTCCGTCCGACTACAGGACCAGAGCACGAAGCCTATTCCTCTGCAGCGGGGAGTCAGACAAGGAAATGTGATCTCTCCGAAGCTGTTCACCGCTGCATTGGAGGATGCTTTTAAGGTTCTGGACTGGAAAGGACGAGGCATCAACATAAATGGCGAGTACATCACTCACCTTCGATTCGCTGACGATATCGTAGTCATGGCTGAGACCATGGAGGACCTCAGTGCAATGCTCGCTGACCTCAGTGGAGTTTCATGTCCAAGACGAAAGTCATGTCCAACGTCCATGTCGCGCCAACTCCCGTGATAGTCGGAGGCTCTGCGCTCGAAGTTGTTGACGACTATATTTACCTGGGACAAACGGTCCAGTTAGGTAGGTCCAACTTTGAGAAAGAGGTCACTCGTCGAATCCGACTCGGATGGGCAGCGTTCGGGAAGCTTCGTAGCACCTTTTCGTCCAAATTACCGCAGTGTCTGTAGTCAAAAGTCTTTGACCAGTGTGTGTTGCCAGTGATGACTTACAGATCTGAGACGTGGGCGCTAACAATGGGCCTTATAAGGAAGCTCAAAGTCACTCAGAGGGCTATGGAGAGGGCTATGCTCGGGGTTTCTCTGCGTGATAGAATCAGAAATGATGATATCCGCAGTAGAACTAAGGTTACCGACATAGCCCGAAGAATAGCCAAACTTAAGTGGCAGTGAGCGGGGCACATTGCTCGCAGGACTGATGGCCGATGGGGTCAGAAGGTTCTTGAGTGGCGTCCGCGGACCGGGAGACGAGCTGTAGGTAGGCCTCCAACAAGATGGAGTGACGACCTTGTAAAGATCGCGGGAACGCGGTGGATGCGAAAAGCACAAGATCGGTCTGAGTGGAGAGCCTTGGGGGAGGCCTATGTCCAGCAGTGGACGTCTTTCAGCTGACATGATGAACGTTTTTAGGAGAAGGAGGAGGGTAATGTGTTTCACAGCCTATATATGTATGTTTGTTCCTTTGTGTCACTATAAAAACTAAACCCGTTGTCCGATTTTGATGATTCTTATGTCAATCGATTTGTCTTAATCTGGTGAGTGTCACTGAAGATATGAAAGTAATCAAAATTCAGTATGGCGGCAACCAGACGCCATATTGTGCAAATAAAATAAACAAAAGTCGACCAAATATGACAAGTGGGGTATTCAATAGGGATTTAAAAATCATCTTTAGGTTTCTTTCATCATTTTTCATTTTGAATGATCATTGTTAAACGTTGAACTATTATAGTTCCAGCGTAGATGACTAGATGGCGCTAATCGGTCGCTCTGCATCGCGCTGTTAAGATTTCCCCTGGTTTGCTTAAAGGCAACCCATGTTTTTTGTATGTTGAACGCTCTTACTGAGAATTACAGTTGGTTATAAAGTAATAACTTTGAGTTTAATTTCCGTCGGAGATCCTTAAGTACAATCTGTACATGGTCCAATCGAATCGGATAATAATCAAGTTGTAGGCTTTGGTTTTTTTGGTTGGTGGTAGTAGTTCAGTCAGTGTGGACTACACTTCAGGCCGAGTGCCCATAGTAGCAGTGGTTCGCTGTTCAGAGGGCCGGCTCGAGAATTAGCAGCGGTACGTGCGACGGTGGCGCCATCTGTTAGCACTACGGACGGCAAGGGAGTGCAAGCAGTGGCAGCAACAAGGATAAGGAGTTCGGCTAAGTGACGTCATACCAAGAAATCTATACTACAGATGTGTGAGTGATTGTGAAGTGCAGAAAAAATCGTGAGTACTTTTATTTATTGGGGGATATTCAACCTTGTGTCAAGGAACAGCAGAACTTGTCATCTATAGAAACGGCTTCAAGGAAATTTCAACAGTATCGTTAACAATATTGGGACTATTTTATGGAAATTAATGTGAAGTAATTTTAACTTGGAATTTTTTAACTTAATTAACATAGAAATAAGGACTTAGAATTTAAGCGAATAAAACGAAGATACGGGGAATCCACGCCCAAAACCCGTGCTCAAGGTCAGGTGACTTTAAACACTTGTAATATTTCGGTCTTTAGTTGTTATCTTTGCGAGCTAAGTTAATGAAAAATTCTAAGTGTTTCTACTGTACTTATTGAATAAATTGTTGTTAGTATCGGTAGTAATTTGTATGTAACGTAACGTTTGTTTCCAATATGGAATCTTTGATTCATTATCAGGATGACCTTTCTGAACGTATTACAAAAAAAAGGGTTAATTTTAAAAAGTCCCCGAAGGATCGAATTAATAAAATTTACGTGGAGGGAACGCTAGAACAGTTAGAGCAGTTGTGGTCAGAGTTTAGAATTGGTCATAAAGAATTGTTACAAACAGCAGAGAAATCGTTATTAAGGAAGGATTTGTACACTACGAATGAGGTTTACGACAGGACAGAGCAAGTATATACTGAATGTAAGTATGAATTAAAGATTATTTTGGCTGAATATGATGCACAAAATTTATTACCTCAAGTAAATGTAACAAATGACTCCAATGTGCACTGTCAACCGAACCAGGGAATTCGGTTGCCTAAAATAAGTATTCCAACTTTTTCAGGCAGGTATACTGAGTGGACAACATTCCGAGATTTGTTTGTTTCAATGATACATAACAATAGATCCCTAGACAACGTACAAAAGTTGCACTATCTCAAGGGATATTTGTCTGGAGAAGCGGAACAGCTTATACGGTACATACCTGTAAGTGACACAAATTATGACAGATGCTGGAAGCAATTGGAAGAACGGTATAATAACAAAAAATATTTATCTCATTGTATTCTCAAACGTTTGTTAGGCCAGCGAAGTGCTTCTTGTGAATCTGCAAGTTATTTAAAAGAACTTCTAGACACCTCTTCCGATTGCTTGAGCGCATTGACTAATCTTGGTATTGATGTGTCAACATGGGATATTATTGTAATTCATGTATTAACCCTGAAATTAGACTCCGAATCTCGCAAACAATGGGAGTTAAATGTTACATCAAATTTAAATTCAAGTGAATTACCAACGTTTCTACAGTTCAAAGATTTCCTGACAAGTAGATATCGCGCACTCGAATTTATCGAGCCAAATTATTATAATAAAGGTAAAAACTCTTTGGCCAAACCATCTTCAAGTAATTTTAATAGTTCTAAAACTTTTCACGTCACGGATGCTTACAATATTGTGTGCGAGTTTTGTAGCGAAAATCACAAATTATGTTTTTGCAAAAAATTTGCTGCTGAGGACTTCGAAAAAAGGCACGATTTTGTCACGCGGAACCGCATGTGCTATAACTGTTTAGGTTCCAATCATTCGGTTCGATTCTGCCAAAAAGCCATCAACTGCCGAATTTGTAATAAGCGACATCATTCATTACTTCACCCAAAGGGTGTTTCAACTTCAGCTGCTCATTTAGGGAACGTAGGTCAAGCAGTTGAAGAGGTCTCTGAGGAAGTATGCGAATCAAATAGTGTGTCAGGTATTTCGCCAAACGAAATCACTTCAGAAGTGACCTTGTTTGCGAATAAGATTAACCAACAAGTACTCTTAGCCACTGCTTTAGTGAGAGCAGAGTCAAAAACAGGTAATTTTCAAGTGTGCAGAGCCCTATTAGATCAGGGCTCTCAAGCCTCCTTTATTACGGAGGCTACAGCCCAAGGTTTGGGTCTGAAGAAGATTCCCGTCAACGGTATAATATCAGGTTTGGGCGGTGAGAAAACTTCAGTGGTGTCAAAATATATGGTAATGCTAAAACTTCAGTCAATGACGGAACCTGGGTTTGAACTAACATTAAAGGCTTATATCTTGTCTAACATCACAACGTATTTACCAGCAAGGAAAATAAACGCCCCAGATTGGATAGAGATACAGCAATTAACTCTTGCTGATCCGAGCTACGGTACACCTAACAAGATAGATCTTTTACTAGGGGCAGAAATTTACTGTCAGGTTATTAAAGCCGGTGTTATAAAGGGTTCAATAGGAACCCCAATCGCACAAAATACCGCGTTAGGGTGGATTTTATCTGGTCAGGTGGGTTCTGCGGGAATCAACGAGAACGCGATTGTATTACACACACAGATGGATACAGATAATGAAATAATAAAGCGATTTTGGGAGATGGAATCCGAGCCTTTATTAAGTTCCAAAATACTTAGTAAAGAGGAGCAGAGGTGTGAAGATATATACGGAACTACGACACGAAGAGATGTGGAAGGCAGATATGTGGTAAAGTTGCCTTTTCGTGATGAGGATCCGGCCTGCAAAGGAGGAAATTCCCGTGAAATCGCGATTAAAAGATTTAAAGCACTTGAAAGAAGGTTCGATAAAGACCTAAATCTTAAAGCAAGGTATGCAGCGGTAATAAATGAATACTTACAGTTAAATCACATGACGCTAGTTCCCACGTACGATGAAGACAAACATCTAGCAACATATTTACCCCATCATGCAGTCATACGGGAAGATAAGTCCACGAGCAAGGTCCGAGTGGTGTTCGACGCGTCCTGCAAAAACGAAGCGGGTACATCATTAAATGATACATTAATGATTGGGCCTACCTTACAGCTGGAGTTACGCCATCTTATAATGCAGTGGAGGTTGTATCCAGTATGTCTTATAGCAGATATCGTTAAAATGTATCGCATGGTTAGAGTATGTGAAGACGATTGTAATTATCAACGTATCGTGTGGCGAGATGATAAAGGAAAGAAAATCGAAGACTTTAAGTTATTGACCGTTACGTTTGGTACTGCATCAGCCCCTTATCTTGCTGTCAAGACTCTAAATCAAGTTGCTATTGATTATGCAGATAAGTACCCCTTGGCCGCGGGAAGAGTAAAAAAAGGATTCTACATGGATGATTTGATGACAGGATGTGAGACAGTAGAGGAAGGTTTAGATCTTTACAGGGAAATGAGTGCACTGTTGAGAGAAGGAGGATTTATCTTGCAAAAGTGGACAAGTAATAAAGAGGAATTGTCTGAATCGATAAATAAAATGGAAAAAGAAGTAGAAGACGTCACAAAGGAGGACATATGTGTTAATATAAAGCAAGATAACCTAGTCAAGATCTTAGGACTAACTTGGAACCGAAACTATGATGAGTTTCAGTACTCTGTAAAATTACCGCCTATCTCCGCTCCTGTAACAAAAAGACAGATTATTTCTGACGTTGCACGGCTCTTCGACCCATTAGGATGGATAGCACCTTGTGTTATTAAAGCAAAAATATTCATACAGCGTTTGTGGATAGCTGGTATAGGATGGGACGAAGAGCCACCTAGCGACATACTGCAAGATTGGCATACTTACCGCGTTGAATTAAATGAACTCACTGACTTTAAAGTTCCTCGGTGGGTAAACACTAAAGTGGAAGATAAAATAGTAGAGTTGCACGGATTTTCAGACGCATCTTGTTTGGCGTTTGCTGCTGCAGTATACCTTAGGGTGATTAGCTCGTCTGGAGACGTTACTGTTCAGTTGGTGGCAGCCAAAACTAGAGTTGCACCAGTAAAGCAGGTCAGCATTCCACGCTTGGAGCTTTGCGGTGCAGTGCTGTTGGCTAAGCTATTATTAGAGGTTGCTGGAGTCCTAAATATTCCAAAGTATAACATACGAGCTTGGACCGATTCTATGGTAGTGCTAGCGTGGTTAAATAAACATCCGAGTAATTGGAAGACTTTTGTAGCAAATAGGGTTTCAGACATTTTGACAAAACTGGAGCCGCTACAGTGGGCACATGTTTCCACAAAAGAAAACCCGGCTGACTGTGCTTCACGTGGCATCAGACCTGCTGATCTAATAAATAATAATCTTTGGAAAAATGGCCCCAAATTCTTGCTTGGTAAGGAGATTACGTACACAAAATTGAACAATAATGAAACGCATATGGAAGAATCAATTAAGACACATTTTGGAACCATAGAGAACACCATTTTAAGTAGGTACTCGTCTCTAAAGAAATTAGTACATATCATAGGATATTGCAGACGGTTCCTCAAAAGGGATGTTTTAAATGCAGAAACTGCAGCTAAAAGAAGTAAGTATTTAAGTACATCTGAGCTAAATGAAGCTTTAAATACTTGTATTAAGATGACTCAAAGGGATGAATTTAGTTCAGAATTATTCGAAATCTCAAAATATGGACAAATAAAATCACGGTCTTCTAAAATTCTATCGCTTACCCCGTTTTTGGATGCAAATGGAGTGCTGAGAGTTGGAGGTAGATTAGCGCAATCTAACGAACCAGAAAACGTTAAACACCCAATTCTGCTACCTCACAAAGCGCCTTTAACGAATCTGCTCATCACAGAAGCTCATTACAAAACGCTGCATGGTGGAGCGCAGTTGATGCTTAACTATTTAAGATCAGCATATTGTATTTTAGGCGCTAAGAACCTCGTTAAAGATCATGCGCGCAAATGTGTTACATGTGTACGACATAAAAGCACAATTCAAAGTCAACTAATGGGATCTTTACCGCCCGCCAGGGTCACTCCTGCAAGACCATTTCTTCGCAGTGGCGTCGATTATGCAGGTCCTATTAGTCTAAGAACCACGAGAGGTAGGGGCCATAAGTCGTACAAGGGGTACATATGCCTCTTCGTGTGTATGGCAACAAAGGCTGTACATATAGAGGTCGTCAGTGATTTGACGTCTAGAGGTTTTATAGAGGCTTTCAAGCGCTTTGTGGCTAGGCGTGGCCATTGTTTGGATCTCTTTAGCGATAATGGCACGAACTTTTTGGGAGCTTCCAGAGAACTTAAGGAATTATTTGAAGCGGATAAGTCACTAATGACTCGAGAAGTAGCGGAAGCATTGGCAACCATCGGAACCACTTGGCACTTTATACCACCGCGGGCCCCTAATTTCGGTGGACTTTGGGAGGCGGGTATCAAATCCACGAAATTTCACATAAGGAGAGTTATTGGTGACGCGACTTTAACATACGAAGAGATGGCAACACTACTTAGTCAGATCGAAGCTTGCTTGAATTCGCGACCAATATCAATTCTACCTAGCGATCCTAGTGAGCCAAGTCCGTTAACTCCGGGACATTTTTTGATAGGGGAACCGTTGGTTACCTTACCTGAGGTTAATTATGAGAACTCCAACATAGGCACATTGAAACGGTGGCAGCTGACTCAGAGGATGCTGCAAGGGTTTTGGAAAAGATGGTCTAATGAATACTTAGTTCACCTTGTACATCGCTATAAATGGGCTCACCAGGTACCTGAACCAGAAGTGGGGGACATCGTTTTGGTGAAGGAGGATGATCTTCCTCCAACAAAGTGGCTTTTCGGTAGAATCATCCAAAAATATCCTGGGCCTGACAATCTCATTAGAGTTGTGTCATTGAAATGTAAAAACTCAGTCCTAAAACGTCCCACATCAAAAATTTGTATATTACCCGTAACGATTTAATGTAATATTAGTTGTATTTTACTTGCATGTCTTAAATTGTCTCGTTAAATTGTAATATTATTTTATATTATAGCATCCTAAGCTGTCCCACTTTTGGAGAGTTGCCCACCGTTACAGGTATAGCATTGTATTCTACTAGCCTGTTCAGCACGTAACGGTGGGCAGTTGCGAAAAATGAAGGACATTATGTCCTTGGTGGGCAGAATGTTAAACGTTGAACTATTATAGTTCCAGCGTAGATGACTAGATGGCGCTAATCGGTCGCTCTGCATCGCGCTGTTAAGATTTCCCCTGGTTTGCTTAAAGGCAACCCATGTTTTTTGTATGTTGAACGCTCTTACTGAGAATTACAGTTGGTTATAAAGTAATAACTTTGAGTTTAATTTCCGTCGGAGATCCTTAAGTACAATCTGTACAATCATTTAGGATTTATAACGATTTAAAGTTGGTTAGCAACAGTCAGGTTCTGAAAGCTTGTTTGACCATTAGTTAGTTTAACTACCGATCAAATAACAGGCCATTAGTTACTGTGGTATTGTAGGCAGGGATCGGAACCGGTTTCAAATAACCGTTTTAATATTGTTCGTAAACAGTTATAATTCTGTTCTTTTATATACCGGTTTATCACAGTATCGTTTAATAAAAGAACGAATACCACTAACATACGTGAACCATTTATGTGAAAGTGAGAAAGAAGGGCTCGTTGTAGGTATCTCTGTCGTAAAAAACCGGTTAATTTCGTTCAACAGAAACGAAATCTGCTAAAAAACGGTTTTCCTTTAAAAACCGTTAAAATACCGGTAACCGAAACCAAGAACGCTATTCATTGCGGTTTGGGGTGTATTGCTAAAACCGGTTTAAAGAAAAATACCGGTAACCGATCCCTGATTGTAGGCATGGTAGCAGACGCTTTTATTACTCATATAACATCTAATTAAAAAAGATCGGACAAATTAAAGGACTGGACAAAGTCCGGACTAGTCGAAAAGTCCGGACATGTCCGGACTAATCCGGACGGATGGTAACCCTAACCAAGACGAATAGGCGGTAAGGTTAAAAAAATTAAGTGAAGAGAGAAGATTATTCAGTAACTTTTATCTACATCCATATCATAACTTCCCTACAATATGTTTAGAAACGATAAGCAAATGGCCTATTTTAAAGTATTGCATGTCATTAAAGTATCGGTTATCGATGTGGTTGCATATAGGGTAAACACAGATACAGGTTTCTCATATATTGAGAAAACTTTTACTCTATTCATATAGACCACATCCAGAAGATCCAAAACAAATTTCTAAAGCATCTTAATTTTCGGTTTCAATTTGTATCTCGTAAAGAAAGCATGCAACTTTTAATTAATAGACGTCTGGTTAGGGATCAGGTATTTTTGTACAAACTTTTGAATAATGTCATAGATAGCTTTTACCTCCTGAATAAAATCAATTTTCGATGTCCCAACAGTAACTCTCGTCAAAAACATCTTTTTACTGTGCCATTACTCAAAACTAACTACGCTAAGAACTCTTATATTCCACGTGCGTGTGATTATTACAATAGACATTTCAACAACATTGATATATTTAATACAAGTTTAGGCAGTTTCATAAAAAATATTAATACTTTTTTTTATAGGCCACAATAAAGGGCAGTTTACTTTTACTTTTTAGTCTACTTTAAGGTTCTTTTTTTTTAATGTTGGTATTCGACTACTTAGCACCCTGCCTCAGTAGGCTAGGAGGACTGTAAATTATTGTTTTTCATGTTAACTGTGAACACTGTTTGTCCATGATCAATTGTACTTGATAATGGTTTTAAGGATAAACCTTAAACCGTTTGTGACTGTTTGTGTTCCAATAAATAAATAAATAAATAAATAAATAAAACTTATGATCAGTGATCGGAATAGGTACAGTCATCATCATCACGTCGGCCGAAAGACGCCCACTGCTGGACATAGGCCTCCCCCAAGGCTCTCCACTCAGACCGGTCTTGTGCTTTTCGCATCCACCGCGTTCCCGCGATCTTTACAAGGTCGTCACTTCATCTTGTTGGAGGCCTACCTATAGCTCGTCTCCCGGTCCGCGGACGCCACAGGTGTATAGGTACAGTATATTTACCTAAAGTTCGCAAAAGGACATAATATAGAGTGGTTACAACTGGGTGAAATATCAATTTATTATATTGAATTCCGGATTTCCGGTATTTTTCTGGTACTAGTAAATGTAGTCGCAAGGAAGTCTCCAGTTTATGGCTCTGTTCTACGAAGTTTAGGTAAATACACTCCACCTATCAATGAGATACTTAAAAAAAATGAGTTACAGGCTCTTTTTATCACAAACTAACATAAAATATCCCATACCTTAAGTAAACATTACGTATATTTAGCATTAAAAATACCGGAAACCCGGAATTCAATAAAAATAAATTCATATTTCACCCGGTTGTAACCACTCTATATTGTCCTTTTGCGAACTTTAGGTAAATATACTCTACCTATTCCGATCACTGCTTATGATATGCATTGTAGACAGAGTTATGTACCTATGCGCAAAACGCTCGTGTGATCTTATTATAATACTCTGTTTTTGACTCGTTTTATAAAATCACACTCGTGTATGCACCTCATTATGCACCACTCACATAAATTACTATTAATACACATTTTAAATAAAAAATATTTTCACAACACTGCTCGGAAATATGGCCATAGATGGTCTTGTTTGGGGTCACAAAACTTCACTTATAAGGACAGAACAATAATGTTTTTGTCGGCGTGTTTGCTGATTGGTCGAGAGCATTGTTGTCCAACTTTAAGAACCAATGAAAACCAATCAGTCAATTTTTGTGTCACAGCTCCTTAAAATGAAAAATTGAAATCGACCAATCAGAACACACCATTTTGTGTCGTAAAATATTGTCATCATATCATGTATTTTTTTGCTAAAAGATACACAGACTAAAAACTATGTCACTGTTTTTTTTTTAAATGTAATTCAAATTTGGCGCCTAATTTCGAACGACTAGAGATGAAATTACATGAGAGATATGGCGAAACAAATACAATTTTATATGGAGTTGACATCTTCATCTCGCATGTTAGTTTATTAATCTCGAGTACCACGAGAATAGGGGTCCAGATCTAAAAAAAAGTTATCTATGGTAAAATTGGCGGTGATGTCACATTAACATGAATTAAAATTTGAGTTTTGAATATGAATTTTTATTTTATTTCCTCTCAGTAGTTGTGAAAAGCACTATGTCTGCCTCGGTAGAAAGTGCAATTTATGGACTCGTACACTAGAGGGCTACAACTACGTTTCGGCCCTCTATATGACTCGTCCAAAAATCGCGTACTTTCTATCCTCTGCAACAATGTACTATTGAAGAGGATTCATTGTTAATTGCAAAAAAATATTCCCACCAAAAGGGCAGCAATTTCTTACCAATTTCAACATTTATTTTTCCCATTTTTATTTGCTGTCGCGGATTTCCTTAGGTAAATAAAACAAAAAACAAATTTCAGAAATCGCACTTTATTTTCAATCACATCAAATCTCGGTCTGAAACGCACAACTTCAGCGCTTGGAACAATCTTAGATATAACATTAATTAACGCACCTTGTGCTGGAATCCCTGTTGGCAATGCTGCCAACATTGACAAAGAATATAGAAAAAAGTTTCGAATACAAACAGAAACCTAGTCCACGCACCAATAAATATCGGTATAGGTAAAATACTTAGGATGCATTCTACCAAAATCTGGAATAAGGTCTTATACTTAGACTAGAGGACGCCCGCGACTTCGTACGCATATAATTAGTTTCCCGCTACTCCCCCTATTTTAACCCCTTAGTGCTCACTTACATCATGAAAGGAACCCCTGTACCAAATTTCAAGTTTCTAGGTACAGTAGTTTCGGCTGTGCGTTGATATCTAAGTCAGTCAGTCAGTTTTACCTTTTATATATAGATAGATTACTTAAGCGCCAAATTTGTATAATTAATCTCAAAGTAAGTCTTATTCCAGTTTTCGGCCTTAGTAAAGATCCTCTGGCATGTATACTCTGATTATTCGAAGATGATGCATGTGACAGCTCATATAAACACTTATTACACTTATTTCTTTAATTTTACATAAATACTTCATCAGCACAAACCTAGCGACGCCGTCTAGGAATTTAAATAATTAATCGCCTTTTTTGAAATACAGGGTGGTACGCGATAAACTGTACTTATTGAAAGGGATGAAATTTTAGGTTAATTTATCGGTAAAACAATTGAAAAAAAATATTATTGGGTCACTTTTTTTTTCTTTTTTTTTTTATAAATTACAGCAAAAATGTCATTTACTTTTCATGAATACACGATTTTCTCAAAATTTTGTAGATATTTCACTATTTTTTTTGCTTATTATTTATTATTCCTCGTTTAATTTTAGATATAAAAACGTTAAAAAAAAATTGAAAAACATTTGCAAAATTTTGAGAAAATCGTGTTTTTATGAAAACAAAATGATTTTTTTGCAGTAATTTTCCACAAAAAAAGCAGTCACTCAGTTATTTTTTTTAATTGTTATAATATTGTTATCAATTATTATAAACCTACCTAATGTCAATACTGCATTTTGTTTTATCTTTTTTAGGCTATTAGATCAAAAGTTACACCGTCACAAGTAAGTGTACTACCCAAACTTTATTAAAAAGTTTGAAAATCGGTAAAAGAAAACCAGTGGCTAAAAAATATTTAAAAAAATTGTTTTACCTATAAATTAACCTAAAATTTCATCCCTTTCAATATGTACAGTTTATCGAGTACCACCCTGTACATCGCTTGTGAGTATAGTAAATGATTGAAATTACGAAATACGGCTGTCACAGGCAATCTTACAATAATCAGAGTATAGTTGTGTACAAAACTAATGTGGACGTTAATGTCAAATCATATCTCAAATATAGAATGTCGAACGTTCTATACAGATGTGTCAAAACTACATGCAAGAGGACCTATAATTAAGTTTTTATCTATAAATGCAAATATTTGTGTGAATATTTGTTCCTGCGGCTTGGTTGTTTTCTATGTAATTTGTACCATCAAACGTGGATACTTGGGACAGCGTGGGTCCTTGGGATAGTGTGAGTTACTTATATAAAGTACACCCCAACGCATTACGAGCGGTAGACAAACTCTGCGTAGTTTGCGCCCGCTGTAAATGTAATTTTTTTAAATGTATGTTTTTATGAGAAAAAAAACTAAAAAAAAGTGGTGACAGATGGACCATAGACAATAGAGCTGTATTGCCAGCACAACTGCTGTCCCAAGACACCTAATTATCCACGTTTGACGGTATGTATTTCATTTCTCTATATAAGTTTATCTAGTACCCATAGTACAAGCCTACAGCTTAGTTTGGGATTAGGTCAATTTGTTTGACATTGTTCCCTGATATTTATTTATTTAATGTGCCACTCCAACCAGACCAATGGGCATTGGGTATAGTAGAAACTATTTAAAATCAAGATTTTCACTTGAGAACTTATCGGCGATGGATGGCATTGTTATCCTTTGTTAAACTAACCGCAAATTAGCTTTACAAAATGAAATGCATTAATAACAAAAGATGGAATATGAACACAACTTTACCGTCTGGAGAATAAGGTTCCAATTTGAATAGGACACACTTCACATAGAACCTTTTGGAAATGACATTGACTTGCTAAATGCTAGACCCTGTGGTCCTTATTATATCACTTCCAAAAGGTTTTATGTGAAGTGTGTCCTATTCCAATTTGAACCTTATTCTCAAGACGGTAAAGTTGTAATTCATATTCCATCTTTTGTAATTAATGCATTTCATTTTGTAAAGGTAATTAGCGGTTCGGTTTAACAAAAGATAACAATGCCATTCATCGCAGATAAGTTCTCAAGTGGAAATCGTGATTTTAAATAGTTTCTACTATAAGTTTGTATGTAAAACGGTACAGTGTACACAATGTCCATGACGTGGCTGTCGTGGATTTTAACGTATATCTTCAAAGTATTTAATTTATAAATTAAAACACGATTTGAATTAACTTTTATCTTAGACTCGTGCATTAGTTTAAATATGTATTGAAATGTAGATTCATTTAACTAATCTACTCGTAAGACTTCCAGCGCAAGGTTATGTCGCCTACAATTGACTTAACTATTGAAAAATGTCATTATAAGCAATATGGCAAGAGAATTATCTACTTTACAACGTGTGAAATTGGAACAAACAGCATTAGCGTATTTAATTATAAAAAAAAAATACATGAACCATATTGATACATGATACATATTATTTATAACTAGGCGAAAAAGAGTGAAGTGGCAGCTTGATTTAAGGTCGGATTTTTAATCTCACAGAAAAAATGTAAACAAAGTTACGTCACTGTCAAAGTGACATTTCAAGGGGTCTCTAAGTTTGGGCCGGCAAGGAATATAATATTAAGTTATCATTTCGCTCGAACCGTGATATAAAAATAAATTCGAGAAATAATTGAAATTAAAATCGCACAAATGAGTCACTGGAAAGCGATTACGACGGGAGCACGAATTGTGAAGCGTAGCGAGTGAAGTTACGTCTCACATCTATCAAGCAGCCCTCAACTGATACGGGTGTATCGAGTCAATACAAAAAGTTTTCTCGTTTTAAATTAGTACAGCAAAGAATTTATATCAAAATAAAGTTTGCCATCAACAAATTAAATTATTTAATCTTGATTACAATATAAGTCAATATAAGTAGAAAGTCTATTTGGGTCATTATTCGAGCGTTTCAACCGCCTCACTTTTGTGGACATATTTTTGAAGAATTGGGCGTATATTTTGATGCGGTTTTTGGATATTTGTTAGATGTCCGGTAAACTTAGATACCTAACCAGAAACGAAATCGAAATCTGCAGCCACTTCTACAAAAATGTGACCACGAAAGTGATTCGGAACAAACGCCCAAATAATGACCCATTTCTTATAAATGTGGGAAGTATAAATATTTTGAATACTGCAAATGTTTTTCGCTAACGGCAACACATTTGTTTACGTTTATTCTGTGGGAATAAAAATCTGACAATTCTATATTCTAAAGTTTCAACCACCATAAAAGGCAACAGGGGGCTCTATTTTCGTTAAAACCATATCGCTTCTGACATGACATGTTATAGTATTTTCAATGTTACGATAGCTCGTATTCACTTGACAGTAAGGCCGAGTTAAGAACAATACAATAACATAACAAAAGTAATATAGTTTTACGGTGTAGAATACAGTCGTGATTACCCCGCAGCCCCAAGTCTGAATCTGTAGTGTTGAAACCTTAAGAGGCCACATATGTTGCCACGTCCGCAAAAGTGGAAAACATATGGCTTTATGTGCTTCTGCGAGAACGTGAGATGGAGACAGTTTGCGCGCGCCTTGATGATTGCGCCATGATTGAAAAAACTGGTTTACCAGGATTAAGAAGTCATAAATACTCAACTATTGAATCAAAACGCATCGTAAAAGATCGTAGGGTTTCGAAGATTCAACCAAAAACATGCGAAACAGGTGTCATGTTTGAAAAATAATACCATCGAGGATTTTGTTTCTGATCTTGTTTTCACGTTTAACTGTTTCTAGGAAATATGATCAAGTTTAATATATCCAAAGAACAGACACAAAGGCGTTATGGTTATTGAGATCCAGATCGCGGAACACTAAAGACTATATGGCCTCTTAAGAGAAACGGATAGTTAATGTAATACAAACTAACTGGCCAATATTGGCCGACGCATTGTTAGTCTGTGGTAGCTATGGTTTTGGGTATAAAATTGGGTCATGTTGCCAAATTCACTTTGAAAAGAGTTCATTTTCTCCAAACTCTTTTTTGCCAACCTTCTCAGTCCACGATAATTTTGATAAAACGGATATAATTAGAATCATATCTAAAGCTGTTTGATTCAATCTCCTTTTTAATCAGCCTATCTACACAAAAATGATGTTTATATTGACTGCACTATGGTTGAAAATAAAGTTTTACTACTACTTTTGGTCAAATAATTTTCACATAACTACTGTCATACCAACTAATTATTTATTAACCGAATCGCAACAAAAACAAAAATAATTTAGACTAGAAATATCAGAAAACCGATTAAACACCGTACATAACAACACATATAGTTCTACATTAATTTATTATGATGAGACAGATGATAATATTATGTATATGCACAGACTCCCAACTGACAGTAGCTACTTGTTTCATAAAAAACCTCGTCCTTTTTTGAAGTCGGTTAAAAAGTGAACTTTGCGAATCACTATTATCCTCGTAAGGCCCAGTGTGCAATAGGATGTACATCATCAAGGGAATTTGAACTGTGTTGCAATAAGAATAAGGTTTATTTTCCCATGTTCATAAACTGAAAATGGCTTTATGGAACAAACGCAATTGAACTTTATTGCCTTGCTGGTAGATTCAAAGTCCCACTTACAAAAAACTCCCTGTTTGTGGTATGATGGGCCTTACGAGGTTATAGCTCATTTCAAATACAATGGCCCGATTCCACTTGAGACTTAACAAGGAGAGTCATAATGTTTAGCTATTGTTGACTATTGCTTTACTACCTGAGCACTTCAACTTCTTTCAACAATCTCTTGTTATCACTAATCGTATTGTTCACGCTTAATGACCGTCTCAAGTGGAATCGGGCCTTGGTATATGAAATGAACATAATAAACTTGTCTAAAGGGCGAAATATCCAATAAAAATAGGCTATTTGACAACATTGAAAATATACTACAAATTGTGGTCATCCTATCAGATAATAGCGTAAAACAACATATTTCACTTTATTTTAATCTAAACTATGCATTTTTTTTGGAAATTACACGAAAAAAAAAGTAATATTTTTTGAAATTTTATCTGTGGCAGAAACGCTATGTGATTGGTTTGCAGCTGTGGTTACTTGCTGGTGACGTCACACGCAAGTAACTACAGATCATAAGGGCATATCTCTTCAATTGATTGTTTATTGTTTACTTGCGTGTGACGTCACACTTGTCATATGGCCAGCGCCATGACAGAAACAGCGTTTTTAGCGCGGTTTTGAAAATTTAAGCTTTAACTTTGATTTTTAGTGAGAATACAGTAAAATCTCAAGGAAATATCAATGTAGTGTACTTGTTATTTAATAAAGAATCATTTAAAAAGGTTTTCTAAAATTAGTCAAATAGCCTATTACAGAAGTTGATTGCTGTCTTACTTTAGCTTTAGTTCTAGAGGAAGATGCACAATTTTGCAGTCTTTTTCTACCCTTAAAGTTAGAGTAAAACAGCTGTTAACTTCTGCAATTTTCAGTCTAACCCTGGAGGAAGTTATTAACTCTCCTTTTCTCTCACATAGCAAGAAGAGACTATCACTGGCTAGTAGTTAAAAAAAAAACAGGACCAATTTTTATTCCTATTTAAATAAACATTGGTACTTTATACAACTAACAATTTGAAGAGTAACAAAAAGGAATCGAATATTCTCAAAAAACATTATGTTACCGTCCGTTTTGTTACCGAGATATGTATTGGGTTTTGGTAACAAAATAGAAAACAAGAAAACATTTTGGAGAGATGTGTTTTTTTTTTAATTTCCAAAGGAGATTGCACTAAATATATATTTATTTATACGTAACTGTCAAAGGCGCGTGAGTGTCTACTTTCGTATTTGACAAATCGTTGTATACGATATTAACATCTGTCTCAATATAAATTTTCTATAGTTATCATCCATAAAATACTTTAAAGATTATTACAACAAAATGAATAACTATTATTCCAAATTATTTTCAATACATATACTTAACAAAACGTTTAAGGAACATTATTATTTTATTACTTAAACAATACAAATACATAATACAAAATGTATTAGCGCGAAATATATCATCAAACTGGTAAAATACACGGGGTGGCAATGAAATGGGTCCGAGAGAATTATGAACTGTCAAAACCCTTTTTTTCCATCAAATTGACAGAACAACGACAACACGCTAAAAGAAGATACGAAAATAATCTAACACCCACAACATCTAAATCAAAATGTCTGTGAAAATATATAACAAAAATAGGGATAGCATAATAATTGTGAAAAATCCGATCAAGCATTTAGTAAACGCCTAGAAGAATTTTTAGTAAATAAAGCCTATTATTTTTATTTTGTTGATAGCTTAGCATTAGCATTGCATGTTCTACCTTAACTTTAATGTAATGTATTATTCACATGTAAGTGATTTCTGGTAATTCTAACGGGAATAAAGATTCTTTAACCATATTACAACTAACAAGATTTTTTCGAAAATTAAACTTCTGTGTATCTTTAATTTCACACATTGCTATGCCCATCAGGGTTTACGTGTTGCTTACTACTGTATGTCATAGATTAAGGTGTAATTGTAACAATTTGATTGCAATAACTGACTGGAACTTGGCAGGTTTCAAGAGCTAACTATAAAGAGATTGGGAAATTTAAAAACCACGTCGTCTAAATTAGAATGGAGGAAAACTGGATACAAATTATTTTAACACAAAACGGGATCTTTAATACCCAATCCAAGAATAATTACTAAGAAAATCCTTTGGCTCTTTAAGTCGCTCTGGCGTTCTCAAAAAAAAACATTCTTACGTCTTTATTTTCTTATTTTGGATTTACATGAAACTTAAGTTATAAAGTTGAGCATGATTTAAATCCATAATCGTAATAATTACGATATATAACGATACGATGCATAGTGTGAATCATATTCACTTATTACTGTTATTAAATAATAGGTGTTGAAAACATACTCAGAATAATATTTTTTTAAACATGCTTCGTTATTGTTATAAATAACGTTATCGTAGTAAATCGTTGCATCCGATAAAGTCTTTATGTAGAACAACCACAACCAAGTTTTACATTTGGTAAATTACATCTTCAGGGGTACCAGTTTGACAATATGTTGGCAAAAATAAACTTAAGCGATTATTAAAAAATAGCACGCAATATAATTATATATGGCCACACCATAATTGCACCGAAAGATTTTATGTCACGCGAAAGAGATCAATCAATAAAAAGCATAAAGCATATTAGCAGGTATTACTTTTTACGAAATAACCTTCTAGGTTAATTTCGGAAGACAAATTTAGTTTGTCAATAAAAAGTTTTACCCGCTACGGATAGTGAAAAGCCATAACTATCGTCTATGCCATCATTTTGGACTCTTAGCAAAGCTTTCATAGGCGCCATTGCCAAAAAAATCTGTCAAAAATCACAAATTGCTCGAAGTATACTCAAAAAACGTTCTTGTTGCACCTCTCACTAGGTATATAAAAAAAAGAGATATATAACTCGTATTTGGCAAATACTACCAAGTGATCATCAAATATTAAAAACAGGCGAATACGCAACGCCAAGTAAAGTACCATCATTACATATCCATCTCTGTTATAATTTTGTGTCGATGCGACGTTTCCTAGGATTGGTCTTTATCCAACATGTGTCATATGATATATATCATCATTCAAACTTTAAATTCTGATGCTGCTGAAAAACTGCCTACGTGTTGGTTCTCTCTGTTACTCAATAAGCAAGTTGAAATTTTGTTGAGACTGAAAAACGAGATGGCGCCTTAATATCTAGTTGATGTTCATATTTTCTAACTGATCATTTATTTGACAATCCTATAGTTTAAGACTACTTTATGGATTCCAATTAACTCTAAACGTTTAAAACAAAAACGTAGTAACTACTGAATTTCATCAAGAGAGTTAATTCGAGATGAAACTGTAGTTAAGACGTTTTTAATCCAAACCTATTGACTAGCTAAAAACAAAAATTGCCTCAACTCAAAGCACATACTCCAAATATCGAGAAAATGTAAATAATTATATGTATATACAATAAAATTTATGATAACTAAGGGACTTAGCACCAATAAACCTTAAATTATAAAGAAACATACATAAAGTATGACAAACTTAATTAAACTCTAATTTATTTCTTACTAGCAACACCTTAACATAGACAACGAAAACCATATTTGAAATAGCAACATTATTTTTAACATCAAAAACACCGCTGTACCAAAAGATCTACCTAAAACACGACAAACTTACATTTGCGGATAAAACTAAAGCAAACACATACTAGATGTTCACATTTATCCGCATACGTAAGTTTGCGGTCCACTTATTAACTAACTAGAAAGAGATAGACATTTTTCTGAGAAAATTTTAAAACACTAATTTTTTAATAATTTTTTGTACTGAAAAACGGCCGATTCAATACTCCTTTGCGGCCTGCCATAGACAACATTTGTTTATTTTTAATTTTAATTTACCTACATTCATGTCCGACTCTACGTATCGCAAAGCGACTGCAAAATATACTTTAAACCTTTTTAAGGCTAAAAACATAGTTAAGTATATAGATTTTATAGCCCACAATAGAACTGAAGTCGTCTTAAACGATTGCTAGAGTCTTGCCAGTGAATCGTGGCAGCATCTATTTATTTAAATTCTTAACATGGCAACAATTTGACCTGACAAACAGCTGTCAAATTATGAGTAACTGTCAATTCGCTATGCATTTTGTGTTACCAGCAGGTGATATTTTAATTTGCCACCTATTTTACTGCCACTATTAATTGGGCAGACTCTTGTAACGATTATATTTGCCAAAGATTTCAAAGATTTCTCCTTTATATTTTTTATCCTTGGGATATAAGAAAGCTTAATAATATCTAAATAACTTTTTTCAGAATAATAAGTTTGCGTAACGTAAAAAAACGCTCTTCTGTAAAAAACGCCAAATGATTATTTAAGGGCCTGCCTAATGCCGAATTATCATTTGAAGAAAATGATCAAAATATAAATTGCAGGTCCGTTCCGTACCATCACCTTACGTATTACATATTACACAATCCCCTTAAAGCCTTTTTAATTTCACACCAATTTTTTTCTAAAATTCAGAACTTGAAGCTCCTTTTCAAAAATTGTCTATGGCAAGTGGCAGTAGCTCTAAACTACGATCACATAATGCCTTCAATCACAGATATTTGACCCTGCCTCGTGATTCCCATGCTGTCTTAATACCTTTATACAGTTACACAAACAATAAGTCCGCTCCGACCAAGGAATACAACTTGTCTAGGACAGCGGTTCAAACAACAACAACAACACCCGATCTTTATATTTATTTTATTTATACAGGTAGTTTAAAAAAAATCATTTTTCTCTTCCTCTTGGGCATCATTCTGGACAATAAAAATAATTCCCGATGTGTGACTTGTCCGTTTCGTTACCAAATTCCAATTCATTTCTCGGTAACAAAATAGAAAGTAACACAAGAGTTTTTTTTATTGTTCAGAAACATGGTCGGCCGTACGTACCTTTTTTATGGATCTTATTTTTTTAAACTTTCTATTTGTGCTTCTACGTATATAAAGGGGGTCGCAAAAACGCAAACTTCTAGTAAGACAGCACACGACAACCACCCACATATCTCATATCACTTCAACCTTTATCTAAATCTTCCAAAAATCACACCGAATCTTATAATTAGGAAACAAAACACCCTTAATGAATATACAGCTGTAAGTTAATTGTGTTGGCGACAAATATTGGGACAAAAAAAGACGAATGTCTCTCCTTATGTGAGCATGTTAATTCCGTAAATTTAGTTTTTTGGTCGCTGCTCATGTCATATACTTTATTAAGTGAGCAACATTCTCGATATTTCCGATAGTTGTTCAATAGTTGATATATGCGTAACGATCATTAACACGTTCACTGCTAGGAGTCTGCTACGCAATTCCATTTTGTATGAGAACCAGACAGCTTAACGATAAAAGTGTTAATCCTACCGACCGCGCCAGACAAACATTTTATTTGCACAATGTTAAGTCACCAACTCAATGAAGTTTCGCTGCTTTATTAAAGACAGAGCGTCTTTTTCTAACTGGTCCATCGCGAGAGAAACAAAAGATCTCGCGAGCAAGTTAGACTATAATCAGAGGAAAATATTGAAAAGACAACCCAGCGTGACGTATTACTGTCTCTCAACGCTTTAAGAACTTCTGATATGATAGATAGAGACGGTAATGTTTCACTCACTTGCCTAAAAAATGTAACAAATATTTTTTACCATCCTCAAAACTTGTTAACAAAATTCGCTTGTAAAAAACCATGGAGTTTTATTTTTAACGTGGATACGACATTTTTATAGTTTCGTTCGTTTCTCAGCAGGAACTAAAGTACTTGCCTGGACAGTGGACAATCTCATTTGGCTTAGGCGGGAGGGTCCCGTTGCTTGTGCTTATTTTCAGGAGTGACGTGAGTCATATTCATGTGGCGTCTGTAAAAAAAAAACCTTATTTGTTAGGGGCTTTTTTCGTATGCAGTGCCGATGTGAAACCACTGGTCAACGAATGGAAACAACGCGATTTACACCTTGTAATCGTGCGGTGAGATCATAAAAAGCTACGAAAAAAAAAGAGAGAATATATAAATAGATTCAGGTTCTTGTTGTTGACCAAATGGACTACCATAGTAACACCTAGACAAACAATGCGCGATTTGTTAACTAGTTAAAAAGAACGAGAAATATAATAATACTAATATAATAAATCATTTATTTCAGACAACATAAGTCCATACATTCATATCTAATTAAGTGTTGTTAGTCGCTTGGATCAAAGTGTTAGTATTAATTATTATATATTATTATTAATTGACTGGGGCATGTAGCCCACAACAATGACCGATGTAGGGGCAGTCGTGCCTGACCCCTATCATTCTCAGGATGTTATTGGGACTGCCACGCACCCGGCGCACCAGGGATGCGGCTCTTTTTGCGTTGCATAAAAGAAATCTATTATTGCTTCTGCAAACATCCCTGATGCGCTACTATATAGTGGTTATACTTCAATTTACATTAAAATCGTCATAAAAAATATTTAATCATTACAAAAAAACCATAATTACAACGAAATTCATACGTAAACCATCCAAAATTCATTAAAATAAATAGTCGTCGATACACATTGCTTATTGCGATGGCGGCCGAATGCCAAGAATCTTTGCCCAAGATACACTGACAAGCGGAAGCAAAACGGAATTGGACGGTACCACAGAATAGATAATAGTACAAATACAGAAGGCTCACTCCTTTGCTCTTTTCAAAAGCCGCTTTTTTCTTAGCCAAAACATTATGGTTTATGGCCCTCTGACGTCGTCTACTCCAGCGCAAGCCAAACGGAACGTTAAGACTGTGTACGAACAGTGAAAATGAATTGGCTCATTCGCCGCGTCGCCGATAGCGAGAGCTGTCAACGACTAAAAATAAAATAATAATGTGTTGTCCATTTATTTCTTGCATTCAATATAGAGAGCAGTAAATGTATATTCTTCATACATCATATACATTATTTCATAATTTATCTTTAAAATAATAAATCTGTCAGGTACCAATTACTGACAGTTGCTACGTTACCATATTTCTACAGATGAAGACGGCAATCCGTAGCGAACGCTATTGTTAGAAAGAGATAAATAGTTGTTTCAAATTGCGTACCCGAATTACGCGGCGTGCCTATCTATCATAGCGCCCAATTAGCTACCCGTCTTTATCGCACTCATATAAAATTGGTGGCAGCCCCTGAATAGTACCCATCAGATGGGTAACCGGCATGTACTTGTAGCGATGAACGTAAATCGCGGAGTGAGCCATCATTTGTCTCCTTCTAGTGGTAATGTGATTGGTCGTTGTTGTAAATAGTTGTCACGTCTAGCCATTATTATAAAAAAACAGTTAGTGGCGGGAAATTTTAATATTGACATTCAATGCCACAAGTGGTCAACAACCGATGCCTGGTCAACTATAGGGTCAACTATGTGGGCGTGTCACGTGTGGCATGGTTATGCGGAGTTCCATAGATAGCCGCGATCGATTGTGCGTGAAATTTGTTCGAATAAATATTTCTAAAATAGGAAATAAATCCAGAAGCATGCCTTATTGCGCTATTTTGGAATGTAAAAACGATAGCCGCACCAAAAACATTTTCCATGGTGGCGTGTTGTTTTTATGATAGTTTGAGTATTGGCGACAACAGGTCTGATACTAAGCGAAGCTTATGCCACTTCCACTGTTTTTTCTATTCCGTGTGGTCAACCATCCTATCTGCGTGTCTGTCTGAGGCATCGTCGCTCCCAAACGGCTGTACGAATTCCAACGTGTTCTTTTAAAGAAAGCTAGTTCAATCGGGTTAGTTCTTAGCTAGGTTTCATATATGTGGAGCGGTTGAAGAGATACCAGCTCTGCAGTTTGGAGTCTATAATGTCTGCCATAAAATTAAAGTACCGTTTTTTTACAATCCATAACGTTATTCATCATAATTAGTGTTTAAAATCATAATATTAGAAAGTATAATTTGCAGTTTCGATTTTCGCAAGTCATATTTATTTTGTCGAAAGTCATAAAAAATATATTCATAACATAACTTAATGTCTTAATGTGTTTTATGCTGTTAAAGGTAATATTAGTTGTCATAGCAATTATAAGAATTAAAGTTATCATACATAAAATTTAAATACCTAACGTTTGCAACGATGTTATAGCAGTAATATTTCTGTGGGTATATGAAAAGACCTAAAAGTACCTTACCTTAACCTAAACTTTTTTGAACCTCACCTAACAGAGTCAGTTTTGCTTGCAGATGTCGTCGGTACATTTTTTTAGTTTTTTTAAAAAGGGATCCCAATTATCATACCTTAGTCCTCTCTCGCCTCTGAACGAGAGACTGCACATCGAGCAAGTCTTCAAGTCCTGGGTGGCGCCTTTTTCCTTCGCCCCTGCCTCGGCCGCACCCTCCTTGTCTGTGGCCTTTGTTTTATCTGTGGCATGCTTTGACGCTTCGGTTTTGTCTTTGGTAGCATCGTGCTTTAGCTTCCGGTCTGGTGTTTTGATACGCGGTTTTAAATCTGCAATAGTTGAAGCTTATCTTTATACTAGTTCGCAGTACATAATAGCTGTAACTCTGAGAGCTGCATTTTGTGCGTGGAATTTTCAAGACGATTTGTACACCAACGCTTAAATCGCGTACAGATGTAGTGAAATACCCTTTCACATCGTATTTTCTCGGAAATGTTCGTATTTGTCATGCTACTGCAGTCTGACTCAGTACCCATCAATGATTATTAAGGATTATTCACTAGCCCTATAACTAATAAACGTTGAGCAACCGTGGTATAGCTATACAATGTTTTGTCCTTATTTGTCATCGTGACGTTTGAATTTGACAGATAAGGACAAAACATTATATAGCTATACCACCGTTACTCAACGTTTATTAGTAAGGGGGTTAATCTGTAGTTGTCTTTTGTATACAAATTTGGCTCCGGACGATAACGTTTCTCACAGATTTTAGAACATGCTGTAGTTGTTATGAAAAACTAGGTTTATACATACATACATAAACTCACGCCCTCATTCCCAGAGTGTGATAGGCAGAGCTACAGAATTATCAACAACTCTAAAAACCTTGTTGATAATTCTGTAACCACATTTTGCAGAAACATGTTTATACGTTTTAGTTTATTATAATTTTCTTGGAAAGGAAAACTTATAGACCTACTTTTTATAATATGTACAACATAATTCATAAATCGTAATAATCGGACTCGGTTTACGAGAAGAGAAACGTTATCGTATTTTGTATGGAAACTTTTAGCTTCTTTTAGCACAGCAATGCAACGACTGGACGGATTTTCAACTTGTAGTTCGTCCCGAACAGAGACCTTACAATTCCCCTCGACGAGTTCACCTTTAGTGATGAATGTGATGATAATGATGTTGGGCACGCCTATGACGCGGTCCTCGTGCCCGCTGGCGTCCACCGCGACCATCCTGCTGAGCGGCAGCGTTGAGTCACTGGAGCCGTCCTAGACAGACCGCTCGGCAGCCTGTGGCTTGTCGCCGCGCTCTCTGATGTATCACACTCCGAGCTCACCTTTAGTGATGATGATGATGATGATGTTGGGCACGCCTATGACGCGGTCCTCGTGCCCGCTGGCGTCCACCGCGACCATCCTGATGAGCAGCAGCGCCGAGTCGCTGGAGCCGTCCAATTCAGACCGCTCGGCAGCCTGTCGCTTGTCGCCTCTCTCTGATGTATTACACTCCGAGCTCACCTTTAGTGATGATGATGATGTTGGGCACGCCCATGACGCGGTCCTCGTGCCCGCTGGCGTCCACCGCGACCATCCTGCTGAGCGGCAGCGCTGAGTCGCTGGAACCGTCCGAATCAGTATGCTCGGCAGCTGGCTGGCGCTTCTTGACGCGCTTCCTGAACCGCTTCTTGGGCCGCTTGGACACCACCAGAGGCTTCTTCTCACGCAGCTCCTCGTTGTTGTTGTTGGCGAGCTCGCCCGGCTCTGAAGAGCTGATGCTGCTCTTGTCGCACGCGAATAAGTCAGTCTCGTTGCTCAGTTCGTTGATGTCTATTTCGTCACTGCGAACAAATATTATACTTGGTTATTTTGAGGACGCTTTTAGCCTAGATGGTAGTGAGTGAACCTTCCTATGAGGTGCATCGTGCACGGACGGACAGCACGTAGAGGGCTTTACGCAGAATTTTAATTTCATCCAGCACGTAATTAATGTTTAAAGCCCTCTACGCACTATGCATCCGTGTTGTACGTTCAGGCACGATGCACGACGTAAAACGATAGTGCGTAGGCTTGCTGGACGTCAATAATTATTATTATTACCGTGATGGACTAGCACGACCGAATTTTCGTCCAACGAGTCCCCCACTACTTCTCGCAAGACGTGAGGCTGGTTGGAGCCCTGACGTACATCAGTTCAATCGTGCTCCGTGCGTGCTTGGTAATGCCCGACTTGACGTCCGTCAAATCTTCGGCAGTGTTGCCAGATTTCCTGTTTTTACAGGGGAGGTACTGGTTTTGGGGTGTGTTTACTGCTCTGCTGTTTTTCCCAAAAATTCTACTGGATTTTAGAATTTCGCATGTGTAATAAAAAACAATTATGCACATAAGGTTCTTGAAGCGAGTGTAGGAGCCACAATCTCTGAACGAAACGAAATGAGCGACATAAGAATCTGTGGCACAGTCTACCATGATGGATACTTTGCACGATAGTGCTTACAGCACCATCGCGCCTGATGGTCGTGCGCTGCTGTCCTTCCAAGATGGATAGTGCCTAGAGGGCTTAATATGTTCTAAAAACATGGTTTCAGGAGAAAATAACGTTTGATGAAATTAAATTCGATGAAATGATGCAATCGATGAAAAAACGGGTTGCTCTTAACACACCTATTAAATTCTGCTCATTTAAGTCCCAAGATAAATCAAATTTTTAACCCCCGACGCAAAAAGAGGTGTGTAAGATTAAAGTGTGCATCTGTGTGTCTCTCTGTGGCAATGTAGCTCCCAAATGGATGGACCGATTTCGACGCTGTTTTTTTTTAAAACAAAGCTAATCAAATTAGGATTGTTCCGAGGTGTGTTTTATGAAAATCGGTTCAGCTGTTCAAGAGATATCTGCTCTGAAAGAAGGGGGCACCGTTATATCGGGGGTTTTATCTATTTAATACTTATTTACTAACCCCCTTGCTTATTCATAAACAAGCAATACCTAAAGTTGGCTTAAAATTATGGTTTGTCCTTATCCGTCATTGTGACATTTGTATTTGACAGAAAGAGACAAAGAATAACTAAACAATTTTTTGAGGTACACTTCCATGATATCGTTTACGAAATCACTTTGCATAGAAATCTAATTTGTTAGTCACATCTAGCGATATTTTTGTCTAGCCGTTAATAGCTTTATTATGCGTTTCTCAACTATTTATATACGCAAACCTGTTTATTATTAATTCAGTTGAATAAATTTTAATTTACCGCATTGGAAATCTGCATTTCTTTTCTATTTGCATATAAAATGAGTGCTATATGCTAAAGCTTTGAGTATTATTAAAAATTCAAAAGTATTTTGTTTGTTTGTCTTTATGTTTCAAATAAAATACATATAACCACAGGACAATCTAACACAAATTGACCTAATCTAACACAAATTGACCTAGTCCCAAACTAAGCTCTAGGCTTGTACTATCGCGATCGTTAATTTGTGATCCATTTCAAGAAAAATAGGCTTGAAGTCGTCAATGTCATTATAGATGCCAAATCATTTGTAACTTATAGGAGACTCAACCTTATTGTTGTAGAATGTCAAAATGACTTTGGACCTAAGGTGGGTCCCAAATTTAAGTTCGTGACTGTACAGTCGAGTTTATAAATATGTGTACACTTTAGTACCTTGTCACTTTAATCGCTGTGGCAATTCATGTATGGCAGTTTGAACATGACATTAAATAGACAAGGTACTAAAGTGTAATCATATTTATGAACTGGATTGTACTATGGGTACTAGACAACGATAATAAATTGACAACAGGAACCATTTCATCCTCGTAAGGCCACTGTACATAAAAATTTACATAAACAAGGCAATTTAATTTGAACTGTGTTGCAATGGGAATAAGGTTTATTTTGCTATGTTCATGAACTGAAAATGGCATTATCGAACAAACGTAATTGAACTTTACTGCCTTGATAGTAGATTCAAAGTCCTTATGAAAAAAAAATGCTTATAGAGGTTTGTTTTAAAAGCTTACTGTTTTT
Source organism: Acleris literana (assembly GCA_946894065.1). Classification (NCBI taxonomy): domain Eukaryota; kingdom Metazoa; phylum Arthropoda; class Insecta; order Lepidoptera; family Tortricidae; genus Acleris; species Acleris literana. The sequence goes on along the minus strand of OX335695.1, from coordinate 7,778,277 downwards.
TTGTTCTTTATTTAAGAACTGAAAAAAAAACTGCTCATGGCTTAAGAGTTTAAACGCCATGGTCTTTTCTAGAGGTTCGCCGAATAGTGGTTTCACCGAATAGCCGAATACTATTCGGTTTAACCTTTACCGAACCGGATATTGGGCCGAATTATTCGGTTTACCATTTCATTGATTTGCTACAGGTTCTAACATGTACGCTACGCAAAGACATAAATGTACTTGGGTCAATCAACTATTCTTTGTACACTATTTTTTTCAAGTTTGTAAGGCATTTAAGTATAAAGAAAAACGAAATGGGTTTTCTTTAAAATAATGCGTGTTTTTATTACACAGATAAACAGTGAATTCTATAACCGGCTGATATATTTATTAAACAATTAAAATATCTTCTTTCACTGGTAACTTAGTGGACCATGTTGTCCCCAGATTTGTATGAAAATAGTTGTTTGTCCCCTAAGTTACCAGTATTTTTGGCAATGTTTTTATTCTGATTTGGAAAGCTTATTTACACTTGTACTGACAATGAATCTATTGATTAAAAAATAGAGTTAGTACAGGGCTTTGGTTTAACAGTGTTGTATAATTAAGACGTTATTAAATGTACAAACAATAGTTGATTGACCCACTTAGTAGTACCTATAATATTAAATTTCTGACGCTACGTGTCGCTGCTGGCTAGATGACGAGCGAGGCGTACCGCGTGCTGTCCGCGTGTTTAAAATAAATGTTGACTATACTAACTATAGGTTCAGAAATAAATATGTTGACTTGAGGTTTCAAAATAAAAGTTGAATTGAAGTTTAATTGCTTTCCTTTATTAGCTTTATTCAACACATTCTTCATAAGATTTCTTTGACCTGTAATATAACATAAATCTTACATAAGAACTTTCGTCTTTTAGTTCTATAGCGTGTCGTGTAGCCAAGAAAATAAAAATACTTGAACCGAATATATATGGCTTACAAAGAACGACCACTAGTCCAAAGCAAGCATAGCGTAGCAATATTTTATTTGCTCATTAATTTTGAATTCTATTTCAAGTACATTAACACATTCAGTGCCGAAACCCCGACTACGGGTATTTTTTTGATTTCGTTCCCAGGCTGGATGACCCGATAGTCGGGTTATCCGGCTTGGCGCGTTGGTCGGGTATATTTTTAAAATAAAATCTTTTACTATAGTCCCCGGCCGGGCGGCCGATAAGAAGTCAATCCTGGCACATTGCACGAACATGAAGTTTTGGAATATGGATAACGTTGACAGCAGTACAACGACGCTGTTGTTACTATTCCTTCACACGCAACAAATAAGTTTAGCATTGTTTTACTGCTGGCAACAATGCCAATAGTCAGAAACTTCATGGTCGTGTAATGTGTCCTGATGGACTTCTGGCCTGCGCAAACCGGCAGACGGGACGGTAGTGGATTTTAAATTTATGTATATTTTTTGCTAATTCAATTGAAATAAAGTATAAATTTCAATGCTTTGAGACCGAAATCGGAGCATCGCAGCGGATTTGACTCCGCGGCATTGAAGAGCAAGTTAGAGGATCCCGCGGCGGTAGGCGCCGGTGTCCACCAATGTGCGCCGGGGCAGTGCGGCCTCGGGAGAGGAAGGCATAGCGCAAACCGGCGGATGGCGGGGGCATCGAAAAGGATTTTACGTCGCTAGCGCACACTGGTGAAGAAATCCCTTTTGATACCGCAAGCGCCAGACAGTGTGCGCTGCAATGCCGCGGCATCCCTGCCGTCCGCCGTTTTGCGCAGGCCATTACATGCCTAGTACAGTCAAAGACTTTAATTGTTATGCCACTATGCAACTCTGTCACAATGGCAGCGTCAAACCACATGACAGAAATTACGCTTAAATGAATGATTAACATTATGCGACAGGGTTCCATCGTGGCATAACAATTAAAGTCCTTGACTGTAGTGTAATAAGCTGCATGAACCCCATCTAATAAAGGCTTTCACCTCGTAAGGCGCACATCATATTTCGCTAGTTCAAAAAAGAATCTTGTATCGGTCAACTAAAGTCATAAATCACTTGACAATTGTCCTAAATTTAGGAGGTTGGGCCTTATGAAGATATGTCATTTTGTTTGAATTGAAGCGAGGCGCGTTGTATATAAATATACTGCATTAGGTTATGATGTTTTGACTATGTTACAGATAGCATTCATTGTTATGACTGGCTGACTCTATACTAAACACTTTAAGCCTTATAGCTTTTATATCGTAATCAAATTGGTAATGTTGTAGCTCATACGCTCTTATTGTCAAGTGGATAAGAGCTACAATAACATCAACAATTATAAGTGACATTCTTCTTTTTGATGCCTAAGAAAACGTCCCTTAACGTGAACGCTTATTTAAAGTAATAATTTTCAAAAAAATTAGATGACATTAGAAATGCACACAATTTTCAGATTTTGATCTACGTACCTGAATAATATTTTATACCAAATTGTGTGGGGTTGGGTAAAAAAAGGCCAATATAGTAACGCAGTGGTCGACATTTGCTAGGGGACGTGGAGACTGGTAACGCATTTATATAGAAAAAGAACAAAAATGGCGGGTAAATTTACAGTACTAATTTACGAAAAGTAGAATGGCCCATAACACGTAAGCGAAGTGGTGAAAAATTTGCTCCAGTATGAACAAATATTGACGGTTTTTGCACTTTTTTATTTGACACAAGTGTGTTAAATTTTTATTAATGTAGTTATATTCGTTTTTTGTCCCTATTGCTCACAATGCGGATAACAAGGAAAAAAAACCCAGCAGATTGCAGTGCAAACAAGGTGGCAAAATGAACTGCTCATTCCTGAAATACCAGTATTTTAAAATACCTGATTCTCAATATATCAAAATCCCAAAACTAAACATACAAATTAGGGTATTGTTTATTATCTTCACCCAATATTTCAAATCTGGTTTTTAGCAAACCTGGTAACAAGAGTAGTTTGGTATTTTTAAATACTGGTATTTCGGGAATGAGCGAAATGAACTAAAGGTGGGCACTTGTGATATTAAACCTAGAAGCCCAATATACCTATAATTATACAATTTTTTAACAAAACAATCACGGGCCGCGTGTTGCCGACTGCTGCATTAGAAGAATAAACATTTTTCATTACTAATACGAGTCAATACATGAATAACAAGAAACAACCACCCATTGCAAATTCCTTTTGATTTGAATGCCAACAATTAGTCACACTGCTGAAACTTAAACCATAAATAATCTTACGCCAAGGTTATATTTTTACGCAGCAACAATGGCTTAAGCTTGCATAAAGGCTAAGGCTGATGGTTAAAAGGTCATGCTAATGGAAAAATTTAACTATGGAATGTATTTAAAATGTCAGGTTTAAAAATGATTAAGGAAACAAATAGGGAAAAATTACCTTTGGTCCGAGTCATCACTCTGCATTCCCATTTCCAACTGTTTGATTTGAAACGTTATATTTATCCTTTTGTATATTTCTTCCGTGATATTTCGACATTTCTCATACCTGGACTCAAGGCTATCACTAGATATACTAGACCACACTTGCTTAGTGTCTATTGCTGACATTGTTAATATTCTTATTGGAAACTTATGTGTTCACTACCAAATCCATATTTCAGGCAGTCAAATAAGGTTTCGCGGTCGAAATTGAGCAACACAGCCATGTTTCTGGCAGAATTGACGAAGTGAATGTTACGAAATATTACAACGAATACTCCCTCTATGGTCGACGTATTCCACGAGATCACAGCTCAAAATACCTGGTTTTAGAGTTCCAATCGTTAAAACAGGACGCAATAATGGTTTTCTAGTCGATAATACACTCAATCATTGGTCCACGGCTGCAAAAACAGGCGACTTGCAAACAAAGGATCGTCAATCAACAGTTTTATGGCACAATAACATGGTCATTGCTTCAGGATTGCGAGCTAAAATACCATACATACAACTAAGACTAGATAAAATTATGGTTGTTGCACTCTACACGAGTATATGTTAACAATAATTAAACAAATAACATTAAAAACTAAATAAACTACAGTCGCCTTTGCGGCTTTTTTTGATTTTTGACGTTTCAATTTGGTGTTGCTTGACGTTAATTGCTCATAATTTTTAATGAAAACATCATTTTTTTCCATAGACAAACAGGCAACTTTCGAGGCTTCTTTGTTTTTGACATGGCAACACTAAGAGCGTATTAGGGCCATTCATTCTCTTCATATCCTTAGCGTTTTCGAACCGAAGCAAATAAAAGTCCCGCCAAATTTTGTGGCCATGTTATGTTTGGTTTTGACAGTTAAATGATAAAGCCACCCAGATAGAACCACAGCAATGGGATCGAAAAGGAAAAGTGAAAGGGCTTACTACTGTTTATAAAGGCTAATAATGTGTATATTTCCTAAATAAACCTCTTATCCTTATCACCGATGCGTTATTAATACGCAAAATGGCTGGAAAACTTGGAAAATTCCAGAGAAACAAGCTGGTGGCAAAGCTTGTAACTGAAAACGGGCAACCGTGCGTTTTCTGTCAGCAGGATGTTGATGATGAAGTAATTTATGGAAAGCTGTACTCTCTTGGTGATATACAATGTCATTATTTCTGCGTGGTAAGTACAAGTTGTGTCTTTTTATTGTTATACTAGTGTTACTGTAGTGTTTTACCTGTTGCTTTGCTTCAACAACGATATGAGCTATGTGCACAGTTGTGCCAGTATCTATGTCTGTATGGAGCCATCAGCAATCATAGAATAAACTGTACTATTAAAAATTAACTGGTTGCACATGATTGAGACAGCACTTAGTTAGGGAACCTGTGTTTTTGTCTTGTTGTTGGTTGTGCATTGTGTGAGTCTTATTAAGAAGATTAACTTTTATCGATGGCTTTCCTGAATAATTTTTTTTCTCTGAACCCATCAACTTTTTAAAATGTTAAAAGAGATATACCTACAGAACCTATAGGTTAGGTTAGGTTAGTTATATAACAATCCAGGAAAGTGATACGGTTTCAGAGAAAAATGATTTTCAGACAAATGAGTTTCTGAAAACATTGATAGGTTACCGATCAAATACCTTTATGCTAGTAATTTAACTGGTTGTCTTATCAACTTACTGTAACTTAAAACATAAGGAAACTTAACATATGTTCCGGATAAAGAGCTGATTGACTTATTGAACGATGCTTTCAGCTGCTTTCCTGTTGCCTGGTGCAGAAGGGCAGAGACACTGAGGGCCTGTTCGGGTTTCTTTACAAAGACATTCTCGCTGAAGTGGAAAGGAGCAAAAAACACGTATGTTTATGAATAATTATAATGCAGTTTTTAGCAGTTTAGTTGATAGTGGAGGATTGAGGCTGGCAGGTCACAGGTTTGAACCCCAGTAATGACCAATTTTTGTGTGACATTGATTTTTCAACAACAGTAGGTATTTCGTTGTTTATAATCTTTTTCAAATTGTTTGCATGCGGTAGGACAAGAAAGTGGTTTACCGGTTTTGACAAAAAGTTTCTGTGAGATCTAATAATAAGGTTGACACTCGTCACTGCCATATTATTATTGCAAGGGAAAATCAAACTTCTTGTAAACGTGCAAATGAACTTCAACCGTAGGGTGGTACACCACATTTTTGCCTGACTGTACAGTTTTTTTTTTTTTTCATTCATGGAGTGAACATTTGCGCGAAACGTAAATAATATCACATATTATAATAATGATTTAAAACAAAATATGAATTTTAAATCATAAATTTTTAATGTAAGAAATTTAAATCTTTATTTAAATTTAAAATTTTATTAACTATTACTGTGTTTTTTTTAACCCATTGCGATTTAATTGGTTTTTTATACCTAAAAAACTAATTGCGTGAAATGAAAAAAAATATGTCACAATACCCAAGAACTATGAAAAGGATTATAGTATGTATGGTACAGTCAAAGTCAGTAATCACTTTTATTCCCATGTGGCAACTGTCTCCCCGGAAGTTTATTATCACTATCTGTTGGGAACTGATAATTTTCAACTTAAAAGGCCCAGCCACACCGGATGCGTGACGTGCACGTGCGCGTGCGCGTTCGCTTTCCACTGCGTTGTATAGTGACATGTCGTAATAAGAATTCATACTATACAACGCAGTGGCACGTCACGCATCCGGTGTGGCTCGGCCTTAAAGTATCATACGTCAATCTCTGGATAATAAATTATATTTGTACTAAGTTTTATATTGAGGACGAAACAAACGCATTCAAATTTGTAACAAAAGTTTCATGAAAGAAATATATTTGTTGTTCAGAAATGCTCGTACTGCGGGCGCGGCGGCGCCAGCCTCGGGTGCTCCGTGACCCAGTGCCGCAAGCAGTTCCATCTGCCGTGCGGACGCCGCAAGAACGCCGTCTCACTGTTCTACGGCAACTACAAGTAAGTGATATTACATCATTATGATGATAATGCTGCCCTCCTATGCTAATAAGTACTCCAAAACGGCTCGACCTTTGGTAGGTATGGGAATACGTCGTAAAGTATATTTTGTAAGGTTTGTATGAAGATAAAATTACACCGGGCGCGGACAACTAGAAGCATAATATTTAGAATAGAATAGAATAGAATAGAAAAAAACTTTATTCACATACGAAACAAAATTAATATTAATGTAAAAATAATATTTATAATATTATTATAAATATTATTTTATGTGTTTATGATTGCCTAGTAGCCATTGTACAAGCCAATTTTTGGACTAGGTCAATTTGTGTGAGATTGTTCCTCTACAATATGCAATGTGCGCACGCACGCACGCACACACAAACACACACACAAGCACACACGTACAGACAGTCATTTAGTATCTAAGTATTACTCTTAATTAGGTTTAAATTATAAAGCTCCAGTACTCCGTCCTTGTAATTTTGTATCACAAAACGTTAACTATTTTAGTTTTATTTTTTCTTTGGGTTTCCCAACTATCAATTATCATCAACTACTTATTATTAATCAATTGCATTAATTGAAAAAGCAAGTTAGTGTTATGTCAATTGTATCAACTGGTGTGGACAGCAAACATGTTGTCCACTCTATATTATTAATCTTAGTCCCGGCGCTTGACGCTTTGCTGTGCGTTCTGCGCCTACCCCCATGTTGTTTTATAATAATTATGTAAACAAGTAAAAACTGTTTATAGAGAAATGAATCTCGCGACACAGGCTAGGCCTAGTGTGAGGTTTATTGTTAACTCATTTACTGTGTAATTGTTAAACTATGGAATAAGTATCTATTGTAGAAAAACTAATGTTAACCTATCATTTTATACAATAAATAAATTATTATTTATTATTAATATGTTACAAAAAAAAAGTGGCCTGATCTATTTCAGTTGCAGGAACTGCATGTACATTAATTAATATAGATAATTCTACTATTCATTCCAGATCATTTTGCGAGCTTCACGCCCCAAAGCAGAAGATTTCGGATGACGTGATGGCAAACGCTAGGGTGCGATTGAAAAGGGACAAGATGCTGAAGTCGGCAAAGAAACCCACTGTTGTTAAAGATACTGAACAGACAAGCGGTTAGTAGTAGTAATATTGTCCTCGATATATGTTAAAAAAGATTCCCCCTTTTTTTTCTACAATTTGTCTGATCCCAAGTCTTCCATCACGTCTCATGTCCAGAGAGTATATTAGATGTTTTTTTTAGGGCAAGATCAAGAGGAACCAGTGTGTGTGATCTGCTACGAAGAGGTCCAGGGCTACCCGACCTCGCAGACGTTCTGGCCGCCTTGCTGCGGCCGCGATGCCTGGCTGCACCGGAGCTGCTTGCAGGTAAACATGGCTAACTACTGGTCCAGGGCGAGAAAGGAGCCGGCGTGATCTGCTACAACCTCTTTATCACGCGATCACACCGGCTGACGTTCTAGCCGACGTGTTAACTTTAAAGAACTATCTTTTGAAACGTAAGGACCGGTACAGACGCACTGCAAAATGGCAGTTCGAGTGCAGTTCTGATGCAGTTGACGTAACTGCATCTGGGTTGCAGTTCAAATGCTGTCCGCCTGTACCGGCCCTTATAGATAGCGGGTTATTTTTCAGAATGTGTGTGTGAATTACAGTGGATTTTCTAACAAATCAAGAAACGTGTTTTTCAACGTATTTTTATTTTTGTTGTATCATACACTAAGGTAAAACATACAAGCGTCAGATTTCGTATGATTATAGTAGAAGAAACAACAAACGCACTCGGACTTAACCTGTTTTTTTCTCCTTTAATATTAATTATTGCTATATTGTTACAGCGCATGGCGTTGAGTGCTGGCATGCACTACCTAAAGTGTCCGCTGTGCAACGACAAGGAGCAGTTCTACACCGCTGTCTGTGAGCAGGGATACTATCTCCCCGATCGGTGAGAATGACATAGAATAAAACAAAGTCGCTTCCCGCCGTCTGTCCGTCTGTACGTACGGATCTTTTACTACGCGACGGATTTTAACAGGATTGTCAAGCTAAAAATCTCCATACCTAGTCCGATTTTTACAATTTTTGAATGTGTTGTAGATATCATAAAAAACTATGTCTGTACGTTTTCCTTTACACGAAAATATTTCTTAGAATGAAACAAATTGAAAAAAAATCAAAAACGGAAACGTACAGACCTAGTTCTTTATAATAACTACAACATATTCAAAAATCGTGGAAATCGGACTTGATTTAGGGGTTCAGAAACGTTTTCGCCCGGAGCTATATTTGTATGGATTGACAGCTACACGATTTTAGCGGCGCTTCACAATCCTCTTAACCTCGTAAGGCCCAGTGTGCAGTAGGAGGTACATTACCAAGGCAATTTAATTTTAACTGTATTGCAATAGGAATAAAGTTCATTTTTCTTTCTATATAAATCGAATATGGCATTATCGAACAAACGTAATTGAACTTTATTGCCTTGTTGGTAGATTCAAAGTCCCACTGACAAAAAACTGGCGGTTTGTAGTATGGTGGGCCTTACGAGGCTATTGCGGTTAGATACAATGATATTCAAGAGAAGGTTTTGATGTATAATATAATGTTAATCGATAATAAAACTGCATACATTTTTAGGGTTCCGAACAAAAAATGAAAAACACGGAACCCTTATAGGATCACTCGTGCGTCTGTCTGTCCGTCCGTCTGTCACAGCCAATTTTCTCGGACACTACTGGACCGATTGAGTTGTAAATAATTTGGTACACATTTGTAAATTGATAACCCAAACACAGATGTGGATGTAGGAAATTAAAAAAAAAGTTATATATCCTAAATTCCGAAATTATTGAGCTTAAAATTTTGAAAAAAATCAAAAAAGGATTAAAAAAAATATGTATGTACGGAGCCCTCTCCACACGAGTTCAACTCGAACTTGGCCGGTTTTGTATTAATATATAAATTGTGCACGAAATTTAAATAGATTCATATCCATGTAATACTTTCATCGAAAAATTTCTACCGATCACCAACCATCCCACTAATATTATAAATGCGAAAGTTTGTGTGTGTGTTAGTTTGTTACTCTTTCACGCTGCAACGGCTGGACGGATTTGGATGAAATTTGGAATGGAGGTGGCTTATACACCAGATTAACACATGGGTTATTTTTCATCCCGGACGATAGTCGAAAATTCGAAATCTACGCGGATGAAGTCGCGGGCTGAAGCTAGTTATAACATATGTTTATTGCAGTGATGCCGCATGGGAGCTGGAACAGAACGCGTTCGCGGAGATCTACGAGCGGCCTGCGACATGCTGCGCCGTCGAGTGCCGCTGTCCGTTCGGCCGTGCGCACGACGAGCCTGGGTATGGGATGACTTTATTTTTGTCCACTCACAATACCACCTACAGCGTAACCGAAGCGTTGAACTGTTGTATAATGAACGTTGCCATGGTAATAACGGTTCTTTTATAACCATTACTAGAGGACGCCCGCGACTTCGTAGGCGTAGAATTACTATCCGACTCCGCTATAGATTAAAATCAGGTGATCGAGCGGGCCACGCTATTGGGCCCGATCGTCCGATCCAACGATGGGGATATGTAGTGTCTAAATAAGCTTACTTGACGGTCTTAGAAAGCAGGGCAGCCATCGTGTTGAAGGTAGAAAGCGCGTCGCAGCTCCAATGATACATTTTCCAGAAAAATTGGTGACTGATTTTCCAAAAAATCCTTGTAATTTTGAGAATTGAGCGTCAGTGTCGGCGGCGGCTCCACAAATTTATTTTCTACCGGTACTGAGACCGATCCTCCCGCATTTCGTTCGGATCGGATATCTGCCAGCCGTGAAGGTTATGCAGATCGAAGTATCTACCCGTCCCGCCTGCGACTGCACGCCGATCATAAAAGATTTTGTCAAAAAAGAGGGTCAGATTGACGCCTTCTCAACATTTCCCGGCAAAATGGACGAATGTGTGTTGTAATGGCGTTTCGTCCTGCGCAGTACCTGGGACGTGAAGCTGTGCCTGCTGTGCGGCAGCTGCGGGCTGCACGCGGCCTGCGCGGGCGCCGCGCGCGTGCTGTGCGCCGCCTGCCGCCCCGCCGCGCCGCCCGACCTGGCCGCGCTCGAGCGCCGGCTCCACGACAGTACGACTACATTATGTTACCGCTCGCCCGCTACATCCGGCAGTGACACTATGCAAAAAAGGAACTCGTACAAAAGTTCATTCTTTTTGATTGCAATACTGTCACGATTCAAATAGTTTATTTCACAATTAAGTGTCACTCTTTGATTGTGGTCTTCATCATCAGTTCCACTTCACCAAATAGTGCTTTCCAAGACCAAATACACGAGTTACAATGAAAAATACCGAAATCGCTATAGGTGTGCCTATAAATTTTGAAGAGTTCCGTCGATTCCTCATGGATTCCACCATCAGATCTTCATTTTGATAAGAATGGGACCAATCGGGAAGCACCAGCTTTCAAATAAAAAAAGAATCATCAAAATCGGTTCACCCAGTCGAAAGTTCTGAGGTAACAAATAAAAATAATAATAAAAAAAATAAACAAACGAATTGAGAACCTCCTCCTTTTTTTGAAGTCGGTTAAAAAAAAAACTTTTTTTTTCAGTGGCAAGAGAAGAGCAAGCGAGGGAAGCTCGCAACACTCGGCGTGGGCCGGTCATGCCGAGCCGCATGTCTCTCCGTCGCACCAAGGGCAAGCTGGCGGCACGCAGGTACCTCACAATATACGCTATCACCGTAAGGCCCAGCGTGCAATATGTACATAATCAAGGCAATTTAATTTGAACTGAATTTTAATTGGAATAAAGTTTAGTTTCCTACGTTCGTAAACTGGAAATGGCACTATGAAACAAACGTATTTGAACTTTATGGTCTTGCTGGTAGATTCAAAGTCCCACTCACAAAAAACTACCTGTTTGTAGTACAGTCGAATTCATAAATATGTGTACAATTTTAGTACCTTGTCACTTTAATCGCTGTGACAATTCATATGGCAATTTGAACATGACATTAAATAGTCAAGGTATTAAAGTGTATATAATTTATGAACTCGACTGTATGGTGCGCCTTACATATGAGTGATGCTCATAATTTGCGATAATCAGATTTTTTTGTCATTTATTCCAGTTCCATATTTTCCCAGTGATCTATTTTTGTGTGGGGCTTATTATTTCAGGAAATCAATTTTATTCGTAACGGAAATTCCTTTCACGTTTGCGTCCGATCTTTTTTTTCATGTAACGTGTCTATTTATTTTAATCAATAATTTTCTTTTACAATTTTATTCTTTAATATTTCACGTGATTATTAATTACCGATAAATAGCAATATACGAAATAACTATTAGACGAATTATTTTCCTCCCAAAATTCGGACATCCGTCACTGAAGTGCTTAAAATTTTCGTTGCGTTACTGAACATATATTTTAACATTTTATTTATATTTTTCCAGTGGAACAAGTTCATCACAAGTTGTGGGTACGACCCCGCCTACAAGTGACATCAAGACTGAGGGTACGTACCACCAGTGGCCCGTTTCACGAAGCTACAAGTTACAAATTACAAGCGGAACTCTCTTTCAACCAAAAGGAGTTGGAAAGAGATTTCCGCTTGTAATTTGTAGCTTTGTGAAACGGGCCTCAGATCCACCATACTTCATAATCTTCTTTAATAAGCCTTCTTCATAATGCCTGAAAAACCACCACCTATAGAAATATAAATAGAATAAAATAGAAAAAACAGAATAAAGATTAAACATCAAACAAAGAATGGCAACACAGAAAACAAAATTAAACGATAATGAAAAAAATTACAATTGTAGCATAATGTTGCCATGGGTGATTCCAGAATAGAGCAATCGAAGCGTGAAATCAGTTCTATAATGAGCGTTCCCACGGTAATTACAGTTATTTTATAATTATTATAGCACTGTTATTACCATGGTTACGCGCATGAACAATGTCAGAGATGGTGTTGGCGATCAAGGAAATGGTGATAGTGTATTACGTAAAGTTGCATATAGGGTACTAACATTTATTAAAATGTTATAGTTTTTATTATTTGAGCTGAGCTTATCCTCTACACAAAACTCATTGTTTGTGTACAATACTATTATCGTCCATTGTTTCCGTAACCGCAAGCCGAATACATACAAAAAAAGTTAGAACTACATTGTATGTACATTGAATTATCAACCTTATCTTATTAGTCAATAGGTTTAAAATGTAAAGTGTCAGAATACAGATATAAGTCTTTATTATTTGAACTGAGCTTACCCTCTACAGTCTACACAATACAATCATCTTCTGTCGCCAGGGTCGTACTCGCGTACCTGAATTCTGACACTTTACATTTTAAACCTATTGACTAATAAGATACTTGCGGTTACGGAAACAGTGGAAGATAATAGTATTGTACACAAACAATGAGCTTTGTGTAGAGGGTAAGCTCAGCTCAAATAATAAAGACTATACCACTTAAGGGATAAAATGGGGGCTGAAGTTTGTATGGGAACTCGGTAATTTTTATAGTAAGAGACATGAAAATCGGTATTTCAGCTACTCTTTCAAAACAGAAAAACCCCTTTTATATTATTACAATACCTACCCCCCCAACGGGAGAAATGGGGGCTGGAAATGTATAGTTACCTTTTATTACAGTACAAGAACCGAAATTAGAAACAGGCCGACAAGAGCTCAACTTAAAGACTCCTAGAAAACCTCTAAAATTTCTAGAGCCGGGTGTCCTCAAAGACCTGGAGAATAAACTCCTGTCGCCCATCAAGATGCTCGAACAGAGCTGTTTGGAGAAATTTGGCGGGTTGGATATGGATTTGGATTCTAATGAGGTGATCGAGAAAATGAGGGCCAAGTTCAATAAGCCACGGCCGCTTTGTGAGAAGAAGAGGATTGTTAAGTAAGTTAATGATTTTATAGCCTGACTAGTGTACTATATATACTATATTTATCATCATCATCATCATCGTCGTCGTCGTCGTCGTCGTCGTCGTCGTCGTCGGCATCATCATCATCATCATCATCATTATACTGGTGTCCCTAAAACCAACGTCAAAACTGAAAGGGCTGATAGAACAGCTAAAAAGCTATCGATTTAACCCCTATGTGTGTTCAGCGATTGTTACTAGTTTCGGAGATATTGATCATTTTAATCTGAATTTTTGTAACTTATTTACTTACTTACTTTTGTAATTTGATTACTTAAAAAAAAACTGAAAAAAAACAAGCAAATAGGTAAATGTGTTTTGTTGCTAACACTCTGTGACAAAAATGAATTGTCTAGATATTACGGTTCATGATATAACAGCCCGCTGACAGACAGACGGACGGAGCGGAGGTTTAGTAATAGGGTCCCGTTGGTAACCTTTGGGTACGTTTCCCTGATAAAAAATATCAACTTAAAGGGATCTCTTCCAGTTAACCTTTAAGCGATTGTGTATTTATAAAAATAAATTTACCACATTTTTGTAACCGTTTTTTTAGTTCAAAAAATACAATCCCTTGATATATTTAGCCTGGTGTTTTGTGTTTGTTTATGTATAAACACTGTTTTTTTTTTACAGTGAAATTGTGGAAGATTTACTGGGTAAAGTATACAAGGAGAAACCGAAAAGTAAAGATCCTCTCAAAGAGTGGAACTCGCCAAAGAAATGTTTCGATGTTACTGAGCTCACGCATGAGGTAAGGATTCAATATTTTTCCTATATTTAGGCATTTTCAAGGTTTTCTAAAAGGCGGCCAGCTAGCCAATATTTTTACCCGACTGTCGAAGGAGGAGGGTAATGTGATTAACAGCCTATATATGTATGTTTGTTCCTCTGTGGCGCTTTAGAAACTAAACGGGTCGACCGATTTTGATGATTCTTATGTCAATCAGTTTGTCTTAATCTTGTGAGTGTCACTAAAGATATGACAGTAATAAAAAAACAATATGGCGGCAACCAGACGCCATTTTGAAAAAAGAAAAAAAAAGTCAACGAATTATGAAAAGGGTAACGTTGAATATGTGTAAAAATCATCTTTAGGTTTATTTCATCGTGTTTCAATTTGAATGATCATTTAAGATTTATAACGATTTAAAGTTGGTTAGCAACATTCGGGTTTTTAAAGCTTGGTTTTTAATATTTTTGGGAAATGTCTATAAATGTAAAAGTAACATCCTCTGTGAATTACCTATTCTTATCGAAAGGCATTTCTCGCCGCATGAGTTAATTTTTTACAAGCTTTTATTTAACTTGCAATGTATGTATGTATGTACGGGGGCCATTCTACTTTTCAGTGTACATTTTTGTTATCGTCCGATAAAAGGTATACCAAATTATGAATCCGCGTATAAATAAATAACATGAACTTAGAATGTTTAAGTTAAGCGGTTTTCAAAAAAACAACTTTTAAATTACTTAATTATCGTTGAAGAATCTTGGTAACTCAGTGGTAAATTGCACTTTTTCCATAGAAAAGGCCATCAACGTCCACTGCGTTACTCACTTTATAGTTATTACAAATAACTTTTTATGAATCAGGATAATTCTAAATATAAGCTTATTTATGTCCCTCTTCGAGTTTCAAGTTAGAAAACGCAGCACTTTACCGGTTTTTGAAATAAAAATAGTTTAGTGAGAACGTCGCTAAAACTTATGTACAACGAAAAGTAGAATGGCCCACGGTTCAAATCTTGCAAGTTAAATTTGACCCATTTCCCGGTTTCCGATGAAGCTGAAAATTTGCATACATGTGTAAATTGGATGACAATGCAATACTATTATGACATGGAGCTGATCTGATGATGGAGTCGGAAGGTGGCGACAGAATCTCCGCTATACCTAACGTGGACCCACCGTGTTGGGGCTCATTTGTTTGGTCTTGATAAGCAGATAATTACTCTGCACAAGTAACCTAACCTACGTAATTAATGTTTAAGATATCCTGAAAACATCATGGTTTCAGCAGGAAATAGCGTTCGATGAAATGATGGGTTACCTTTTCTGTGTTCTGGTTACGCTTCCACGGCTAAACCGATTTCAATGAAATTTGGTATAAAGATTTTTAGAAATGGAATTAGGACAATAATTCAAAAATATATGTTGCCCAACGGCAGACCCGTTTTTTTAACCCCCGACGCAAATAGAGGTGTTATAAGTTTGGCCGCTATGTGTGAAGGATGCGGTTTTTTTATTTGGTAGCAGGTTTCCTAGCGGTGGTTCATAGCTACGTTTCATGAAAATCGGTCGAGCCGTTTAAGAGATATCAGCTCTGAAAGAAGGGGTCACCATTATATCGGGGGTTTTTATATATTTGTGACGTTATCTATTAAAATCTACCTTATTGTCGATGGCGCTTCCGCCATTATTAAAGATGCTCCGATATAAATACGACGTCGCGTGACGCAGTGCGGCGTAAGCGCCATCGACAATAAGGTCCCTTTACATAGATAATGCCACATTTAACCTCGTAAGGTACAGTGTGCAAAAGGATGTACATAATAATGACAATTTAATTTGAACTGTGTTGCAATGGGAATAAAGCTTATTTTCCTACCTTCATAAACTGAAAATGGCATTATCGAACAAACGTAATTGAACTTTATTGCCTTGATGGTAGATTCAAAGTCCCACTCACAAAAAACTCCCTGTTTGTAGTATCGAGAGCTTTACGAGGTTAATATTTATCTTATTGCTGCTGCCGTTCTGTGGTCGGCTGCGGAATGACACCACCGCCTAAGACCCACCATTCAACGAAATTTGCCAAAGGAAAATGAATCTACGATGATTGCAATAAAGTCAATTTTCCATTTTAATGGTCAGTCATAAAAACAAGGGAAATTCTACTTTATCTCCTTTGCAATAGATCTTTATTGCAATGGACGTATTATGTTATTTTTTTTGTACGCGAACATTAAATGTTATTTCTTATTTTTACAGGATTGTAAAGAAAACATCGACATCATGAAAACAGTATCTACAGAAGCAATCACAGTTACAGAAAATATAGAAAAAGATGCTGTCTCTGTTATGGATACAGAAGTTTCCGTCGAACTAAATAACTCTGAAGAAAATTTGAGAAATGAAAATGATAATAGAGATGATGAAATCGTCGAAATGAAAAATTATTCAACTGCTGATGAAAATATAGCAAACGATGATGAATCATCAACTAGCACCTTTCATCTGCCACCAGAATTCATAGCCGAGAGTGACGATAGCTTGCCAATATTCGATACTCCTAAAAAACTAAAAACTATAGACATAGAACATAATTCTAGCTTAGAAATATCTGAGCACGATGAAATAGTTAATGTTGATGTAGTTAAAAGAGCTAGTGGTGATAAAAATGAGTTTATTAAAAATGTAACGCTTAAAAGTCCTGCGAAGATTCAAAAGTGTTCGTTTAAGTTCAGCCCGACAGATAAAGAATCATTACAGACTTGTAACGTTGATGTTGATGTGGAAACGTTTAAAGATCAATATCTCAGTGAAGTTGATCGCAAATTTAAATGCACTTTCAACCATAATCATTTAAACATAAATGATACAACTCAATTGCGCACGGTTATAGATTTTGCTGTTGACGCTACTTACAAGAAAAGAAAGTTGGAATTCAAAGAGGGCGGCACGAAACGGAAGAAAGATAAATCAAAGAGTAAAGTTTCTGTTTTTAATGATAAGCTGGATAGGAAGGAAAGGAAGAGACTGAAGAAATTGAGAAAGAAAGCTCGAGAGTGGAAATTGAAAAAGAAGGATATACGCTTGAAAATTAAATGGAAGGATGAGAAAGAAAAAGATAAAGTTAGAAAGAAGAAGCAGAAATTAAAGACTTACAAGCAGTATGTGTTGAAGTACTCTCCTATGCAAACGAATAAAGTCATAGAGAAACCGGATGTGGAGGTGCCGCCTAGGAAACGGAAGTATATCAAATTAGACAAATCACCTGACAATTTGATACAGACGTCTATTCAAAATTTCTTTAAAGTTAAATGAAGGGACATCGTTTTAGGATTTCGCCGTACCACATGGTATAAGCAGAGGAAATCACAGATAAATTGGCATACATTGTTTTCGAATAATGTAACGTTGGCATAAAATCACTTTTCTGCAACTTTTAGTTGTCATATTAATATATAAACTCCATTCCAACTGATTTGTCTCATTTAGTAAACAATTTTATAACCTCAAAATGCATCACTTTTGGCTAAAATGGCCGTTTTCTGCTGAAGAAAGCAATTCGAGCCCATATTTTGCACATCATTTTCCTGGTTTTACATCATGGATGGTTTATTTTACGACAAAATTGTTATTTTAGGCGAAATTGTATATTGTTGCAGAGGATAGAAAGTACGCGATTTTTGGACGAGTCTCTAGTGTACGAGTCCATAAATTGCACTTTCTACCGAGGCAAACATAGTGCTTTTCACAACTACTGAGAGGATATAAAATAAAAATTCATATTCAAAACTCAAATTTGAATTTATGTTAACATGACATCACCGTCAATTTTACCATAGATAACTTTTTTTTAATCTGGGCCCCTATTCTCGTGGCACTCGAGATTAATAAACTAACATGCGAGATGAAGATGTCAACTCCATATAAAATTTTATTTGTTTCGCCATATCTCCCATGTAATTTCATCTCTAGTGGTTCGAGATAAGGGCCAAGTTTGAATTACATTTAAAAAAAGCAGTGACATAGTTTTTAGTCTGTGTATCTTTTGCTATGCTATAATGTACGCTATTTGTCAGGCAAAGCATAGTGAAACGAATTAATCTATACTTAAGACCTTTGTTAACCTATGTTTGACAAATAAATAATTACTTACTTACTTACTTTTAGCAAAAATACACCTAATATTTTACGACACAAAATGGTGTTCTGATTGGTCGATTTTAATTTTTCATTTTAAATTTTATGACACAAAAATTGATTGTTTTTTTTTCATTGGTTCTTAAAGTTGGACAACAATGTTCTCGACCAATCAGCAAACACGCCGACAAAAACATTCTTGGTCTGTCGTTATAAGTGACGTTTTGTGACCCCAAACAAGACCATCTATGGCCATATTTCCGAGCAGTGTCGTGAAAAAGGAGCATTTTGAGGTTATAAAACTGTTTACTAAAAAGACAATTCTATTGGAATGGACCATACTAATTTTGCTCTATACATAAATCCTATAAACATATTCGTTCAGACACCTTGTTATACCCTTGTTTGTAGCGTTAACTGGAAGAGATCCCGTATGGGATAACTTCGCTTATACATTAACTGTATCGATGCAAACATGCGAGTCGTGTGGTAAGGACTAGTTTTTACACGACTACCCAAAAAAAAGGAGTGTAATGTTTTCAGGGCTCATGTATGTATGTACGATTCTTTATTCCACCATAACTTCTTAACGCCTGAGCCGATTTAGATGTGCGTGGTATCGTTAGAATCCTTTCATCATCCCAGGTGACATAGGATAGCTAAGTTGTTAAAATGGAAATAAAAACAATGGCAAAATGTCAATTATTAATATAGGTAGACTAGAGGACGCCGGCGACTTCGTGCGCGTAGAATTAGCTTCCCGCTACTCACCCTATTTTAACCCCGTAGGGGATGTATTTTCAAAAATCCTTATTATTGCTCACTTACATCATGAAAGAACTCCTGTCCCAAATTTCAGTTTCTAGGTACAGTCACGAGTATAAATTTGTGACCCACCTTAGGTCCAAAGTCAATTTGACATTCTACAACAATAAGGTTGAGTTTCCTAAAAGTTACAAATGACTTAACATCTCTAATGACATTGACGACTTCAAGCATATTTTTCTTGAAATGGGTCCCAAATTACCGCTCGTGACCGTACAGTAGTTTCGGCTATGCGTTGATTTATAAGTCAGTGAGTCAGGTTTGCCTTTTATATGTATAGGGGAAGATATATGTCGCGTTATCTATGAAAAGGGACCTTATTGTCGATGGCGCTTCCGCCATTATTAAAGATGCTCCGATATAAATAGAACGTCGCGTGACGCAGTGCGGCGTAAGCGCCATCGACAATAAGGTCCCTTTACATAGGTATGTGCAGTCGGTTTTTAAAGCTTGCTTTTCGTTTAGTTATTTACGGTGGTTCTTAGCTAGTTTTCATGAAAATCGTTTTTTTTGTCAGTATGACTTTGAATCTACCATCAAGGCAATAAAGAACAATTACGTTTGTTCGAAAATGCCATTTTAAATTTGCGAACAAAGGAAAATAAACTTTATTCCTATTGTAATACAGTTCAAATTAAATTGCCTTAATAATGTACATCCTATTGCTCTGGGCCTTACGAGGATAAGCCAAAAGGCGATATATCAAACTCTAGCCAAAGCAGATACAACCCTTTGCCGCTAGTGATAAGGTTGCATTTGCTACAGGAGTTTATCGGTTTAACAGTTATGTAGTTTAAATATTACACAATGTTTAATTATTCGTAGGAACGCGGGTGCTTTATTTTTAAGTGTTAAATGTAAGTTCTTTAGTAAGCGAGGTTTTTTAGTTCTACATATTTTTATTTCATATAAACGTTATGATTAAATTTCTAATAAAATTTTGTTTATTCTTATCATGTTTATAAATTTTTAACTAAAGACTACGCCGAGCGCCAGTGTTGCTATTATTGTGTTTTCTAGTAGTATTTCTTAATTGATTTTTGAAATACAGGCGTCTAAAGTGTTTATACCCACAAAAAAACATTTCAGACAGCACCAAGTAAATTTAAATAGAAAATTAGTTTACAATTGTTGTTTTTTTTAATAAATGTGTCGTATAATCCGACCAGGGGCACGTTTTATAAAGCTACAAATTACAAATTAAAGGTTACAAGTTTCCATTTGACACAACCTCGTCTAATGACGACCGGTCATTTGAGCAGTGTTGCCAGTTTAGACCTGTAAAATTGTAACTTGTAGCTTTATAAAACGTGCCCCAGGAAGTGTTGACACAAGCATTTTTCTAAATTTTTTCATATCGCTACAATTTTATCTATGAAACTGTCAATTTCAACTCTGTCACATTTAGAGTACCTACGTACGTATAGCATACCTATCTCCTATCCGGTCGCTATGCATTTCGTGTTACCAGCTAGAGATATTTTGAATTTGCCGCCTTTTTTTGTGTTGCCACTCGTTGGTCGGACGTAACGGCCTCGAAACCCTATACACTGAGCATGGTCCATACCATGCTGGGGGCGATCAGTAGTATATGGAAAAAACATCGATAATTGAGTTTATCGATATAGGGACTCCCTACCTGTCATAAAATTTGGCCCCCTGGTTTCCTATGTCTGGTTATGTCATATACCCTATGAATTGTGTATTCATTTGTACAAGAAAAAAAACATCCTTCTATTTCAAGATAATAGGGTGATGGAACCAGTAATGGGCAAGGCACCAATAATGGACACGGGAAAGATAAGGGTTATTCATTTGTTTTGCAACAATCAATTTAGGACCGTATGAAATTTGAATTAAGAGTGAAGAGTTCATTACTGGTGCCTGTCAGCTAAAAGTGTCCATCATTGGTGCCGGCACCTTACTTTGGTTTATTAGAAAACCACTGGACGCTCGGAGCAGTCTTAACCGTTAGTATGCTGGAGGTAAAACAATACTAAGATCCAGTCTCTTAAGATTACGGTTCTATATAAAAAAAAAATGTAAAGAAAAAGAAAACATGTATGAAAAAGCACTGGTCAGTGCAAAGTCACACGAGAGGTTAAAAAGCTTAAATTGCAAAGCTAGAATGTAACAACGATGTTTTAATATATGTGAAACAAAAAGACTTTTTTATTAAAATAAATCTCATGTTTGACTTTGGTGTGCATTGTTAATTTACTGTAAGGGAAATAGTAGATTTAGTACGAAAAAATACAGTTTTAGGTTAGCAAGGACTTATAAGTTTTAATGTTTATAAGAAAGAGGGAATGAGAAGATGAAAAGAAAGAGAAAATAGGGTAGGGACTGTCGTAACGTCTCGACGATGGGCGTTGACGATGACGCTGACATTAGAATATATTTATTTTAATTAACTATTATATGATTATTGCGGATCCCGTTTTACGTTAAGGGACCGCCTCCTTTTCTGTGTTTTTAGTTAGTTAAGGACGCATTTAGTAATCATGTTATAATTTTGGGCATAGAATTATTGTTGTTTTTTTTCAGTTAGAACTTTTCTCCAACAATGCGAGAAAATATAACAGAATTGTTTATAATTTTAAGCTAGGTTTAGAATAGTAATTAAAATGCTATTAGGCATTAGGTTCGCCGTTGGTACAGTCAGCAGCAGAAGTAACTACGCAACCGAAGAGGTCAAAATGATCTACACCCGACTCTATTATCAAGAGAATACGTCGTGTCTGGATCATTTTGAGCATGCTAAGCTACTTTTGATGCTGACGTTACTTATTTCTGTGCAATAAAGATTAAATAAATAAAAATTGTAGAAGTTGACTGCTGTCTTACTCTAACTTAAAGTTGGAGATGACAGCAAATTTTTGCTTCTTGCTCTAGAACTGAAGAGTAAAGCAACAATCAACTTCTGCAACTTTTGTTGCTAGTCTGACAGTCCAAAATTGTTAAAAAAAAACATGGTTGTCATCATCACCGACTACTAAAATAAAAATTATTTCATTTCATTACTCATACATACATTGACATTCAAAAATTCGAGGTACGAATTAGTAGTTAACTGAAAGGTACCATAACATAAAATCACAAATTGTTTTGTAATAAATCTAATTTCAATAAGTTGGGGTTTTAATTATAACATTTCGCACCTTTAGAACAATAATGACCTAATTCAAAATTTGTGCTTTGAAACTTCGAGTCATAAATTTATTATCATAGAGACCTAACTCGAAATTTAAAATTTCTCAATTAGGTCACTATTGTTCTGAAGGTGCGATTTATATTTTCTCAAACATGCTCGGAAACGATAACCTTTCTTTTGAAAAACGGAGACGCGAAGTGCCCCTTTTTCTCCTAAGAGTAAAATAAACGTATGAAAACACTTTCCGTTCCTGTCCATATTGTTTTTTAAATGTTTTCTCTAATGCATATAAAATCAAAAGGACCATAAAAAAAACCCGCACACCCAACTTGTGGGTGCAGTGTGGGGCGGCGTCGGCTGCTCGTTCGTGAAACTATCTTATCTAATACTCGTACTTTTAAAAAAAAACCGGCCAAGTGCGAGTCGGACTCACGCACGAAGGGTTCCGTACCATTATCTATACAACAAAACATTATAAAAATTCATTTTATTCTGTGTTTATTAGGGCTCGGCCCTTCATTCCCGCCAACCACCTCGTCAGGAAATTCCCAACTTTCCGAGCCTTGGCAATAATGTACTATTTTTTTAAATTGCTGGAACGCAGAACTTCGCGGGCTGATTTTACAACAGTAAGCTTAACTTTTCCGAGCATGTCATGATTTATTTATAGCATATCCGGATCCTGAACCCGCTTGGCCAGATATTTTGTTATAATTATAAACTACCCTTTTTCGAAAAAATAAAGTTTACATAGTTTTAAGTTTGAGGCTGTTACGCCTTTTATTTCCTTTTATTTTTTAATAAACTTTATATCACAATTTGCTTATTTAGACGATAAATAAACAAGTTTGTTTTACGTGAAATTAAATCTTATTAGTGTGCTACAAGTTAGTCATAAGTAGGAAATAGTGTTGCTACGTTTAAGAAAATACTACTATTTTAGATAACTTTAGTTTACTACTATGTGTAACCGAACCCAACGTTTTGTGAAAGTTATAATAAATAAAATAATGTAATGAAAATCTAGTGTTTATCTTCACCTATCCTCTGCTACCTGCTCCGAAAACAATCGCCTGTAGACGATGTCATTTTTAAGTTTACTTTAATCAGAGTAGTGTTTTGGTTCGACTATTATATCAGGATTATCGAATAAAATCATTAATAAGTAGTAGAAAAAATATACTGAATAAAACCGGCCAAGAGCATGTCGGACCATGCTCAGTATGTAGGGTTCCGACGCCGTTACTTGGCACTTTTAGAGTACAATAGTCTCAAAATTGATCATGACATACGCATATTGGTGTTTTAATAATAATAGTAATAGTATCCAACAAAATGTCACACGACGTTGTAAAGTAAAAAAAAACCTTGCTTTACATATATGGGAGTTACCCTAAATATTTGCGTGGTATAAAAAAAAACAGGAAAAGTGAGTATGACATACGGACAGACTAGTTGGACTTCGGAACCCTAAAAAGCACTTCTTTCCGGTAAAAAACAGTTTGACGCAGCGTTGTGACGGGTACAATATTCTTAACTGGCAACAACCACATTTTAGTGGGATGTTTTTCAAACCCATTAGGTATTATACAAACTTACTTTTTTCACAAACTAATTTGTGCCCTAAACTAAAAACTAATAAAAAATAGAAAAAGAAATCCATTGCTGCCTTACTTTAACTTCAGTTCTAAGAGCAAGAAACATAATTTGATGTCATTTTCTAACTTAAAAGTTAGAGTAAGATAACAGCCAACATCCGCAATTTTTATTGGAATTCTGAATCTCGCTTTAATTAGGCTTATTTCAAAAAGTTAGGCTAGACTTATTTAGTTCCTTTTTATGATGTGAAAAATCGGAAAATGATGCTGTCTAAATTATGATTTGGTACATTACTAGTAAACTGTAAAAATGGGATTATTTTGCCAAGCGATGAACAAGTATATTCAAATTCAAAATTCAAAATATTTATTTAGCAAATAGGCCACATGAGGGCTCTTTTTAACCGACTTCAAAAAAAGGAGGAGGTTCTCAATTCGTCGGGTTTTTTTTTATGTATGTTCCCCGATTACTCGAAGACCACTGAACCGATTTGAAAAAAAATCTCGTTGTTCGAATGGGTATACTTTCTAGTTGGTTTCATTGTCAACACATCAGGATCTGATGATTGGATCTTGGAGAAATCAAGAGAACTCCTCAAATATAGGCACACCTATAGCGATTTTGGTATTTTTCACTGTAACTCGTGCATTTGCTTTTGAAAAGTACTATATGGTGAAGTGGAACTGATGATGAAGACCACAGATGGCCACCGGAACTCCTTAACGGTACCTATTTCAAGTGTGGCGATAAGATATTTCGATTAAGGTAGTTGCGCGACTATGACGAAGCACATTTACGTTTAAATATGACTATGACATTCCCGCGGCATTGTCTGCGGCGAGCTTGAAATGTTCTATAGTTTCTCATGAATATTTAGAAGTGGAGCTACGTAACAGCATAAATAGGAACACTAAAAAGTATAAAATAAAATAAATGTTTAAAAAAACAAGAACCCGCCTTCAAAAATGCAAAAAATAACTTCTTTTAAAATGGTAGGTGAGTCCAACTGAAGTCGGCGTCCCACAATATTTTAAACCAAAAGCCGAATGCAGTTGGACTGACCTACCATTTTAAAAGAAGTTATTTTTTGCATTTTTGAGGGCGGGTTTTTTACACGTCGGTAATATAGAGTGAATCTACCAGCGCTTCGGACAAGACCATCATTGCGGAGAAGAAGCGCCGCAAGAAACTCCAGCAGAAGGTAATTTTTTCAATCATAAAACATACAACAACAATACTTAAAAGTAAATTACATTAAGTAATAATAAGGCAATAAAATAATAAATAATAAAGTATATGCAACACGGCAAATAAGGAGGCGCATTCTTTATATTGTACCCATAGATCATTTTGAAATCTCTATAGCGTTACAGCAATGATAACATAAATAAAAATAATAAATAGTAATATTTAATTATTGTACTTAAAATTTTACTAATTACATTTTGACAGAAAACAGGAAATTATAGTTGTAAATTTAGTAGATTTTGAAATTCAGCATGGCAACACAGCGCCTTTGTTTGTTTACTCCTCTCCTAAACGAAAACAAGCTCGTTTTGAATCAGTTATTTTAACACTTTCTGACGATCGATTGCCGTCTGATCAAATATAATTTATTTTTGTAAACGTTTAAAATTAGTTTAAATAAGTTGTAATTAAGAAACGGATTATTTGAATCAATAAGTGTAAAATATTAAGATATAAGACCGTTTTTCTTTGTTTGAATAAAATACTGTGTGAGGTGAGCGACGCGACGTTGCCGTTCCGCTATTCAAGTTTTGGAACAACAGAAAGTATTGGATATTTTGACATTTTGGACGCCTTTCTTTATTAAATTGGGTCTATTAACATTAGTTTAGTTGATAAATACATTAAGTTATGCTCAAGTGTCTTGAAATGTGTAAATCTGAACGTTCTCAAATTTCTGATGCAATAACGGTTTGGCAACAGGGCGAAGAATCTGACTGATACGGACTTCTAAATGTGTTAGCAAGTCACGAAATTGTGATTTTGTCACATAAATCTTCATTTCATGAGGTGAGTGCAATTTTCTGGAGTATATTAAAAATAATTGCAATTTTTCTTGATATGATTTTCAATTAAAAGTATGTGAAATGGCAATTTTAATTTTCCCGCCGGGTGACGTAATTTCGGCAGCGATCCTCCATCTTTTTTTACGACGGTCAGTCATCTGTCAAGCGTTCAGACTTATTCATCCGAGGTGGAAAATAAAATTAATCCTCTCATAGGGTGTTGTTAACGCGAAAAACCATCACGGAGGCATCCGGGTAAGTTTAAAATTGCTATTGCACATAATATATCTGCTAATTTAAATGGGTTTTGTGCGAAAATTTGTCATAGGTCGTAACTCTCAACCTAACCTCGATGTTAAATTCCGTGGTCAGGACCCGTTTTTGGGGTCAACCAGTGTCGTCTTCTTCATTAATTCTGTGTTTGCTTGGATATATTTGCATAATCGTCGCTGCGAATACCTTTTACGCAGGTGAAATCGGTTTAGCTCACTATCTGCGCCTACCTTCACAGTAGAAAGTTTCTCTTAGCAACAAAGTTTTTACTCAAAATTACAAGCTGAAAAGCATAGTTTCAAATAAATGTTTCCTAATGAAATAATGTTCGTTGAAGCACATGACATGTTCATTGTACATCTACATTGTAGGTCATGTTGAACATGTCGGGACTTGTTACTTGCGCAATTTTTATTAATGTTGATTGGTGAATTTTTACATTGCTTCTCTCAAGTCTAAAAAACTAGGACTGTTGTAGTTTCTCACGAAAAAAACTTCAAATTGTTGCACTAATTTCAATTTCATCATGATTTAAATTAACTTCATCACTTAACTAATGTTTAAAAACCATTTTAGCATCTGCAAAAATGGGTCAATTCACTTGCTATTGCTCTCCATATGGAAGTAATAAATTATTTTTTTATGGACTTATTTAGCTAGCTTTAACCTTGTGAGGCCCACACATGGGGAGATTTTTGCGACTGGGTTTTGAATCTACCAGCACGGGTAGCACAAGTTGCATTTTCTCGTTTGTTGCTCAGTGCGTCTCTATCGTTACTGACTTGTGCTTGCCGTGCAGTAAAGAAATATAGTTCAATTACGATTGCTCTTAAATGTAATTTTCAAATTTGAAACAAATTAAACTGCACATACTTGTTAAAATAAAGTTACAAGTTTAAAACTATATTGCCTTTTTTGCTACTTGGCTACTCCGGCTTGAAAAGTACCCTATTACCTTTCTCGGTGTTCAAGCTCCGAATTTCTAAAATAAATCGAACTAGTGGATTAGCCAAACCAGTAAAACTCTTAGCAAACTGCATCAAGTTGGAATTACCGAGCAACAAACACATCATCCATTTGTTAGCTGGTGTTAGTATTTCACTGATAAACTGACCATGTACCAGCAATATCCTGGCTCCGAGTGGCTCATTGCTCCTGGCATCCGTCCGTCCGGATCGCTACCACCACCTTATCCGTTAACCCACTGCTTAGCAGCAGTTTTCGCATTGTGTTCCGGTGTGGCGATAAGACAACCAGTGAAATTACTAGTTAGTCGTGAGGGTTAGCTGACTTCAGTCTTAGGATTGCAGTCTTGAGATTGTAGTCTTGAGAATTTAAGTCCATGGGTCTCAGATCTCAATTACCATGAGGTAGCCTGAGTGCTTATGTGCCGTGCCATTAAAAAAAGTAATACTTGATGCTCTGACGTCATTTTCTGACGCACGTTAATAATGACGCTCTCCTACACTCGTCAGCGGTGTATACCTATACACACGCGGACAGAGCGTTGCCAAACGCACGTGCTTCTTCCATCTGTTGCTACCTTCACACTACTGCCTTATTAAAGGTTAATAAAGTTCAATTTAGGTGGTTATAAAAAAAATATACCTAGTTAAGGACTAAAATTAAAGGTAACTTTAGTCATGCGAGTCACGGAAGTTAGTCATACATTTTTATAGAGTCCTCATAAGCCAATGGGCGGTATCTCAAATTCAATAAACAAAGATTCAATCCTCACCCATTAGTAATATGGTCACCCTTGCTACAGGAGTTTTGTCTGAGATACGACCATTTGTCTTATAGGAGTAGGTAATATACCATAAAATGGGGTGACTTTGGAAACGCGAGGTGACATTGATAATTTTTTGAATCATCGATTTTGTGCAATGTCTTAGTTATTATTAAGCTCTTTCATGACATTACTTTCATATTTTTCATATGCGAGTGCAAAATATTAGAAGTTCAAGTATTTTCAGACATTGGATTTAAAACCTTCGAAACAAAAATCCACTATTTTTTGACATGTTTCGGGGGTGACTTTGATATTGTGATCTAAACACGGGGATAATCAAAGTAGCCCCATTTTAAGAATCGAGATTTTCAACTGCATAATTATTTTTTCCTACTAAGCCGTCAACCTTAGTCTGTCTCAAGCTGCTTTAAGTTATTCCAAATGAGTAGTCGCCAATACAATATTTTTAATAATTTATTTTACGATTAAATGCGGGAGTTACAGAAGATTTATTTTTAAAATTAATCAAATTAACCCCATTTTACGGTAGTTAATTTTGGTTACTCAATGACTATTTACCGTCTCTTAATTTTAGTCATTAACTGGGTACATTTTTTTGAGTTAACCACCTCGAGTGCACGGTGGTAATAATCAGGGAAGCAGAATGCATGCAAGCAGTATCTATGGATGATTGTCTTCAATACTGACTATTAGGATGCAGCGAAATTATGCCTGGCTAGTCTGTTATCATATAAGGCCTGTTCATCCTTACTTGTCTTATATAGTAAACAACTTTCTAACCTCAAAATGAACCTGTTTTTTGGCTAAAACAGCTATTTTAAACAAAATAAAGCAATCACAGACAATACATTGGCCAAGTGATGTCCAAAATGTTAACTCGGTTTACTTTATTTATGATAAAAGAGCTGTTTTAGCCAGAAAACGGTCATTTTGAGGTTAGAAAGTTGTTTACTACATAAGACAAGTAAGGATGAACAGACCTTAAAGGCTTTGAGTAATCTTACTACTATTAGAAATGAGAAAATTGGGATGGATGTTTGTTTCTCGACGCCATAACATAACGCCAGAACGGCTCAACGGATCTAAATGAAATTAGGCAAGGAGATAGATTGTAATCTGGAATAGTACATAGGTTATCTTTAATCCTGAAATAAATCACTGTTCCCATGGGATGGCAAAATTATGCCGAACGGAGTTACAGTCAGAAGCTAGTATAACCATTAAGATCTCATTAGAACAAGTTTTTTTAACAATAACTAATAGCCTACTTTGCCTTGCCTAGCTACGGATCTTGCCCTAAGCATAATGTTATTAGTTTTTTTATGTTTTATATTTATTTCAAAGAAAACAAAAAAGAACATAACTATATGAAAAGCAAGTTTTAGAAACCCGACTGCATTTTTTATACTGTCGTCGATATACCTACATAATATTAATAATTGTCATTTTGCCATAGTTGTTCTTTCAATTTGAACAGTTTAGGTATCCTATGTCACCCGGGATGACTTAAGGATTCTAACGATACCTCACACATCTAAATCGGTCAAGGGATTTAGAAGTAATAGTGGAATAAAGAAACTCACATACATACAAACATGAACCCTGAAAACATTACACTCCTTTTTTGGGGCAGTCGTGTAATTAATAAATACTTAATATCTAATTAAAATCTAGACTAAGGGCCTGTTTCACAATCGACAAGTAAATTTATCTGCCATTTAAAGTTGGCTCTCTCCTTGTCTATTTTCAAGTGCAAACAAGAGAAAGGGCTAAATTTATGTGTCAAATATGCTTTAATTGTCGATTGTGAAACAGGCGGTAAGTCTTTATTTCGTCCTTATACCAAACCGTTACCGTTAAAATAATGTGTAACAATTTAAATATTCCAACTTGTTTAACTAGAGGCCTTCTGTATTTGAACAGTGTTTCAATAGTCCAGTTGTACCACGCGCCGTATGGCTGATAACATATTTAGGACGCTGATAACATAAACTCAATATTTTCAGGCCACTCGGCTTATCTGTTTCAGTTCTTTTATTTTATAACTGTACATTTGTATTTATGAGACTAGTAAAATATGCCTATAGTAAGAGCCGACATTGATTTTCGTCAAAAAAGAGGGCGGTTATATGTTTTGACCTGTGTAGGTATATTGGTAGGTAAAATCTTTATACATACAACACTCAAGGGCTCTTAAAATAAATATAAAGCAAAAAAATCATGTAAAATAAGTAAGACATAAAAAATCAATTAAATAATACACCGAACAAAGAAATATTAGTTTACGTACAATCTGTCACCATATAAGAACTGACTCGGCATAATGCTGCAGAAACTGCAGCGCTGGTATTCTGCCTGAACCAAAATGGGTCTGTCTGTTGCCCCATTATGTACATTTCACAAAAAAAATGGCGGACTTGATGCCTAATGGCCAAATAATCATACAGGAATTATTAAAGAGGTGCAAGAAAAAGAAAGACAGATAACAAAGCACAGTACAAATTCAAAAAATAATATAATAAAAGTACATGATATACATCTATAAGTCCATGCAAAAGGACAACGGAATTTACGTCTTGTATCGAACAAATTAAGTTTTAAATTCGTATACCAAATTTCAAGGACATATCCTAGTTCGTAGTTAAGCGACTCATATAAATATAAATACATACAATAAAAATAACAGACATAAACGTATTCCATGATGGGTCTAGCCTACTATAAATAAATTCTACGCAACATCTTGTTCCAGCAAATGCTTACGAAGCATTAGCTTGAAAGAAAGCTTGCTATAGGCTCGTCTAATATGATGTCTATTAGGTATATCAGGCTTTTTGTCTATCGACTAGTTGTAGCTTACACACATCAGAAACAATAGCCAGTTCTTTTTTTTCCTTGCCAAGTACCATATCTGGAGAACAAGCAGCTAACTGAACAATGGAGTTTGTTCAGGTGTAATGATAGGATGCGTAGTTTCTACGCAGTAGTATTGTAGTGTAGTATATAGGCAAGAATATTATAGACAAATATTTTAAGTTCCGTATTGACTTAGATTGTGAACCGACGCTTAAATTACGTAGCTCTCATTTTTTTTTCTATAAAAATATAGCTCCGCAAGAAAATATTTCTCACCACATAAATCAAGTCCGATTTTCACGATTTTTAAATATGTTCTAGTTGTTATAAATAAGTAGGTTTTCAAGTTTGTCTTTTATTTTTTTATAAATAACAGACCCTAGTTTTTCATAAAATCTAGAACATCTTAGTCTGCGAAAGGTGGTTACAGAATTATCAACAAATTTTTAGAGTTGTTTATTCTGTAGCTTAAACACACTTTGCACTTTGGGAATGAAGGCGTGAGTTTATGTATGTATTTAGAACATTGAATAATCGTAAAAATCGGAAGAAACGCAGCCTTAGCTTACTTACACATATATCTGCCCTTATCGGGATTTGAACCTAGGACCGCTAGCTTCGAAGGCAGTGTCGCTAATAACTACGCTAACGTGTCTTCAAATATAGAATATTGATGGGGTAAACCAAAATATTAGGTAATTCAGGTTTTAAATTAACATTCGTTCTGTATTAAAACCTATGTTATAGTCTAATTGGCCTTTAACAAAAGGAAGACTTACTTAGTCACGGTCAACACCCTTCAACCTTGCTGACGCACAGCTGTTGCATTTAATGCATTGCCAGTCCATTGCACACCTTATTGCTAAAGCTATAAGCTCTAGCAACAGACACTCCGAGTTTAGCTCCCCTTATGATAATAATAACGCATCGCAGCCCACGACTCGCATGTTGAGCCGAAGTTCTATTGAATTTTTTATCATAGGCGTCGAGTGGTATAAGCATGTTTTTTTAAATTCTCACGGGTATTGTCTTTTTCTAGAAATCTAGCTCTGTGTGAATTGAATAGGTAGTTAACGCAGTGGTATTTGTATAATGGGTAGTGTTTTTTGAATAGGTAGGATCATGTTGTGTCTGAGATACACAGTTACAATATTCCCAGCTTCTTAATAGCTTTGGGCTGGCTATCGCTATCACGCTTGCACGCAACTAACAGTAGATTTGTCACTGGTGTGTCATAGAAAAACAAAGATTCCCGGAAAATGGTAGCACTCCTTAGGCCCCTAGGCCCTAGGCATATTTTTTCCTTTCGGAACTTGTGTCCTAACTCCTCTGATTAACAGTTCCCATATTAACTATTAACTATTTTTTCATAAGAGTAAGAATTCTGAAAGAGTGGGAATTTTAGGAAGTAGATATTAAATAAACCCAGTGTGAATTGTGAGAATTGTTAATCAGAGGAGTTAGGACACAAGTTCCGAAAGGTAGCAGAGTACCTAGAGTATCGTTATTTTTTTCCTTTTTTATTTGTCCTGCGATGCGTTCATGATTTATACGTTTATTTAAAGTACATACATATTTTAAAATGCTTTGAACATCTGCTTTTCTGTTCTGTACAGTCAATCATACATAAATACAGCCTTGGCCAAAGGTTTTGAGCACCCAAGCGTTTTTTTTAAATAGAAGTCAAACTTTAAAAGGTGCATATCTTTTATTATAGGAAGTTGTATATCTATCGGAAAGATTAGTAATATTTATTGACGTTAGGGGAAATTCAGTGAAAATAATACAATGAACAATGAATCATTTTATTGTAAAATCATACTTTTTCTAGCTTCATTTTTCACACGCTACGAAACGATATCTACTAATGACTTGCACATGTCAAACACTTTTTATATATTTTACGTCTTTGTGTATTTTTTAAATTGAAAAATAATACTTTATTTATAAGTTACAATGTGGGGTGCGCAACACCTTTGGCCAAGGCTGTATATATACGTTCCCAAGAAGTCAAAAATATCTACGTCTCTATGTCACTGTCCCAAGGTTCATGTAATATTCGACAAGATGGCGGTATAGATATTACATCCAACTGTACATTGCAATCCAGACAGGTGGCTGCCCAATAACAACTGCTTCCAACGGACAGGCTTCCGGTCTGAATTTGCATTTTAGCCTAAGGGGTTTAAATTTAGTAACTTTAACCCAAAATTTACGAGCCAATCGAGTGAATGCAAAACTATATCCTTGCTAATTTGGCGATGTTTAGTATACAATAATTAGTTCGCAGCAGCTATTGCCATCTGTCGATATCTTGATGTACTGCTTGAACTGATTGCGACGTTACGTCACGTTCATAGCTATGAGACATGTCGATTCAGTGCTGCCTCTGGTGGCGAAACCACAGAAACTTATAGTGACGCTGGCATTCGACTTTAGATCGGCACCCATTTTCGATTCCCTACTAAGTATCTATAGAGAATAGTAATTTATGGTTTCGCATACTTGGTAGGGACCCTGTCGGTAAGGGTCGTAGTCGAATGCGCAAGCAGAACCTCGCCAACAGTGTAGAGAGAATTGGGTTTTAGTGGGTATTCCATCGCTCTCGGTTGGTGAATCCACCACATTGGGTTTCCTCCCGGTAGTATGCGTAAAAAGGGCAAATACCTATTTGAGTGATGAGCGCAAGCATTTATTTCTGGATCGTGGATACTATGTAATTCTCCTCATATGTATATCGTTGTCTAGTACCCATAGTACAAGCCTATATCTTAGGCTAGGTCTAGGTCAATTTGTGTAAGATTAAAAGAGATAGATCTCGTGTCATTAAAAGAGACACGTATATTAATAGTTGATCGCAGTTTTGTCTTTTTACATTGCCATGCCGGTAAGAACTCTCCACTAGTTTATCGAAACAAAAGATATAGATCCCGTGTCAATAAAATATAAATATTTAGGCTTAGGATTTTGGTGGCATATCGCGGTTTTAGATCCGTGGAGTCGCTATTTCCTAATTATTATTATACATGACACTTTGATTTTGACCTCCAGTATGGTCATATTTCAAAATGTTTAAATACATTTTTAGTTCGGTTATTCCATACCTACTATAATAAGCTTGTTTGTAACGCTTTCACAGCAGAGATATCCTCCATATCAAAATTCAATTAAATTGATTTAGCGGTTTAATGAATTTGAAATATTAAAATACTGAAGGCCAAAATCAAAGTGATATGTATTATAATAAATAGGAAATAGCGACTCCATGGATTCTAGACCCATGATTTACCACCAAAAGTCGTAACTTAGCATAGGAAAGCTAGCGCGTAAATTCTAGAAAGATACGGTTAGCTGCCTACCAGTTAATCTACAAACAACTTATTTATCAACAGCGCCAATGACGCCAG
Source organism: Acleris literana (assembly GCA_946894065.1). Classification (NCBI taxonomy): domain Eukaryota; kingdom Metazoa; phylum Arthropoda; class Insecta; order Lepidoptera; family Tortricidae; genus Acleris; species Acleris literana. Next base: position 7,744,074 of record OX335695.1, on the reverse strand, counting down.
AACGTGTTCAATACCCGAACAACTGCCTGTTTGTGGCACCGAACGCTTTAATCCACATCTGCGTACATAAACGACGTCATCCAAGGATTGCGCGCAATTTATTATCGAAATACATTCGTTTTACCTTATTTAGCTCAAAGTAAACAAATGCGACTTGAATTACGCAATTGATTTTGGGTCAATAAGTAAAGCTAGATAATTCTAGTAAAGCTACGGTTGCCAACAAATATATCGAAGGACTAGATGCTCAAAAATACCTGAGCTTTAACGTGTCAGGAGAGAATCTTACACAAGTTGACCTAGCTCTAGGCTTGTATTATGGGTACCAGACAACGATATACTTACTTATATAGAGAAATACATACTTAAATACATAGAAAACATCCAAGACTCAAGAACAAATACGCGCGCTCATCACACAGATACCTAAGGTCTGTTCATTCTTACTTGTCTTATATAGTAAACAACTTTCTAACCTCAAAATGAACCTTATTTGGCTAAAACAGCTCTTTTATCGCAAATAAAGTAAACTGAATAAACATTATGGACATCACTTCATCACTTGGCTTGGTCTGTGATTGCTTTATTTTGCTTAAGATAGCTGTTTTAGCCAAAAAAGGTTCATTTTGAGGTTAGAAAGTTGTTTACTATATAAGACAAGTGAGAATGAACAGACCTTATATGCTAATAAAACATTGAAAATACATACATGCTATTCTTTTGAGAGAACACCTCTATAAACTTGGTTCAACAAACACCTTTTATAATGTTTCTGTTGTCAGTTCTAGTAAAGCTAGTACTATTCTAGTAAAGCTAGTAGCTTAAGATGCTAGTAGCATTTCCTCCCTGAATAGCAACGTTAAAAATTATGTTTGTCGTAATTATTAATACCTATACGGGCCTCCGAAGTTTTTTACGATGCATATACCGACTTTTGTACTTTGTCGCAGTAACGTATTATAGTAGACTGGTTTTAATTTAGTATATCAGTAACTACGACAAGGTACATTTATAGCGACTTTAGTTCGATCGTACCTCGTACCCACACCAATGGAGCCTCAAATGAATAATCAACGGCCGCGATAGTCTCAAGGTGAGAGATAAGCCGAAAAAAACAAGTTTGACTTGTGGATATCTGTCTTGAGACCAGCGTAATCTGTGGTTCAACCCCATTTCCTAAATATTTTTGTTTACAAATTAGGTTTAAAGACATTGTGACGTTAGTCAGGCGTTATTTGATTATGAATTTGTGAATATCACGCAAGCAACGCGTGCTATGTCGGTCACAAGAAGAAGGTAATAAGAGTGTGAAGTCCATATGCGGTACAGCCTTTACGTTAGTGGCTAGTAGGTATATGTCTGATAGAAATATACATACATACATACATGCATACAATCACGCCTCTTTTCCGTAGGGGTAGAGAGACCACTTCCTTCCACTTGCTACGATCCAGACTAACTTCCCTCGCTTCCCCCACACTCATAAGTCTCTTCATACACGTGCGTCGGCTTAGGGTACTCCCGAGTCTCCTGACCTGGCCCTTTCTTAATACGTCCCCGATCTGATCGTGGAACGTTCGCCTTGGGCTTCCCTTTCCAACATTCCCATTTATATGCCTCAGAATAGAAATAGAAATAAATGCGTTAAACAGTTTTTGATCAGATAAGTCCTGGTTTACGTCAGTCTATGTTCATTTATCTTTATCAGTCATTCGGCGAACACGCCCGAATATTCTGCGAAATGGCGTCGATTCAACTGTACTTTAATCTCGATTACGCAATACATTTGATTTGCGTATCTATATCAATTCTGGTTGTAAATAATGTCGTTTTAGGTAAACTAAGTACATCTATTTTATTTAAACTCAAATCGTGCACGAAATAAGTCTAACAAAAAGCAAGCTTTAGAAAACCTGACTGTTGCTAACATTATAAATCCTAAATGATCATTCAAGATGAAAAATTATGAAAGAAACTTCTCGATCATTTTTAAATACCTATTTAATGATACCACACTTGTCATAGTTCGTCGACTTTTTTCTTTTGCGCAATATGGCGTCTGGTTGCCGCTATATTTCTTTAGTGACACTCACAAGATTAATCTGGTATAAAACAACCTATGTTTAAATTCCCTCGTCGCCAAAATTTAAGAAAGTGGTCCTTCAAAACCGAATTTTTAAAATTAGAACAATTATGCCGTTGCCGTTTGTAATCGGCCAGCGGCCCTATTCTAGGCGGGATATCCAAATCGTATTTGACCTGTAATGGTATTGTTTTTAATTCAAAGAGCTATCAATACGTTGACAATACGATACGAGGTTAAAAACGATATTGTTTTTACCGTGTTGAATAGAGGCGCAGGTCACCCTACTACGTATTTCACAACGTTTGCGACCCAATTCCGCGGGTCCTCGCAGGCACGTACGCGGTAACCTTGTATGGAGGCTGCGCATCTTGTGGGCACGTTCGATGCGAAATCGTCGAGAAAGTTCCATGATCGAGTGTTTTTATAATTCTGGGTGTGGCTTATTTTATGGATTATTCAACATTGTGACATTTGGCGATGTTTATCTTTCCATAGTGTAAAAAAACAAAGTCGCTTCCCGCCGTCACTCCCTCTGCGTGTACGCTAAGATCTTTCAAACTACGGAATTTCATCGGGTTTTCATCAATAAATAGAGTGATTGAAGAGGAAGGTTATTTATACATAATTTTCCCGAGCATGAATTGTACCTATATACTAAAAGGTATTCTAATATCCTTTAAGGTAAAGGATGTTCTTAAACTTTTCCCGCCTGATGTCACTTATGGCTTTCAGCGATAATTTTACTAACAACATGATCAAACAAAATAGAACACAACAAAATATCAAAAACACGAATCGCAAAAGTGTAAATAAGCTACCAATACAACGTTGCGTGAAGGCTTGTCTAATTAGCAACAACGCTACGCCTAAAAGACGTATGTCGTTAATAAAATTCATTCCAAATTGTTCTTTTGTAATAACAAATGACATAGTAAATTACGTAATACTTGTGTTTCAAAGCCATGGACGCTTGCCCAAACATATTTTTATTTTCTCGACGGTTGGTCAAGGTATTTTCAGTTGGTGGCTGGGAACGGGTAATGCTCTAGAGGAATAAAATTTGATTATTCGGTGGGCGTGTGACGTAAGGTTATTAACGTTGTTTACGCCAGAAAAATAACTGTTATTCGCGCAGATATATCTAGAGGTGAATATTCAAAACAAATACCCAATGACTTTCACGTAAAAGATGGGTTTTATTAAAATTTGTACTCTGTCGAGGTTTATTTGAAGGTGGAAAGTGGTTTGGCTGCTCAAACTGGTATCAGAGCACATGGCAGAAAGAGAGAAAAAACGAAAAATTGTTTATTCAGCACGTACAGCTAAAAAATCACACTTAAAAAGCTAAGAATACAAAAAAACACATTGAATGTGTGTGTGTTGCAAATGCAATGTATGAGAGAGTTAGCCTAGTTGATAGTGACCCCGCCTACAATGCTAGTGGTCCGGGGTTCGATTCCTGGTCAGGGCAAATATTTGTGTGATGAGCGCGAGGTTCTGAGTCTTGGGTGTTTTCTATGTATTTAAGTATTTATTTCTTTATGTATGATTATCGTTGCCTAGTACCATAATACAAGCCTAGAGCTTAGTTTGGGACTAGGTCAATATTTGCCAGATTGTTCCTCGATTTATGTGGATAAAAGGGTTTCACTCAGCCTTTTTTGCAGAGCAATCACGACACAACGCTGTTATTCTATCAGAATAATAATTTAATTAAACATTGCTAAGAACCATCTCGATTAAACTAAATTAAATAAGAAGTAATAGACCAACTTAAGATACGGAACCACACACAGACAGCGCTCCGGTCCACTTTGTCCATATTCCCATTTCGTCCACATTCTCATCTCGGCCACATTCTCAACTCGTCCGCATATCAATCCCAAATTGTCCACTTCCTGTCTCGTCCATATTCCCAACTCGTACTCATTCCCAACTCGTCCTCATTCCTAACTCGTCTAAAACCTAACTTAGGACTGTAGGGCTGTTCGATATCAATTTGATCACTCGGTTGTTCACTAGTTGTTGGGAATGTGAACGAAATGGGAATGTGGACGACATGGGAATGTGGCCGAGATGAGAATGTGGACGAGATGGGAATATGGACAAAGTGACCCTGCGAGACATAGGCGTTAAACACCTCCTGTTATGGTAGTCGTAAAATATTTTCAAATTTAACGAATTAAGGTCAAGCAACGCTCGCGTCGCAACGCAACCTCGATATTTCAAGATAAATATCCTTCGTTCTCATTCAACGCGATATCGGACGTGAACGCACAAAAAATACGTCCTTGGTTGTAATAAATTAATAATAAGGGCGACTTTGAATTGACCACGTTCTCCTGATACTAAATATTTAGTCTAACCTTCTACAGTATTTTATTTGAATTCTTGCTGTTGGGTATAGAGAGTGTTAATGGGGGGTGTATCAACCGAACGTCAGAGTAGAGGACCTTCATGGCTACTGAATGGACCCCCTTGCAATGTTCAGCGATTTTCATTTGTTTCAGAGTTGAGCATCCTTGTGACAGTTTTAGAAATATGGAAATTCAGGCTAAATTCCTTTGTCGTAGCTAAACTATTTGACATATGACCGTGTTTCTTTTTTCAGAACTTGTCTGATAGTGGGCCTTACAGATAACAATGCCATTTTGAGTCATGGCATCATACATTTTACATAACAACAAAAAATAAAACTCAATTTGTCTACGTAAAACAATTTCATGAACTTCCAAAGGGCTTTCAAACTTTTTTTTCTGCTAAGTATTTTAACCTTAAGTAAGTACATCTATAACATAAACTACTATTTGATCGACATAATATTTACAGAATTCAATTAATACAATGAAAAATTAAAACTAAACGTATTTAAGTAAGTAGTTTATGAAAAATTACAGGGTTAATATTTTATTTAAACATGGGGGTCAATTCGGCAGCTATGAAGGTCTGACCTACGTTTAATCCACCCTGTGTAACCTGACTTTATTCTACCTACACTAACAAATTATTTATCAGGGTTACCTTTGTTTCGGCGAATTATGTTTGCCAAATATATCGTTTCGTAACCGTTTCATTTGCCAACCCGCTTTGTTTTCTGTAACCATAAATATTTTAGGATTTTATAAAAACTAACCGAACCTAACCTATAGGGTTCTAGGAAAACGAACGAAAAAAAGCAGGGTTTATTTCAGTACAAATAAACCCTGCTTTTTTTTTATAACATTGGGTTGAAAAAGTTTGGAAACGATAAATTTCGCAAACTTGTTTTTGCCAAACGGCAGGCTCCGCATTTCACTACATAGTATATCTTTAACAAAAAGCAAGCTTTCAAAACCCGACTGTTGCTAAGCAACTTTAAATCGTTATAAATCCTAAATGATCATTCAAAATGAAAAATGATGAAAGAAACCAAAAGATGATTTTTAAATCCCTATTCAATTTGCACATTATAGAGTCTATTGTAAATTGAATTTTGATTACTGTCTTCATCTTCAGTGACACTCACCAGATTAAGACAAATCGATTGACATAAGAATCATAAAAATCGGACAACGGGTTTAGTTTTTACATTGACACAAAGGAACAAACATACATATATAGGCTATGAAATACATTACCCTCCTCCTTCGGCAGTCGGGTAAAAACAAAGTCGCTTCCCGCTGTCTGTCTGTCCCTATGTATGCTTAGATCTTTAAAACTACGCAACGGATTTTGATGCGGTTTTTAATAGATAGAGTGATTCAAGAGGAAGGTTTATATGCATAGTAAGTTCTGGAATATGTACGGGTGTTTCAGAAAACTGGCATAAACCGAAGCGAAGCGAGGGCAGATCGCTAGTATCATGATAAATTGTAGTTTTCTAGGTTACAATCTTGACACCTCGGTTACCCATCCGCCTGCCAGTTATCGCTCGAGGCGGTGTTATTTTTAACACGCTTACTCAATTGAACTTGAGGCCTCGAAGCTTTTTACAAGGGTATAGTGACGTAATAGTTATATTGTTGAAGTATCGCAAAAACGTATCGTTACTACTTTAGAAAAAACTCGTATCAGATATTTTGAGATGCATGAGGTTGAACTTAGTTCTATTTACATTTAAGTTTTAAATTGTACGTCACGATATATCAGATACGAGGTTTTTTAAAAGCAATGACGGTATATGTTGCTTTTGCAATACACTGTTTTTTTTTCTAACACCACGGCTTGGCCTTGTATTAGAGTAGATAGAAGAGTCGTTTTTAAAGTTTGTAAGCTTAGCTTCGCTTTTTATAGTCCTAAATTGTAATCTTTATAGATATCGTTACTACTTTAGAAAAACTCTTAACTGATATTTCGAGATGTACGAGTTTGAACTGAATTCTCTTCACGTTTAAGTTTAAAATCGTACGTCGCGAGATATAAGATACGAGATTTTTTTCAAAGCAATGACAATATATTAGCTTTAGTACGTGACTCCATCCGCATTCAAATCATTTATCGCTATTCCCT